>OX451737.1:1436393124-1436893132 GCA_948472305.1 Vicia faba | reverse complement strand
TAATATTGATCTTCGGATCTTGTGTTGTAAAGATTCAGTTTTGGGTTTTTCTTGACATTGTTTTTGTTTTCAATTAGCCATAGCATTAATTTTAGATTTGGATATGTTGTAAATATTTATTCTGAGATATTCATATTTGGTTCTTTTTATTTTATTTAAATCTGTACAGTAATTGTTATGCAAAAACGTGCGGAAATGTTGCAAATTGGAACAGTGATGACATGCGTTTTTGGTTCACAGTGGCTGTTAGATGATATTTGGGCCTGTGTTTTCTTTTTGCTACTTAGCCCAATGCGTTTTTTCAGACTATATATGCAAAGACATCAACTAATTACAACAACATACTTAGTGTGAATTGGGCCTAACTGCCTAAAAACAACTTTCTATTCACCACCTTTTTATCATATCAAAACATTCTCCTTTAATGCAGATTAGGTTATAATACTAGACCCTTTAAGATAAATCACTCAAACAGCAAAAAAACTTTTAATACGTAATTCCACGTGTGTGTGTGTATATATATTATATATATATATATATATATATATATATATATATATATATATATATATATATATATATATATATATATATATATATATATATATATATATATATATATATATATATATATATATATATATATATATATCGGATAACAAAAGTGTTTTAATCAAAACATCACTATAGTGAATTTACTTATAATTTGCAAAAGGATTTTTTTTTTAACATTAATTATAGGAGTTGATAATAATGTTTTTTTTCCATATAAAAGATTAGAAAAAAAATGTCAAAATGGGGCTTGGCTGAAAACTCCATGGGCATGCAATTTAATGATCACACCTCTCTCCTCTTTATTAACAACAACAAAATTTAAATTGGCTTTTAAATTTCATCCCTCCTTTTTAACTGACAGCAATAAATCCTAACGGACTCAGTATCCTAATTTCACTGGCAAATTAGACCTAAGTAGTCCTTAATAAATTAGTAATTTATTAATTACTCGGGTGTTTTTTATTTTTGAATTGCATGGGCCCATCGGGCCAACATGCTTCGCGAGCAATTTTATGAGTCTTTCTGAATTTAGAGAGCCCCTTATTAAAAAACACCCCTAGTCTTGGATAAAGATGGGCCATCAAATACTGTTGTATCACCTTTAATTAAATATTTCTTCTATTTTAATCTTGAAAAAATACAATCATCGAGGTAGGGAAAATTTGGAGTATGACAGTTGCTCCTATTCAATTATCTTTCAATCAAATAGCAGTGAGAAAACTCGAGTCTTGCGCTTTTTTGATTAAAAGTTTATTTAATACCTTGAATTACCCACAAAATTTTGTCCGACAAACATAAGGTTACGTCGATATAGCATACCCTTACGAGTCTCAAGGAAAGTAGGCAAAAGCTGATGATGAGCATCGCTTACCCAGGGTTTAACAACGAGGCAGATGGTGCAATTGTGTATGTCTTGGCTTATTGACCAATTTGGAGGGTGAGTATTGCAACGATTGATGATGCATGGCTTCTTGAAGACTGAGGCCATGGGTTACGTTTGTGAATCGCTGCATGACGTCTGAGGCGATGTTTTGAGCATGAATACATTGCGAGCTTAGAGGCAATGTGTTGGTTTGGATAATACATTGCGGCTTAGAGGCAATGTGTATTAGTTTGAAGAACGCATTGCGACTTAGAGGCAATGTGTTAGAGTTGGAAGAACGCATTGCGACTTAGAGAGCAATGTGTTTGAGTTTGAAGAACGCTATTGTGGCTTAAAGGCGATGTGTTTGAGTTTGAAGAACGCATTGCGGCTTAGAGGCAATGTGTTAATTGGAAGAATGCATTACGGCTTAGAGGCAATGTGTTTGAGTTTGATGAACGCCATTATGGCTTAGAGGCAATGTGTTGATTGGAAGAATGCATTGCGGCTTAGAGGCGATATGTTTGAGTTTGAAGAACACATTGCGGCTTAGAGGCAATCTGTTTGAGTTTTGAAGAATACATTGTGGCTTAGAGTCAATGTGTTTGAGTTTGAAGAACGCATTGCGGCTTAGAGGCAATGTGTTTGAGTTGTGAAGAACGCATTACGGCTTAGAGGAAATGTGTTTGAGTTTGAAGGACGTGTAAGCGGCTTAGAGGCAATGTTTTTAGTTTGAGAATACATTGTGGCTTAGAGGCAATGTGTTTTTGTTTTCTTTTGAGCATCACAGTATGAAGTCTGACGCAATGGGTAAAAGTTTTGTTTTTTTATCGTGGCATGAAGTCTGAGATGATGATGAGATGTTTAGGGGGACGAAGGGAGTGTTGTACCCCAAATTTTTGACCTAAGATATCATCTCCTACCTGCATCATTACATTACAAGTGTTTTGATCCATACGATTTTAAAATTCATAACTTTTTCAGGCCGAGAGCTATTTATGTTGAACATTAAAATCATTTAATCGATTCGTGCTAAAATAATGTTTATTAATTATTTATTATCTTAAATTTAAATAATTGAAATTCGTGTTCGATTATTATGTAAGTTTAAAGATGTATAGATAATAAAATAAACATTAGAGAAGAGGCGCATTAATTGTGCAGACAGTATTTATTTATTACTCACTATCTTTAAATTTAAATAACTGGAATCCATTCTCAGTTATTACACAATTTAAAGGTTTATGAATAATATAATAAATATTCGGAAAAGTTTATTGGTCAATAACGATTATTTAATCATTTGTCATTCTAAGTTAAATAATTGAAACTCTATTTTAATTATTACAATTTAGAAAGTTATGGATGATGAATTAAATAATTGAGGCTATTAATTGATCAATGATAATTATTTTATTTATCTGTTTATTATTCTGAATGTAGGTAGTTGAAATTCGTTTTCAAATTATTATACGACTAAAAGAATTGTAAACGATAAAATAAAATAATTAGAGAGAAAGAAGAAATTAATTGGCGAATATTGGATTTTTATTCATTTTTTTCTAATTGTACAATTATTATGTAAATATTGTATCTATTACAACAAAATTACAATAATAAATTTACAAAGCTAAAATGAAATAAAAACTAATCTAATATTCCTAATTCTAAATCTTCTGATCCAATGCGTTTTTGTCTGCTCACTTGATGTTACCTGCAAAATTAAAAGAAATTAGAATTCGAACAAATAATTAAAAGCGAAATTATTTAAGGTTCATCATTAAAAGCAATGGCCGGAATCAGTTACTCTTTTTTGCAAATCACGGAATTTCTCCCGGTTCACAAAAAAAAAAGAATTTTAAATGAATGCACAAGTTTATTTTTGTCCAAAAATTGCATGTTTTAAATTAACTGCATTTTTCAAAATCCAAATGCATATTTCAAAAAAACATACAGCATACAAAGTCCCTGCATGATCTCAACATATGCAAGCAAATGCCAACGTAAACCTATGCCCACATAGTAAAAAACAAAACAAGCTACTTTTGCATTAGAAGTCAAAAACATGCAGTTTAACAACATATGCAAGCAATGTGACATTCCTTATTTTCATCATTTTCTGGCCATTTGCAATTTCAGAAAAGTACAGCCTATCATATTTTTGTCAAAGCTGTACTGAGAGAAAAAAAGAGAGGGAGAAGTGTGGGTTTTACAGGCTTGGCATAGGCAAGAAAAGAGATACAAGACAAACTGTAAAATATAGCCAGTAGAAATAAAAACATAAAAGAAGAATAGAAACAAATTGGAGATGGCAGTCTAGTGCAGAATGCCCAGGAAGAGGGAAAGTATTTCAAAACTTCCAGCCTGTAACGTAAACAAGGGGGGAAAGGAAAACTGTTATAACATAACCAAAGAAATCACATATCAGAATCATATATCGAAGCCTTCAAAAACTTAGAGAAATATAGTTATCAAGAAAAAAAACACACAAAAGCTAACAGAACCTGCATAACCATTCCATACTGTCAAAAACCATTTTGACCATATGGCCTAAACCTTGCAAAACTGATTGAGCCTTCAAGCCAACATCATCATCCTACTGTCGAATAGATACCAAAAAACAATTTCATACAAAACCAATTCAAACCATACAACCAATATGGCCTAGCAAAAAGACCTATTCCCTTGTTTCCATCAACCTGTCCAACCAACACGAAACCACCTTACTCATAAACATGTCAAATTTATTACCCAAGCCTGAACATCATCAATCAAAAACCTGAAACGATCCAAGCCAGAACCAACTTCGAAGGCAACGAGCAAGGCCTCAGTGTTACCATCACTGGCCATTCAAAGCATACAACTCAAAGCCTCAAAAACATTATCACAGGCCAATGCATATCGTACAGAAGCATGGTTAAGTAGAAGAAGAGAAACAGAAATACAGTACCAAGGCAAACGAAGAAGAGAAAGATCGAAGCATACAGTATCAGCAAGAAGAAGAAGGAAATCGCGTAATACCGGTCACCGAAGCGAGCTCGCGCTTCTCCTCTCCTCGCCGCCTGGCCTCCTTCGCTCCTGACCTCCTCCTCCGTCTCCACCTAGGTAACGATTCCCTCTCCCTTTTACTTCTATGGTACCTCAATCAACAATAAGAATCAACAATAAGAATCAAACAGAATAAGAATCATGAAATCAGAATCAACATGCAAAAACGAACTAAGCGTTAACAAGTTGAATAGCGTTTTACCGAATCCGTAGCCGTCCCTTTTCTCGTTCGGCTAGAGGGAAGAGGAGTTTGGAGTGGGTGGCCATGGCAAGAAGAGATAGCGAACTCAGAGGATATGGAGAAGAAGACGCGAAGAAGATGACAAAGAGAAGAGAGATGCGCCGTTCTGCCTAGCAAAACCCTAATCCCTTTGTGTTAAACAAATTAACCCTAATACGTTTTTGTAAAAACTGATGGGCCTCACCCCATTTTTCTCCAGCTTAAGCCTACACGTTTTTGTTCCTGCACCCCCCACTTTGGATTCTGATTGGGCCTTCAAACCATCTAGCCCATATACCTTTCTTACTTGTTTTTATTTTGACACACTTCTTTTTCTTTTTTACTTTCTTTAATCTCTTTTTTAGAATTATTATTTATGATAATTAATTGATAAGTATAATAAAAATAAAAAGATATGTCTAACTAGTTTTTTTATTAATTAGTTTGACCTCTTAGTTTAATTTTGGATTTAATTTAAGAGTTTTAATTTTATTTCATTAAGGTAAATTATTAACTTTTAATTTAATTTAGAACCCCTTAATCTTTTAAATAAGTATTTTTATACACAAAAAATATAGAATTTAAGAATGTAGACATTTTATTTTATTTTTTAATTTAATTAATTCTCCTCTTACATCGTTATTAAACAAAATTCTAAAACATATAAAAATAGAAAAAACTTAAAAAATATTTTATTAATTCATTTTCTTGCCTTATTAATATTAATATCAAAATATATCAAAAAAAAACTTAATGACTTAAAACTAAAAAAACATTACGTCCTCGTTAAATAATTCTCTTGCTTTTTATCCCTATCACAATGCGTAAAAGGTAAAGAAAATACTTTCTTTTCGTTAATATAAAGCCAAAATCATAAAAATACATTATTCGCATCATTTAATCTATCATTTAAATTGTCGTTATTTAATCATTATTCGCATATTTTGTCCGTGTATTTATTTATTTGTTTATTCTGTTTATGCTTAAATCCAAAGGAAAAAACAGTAAATTTGTTGACTTCATGTCCTCAAGTCTAACTGCGCGAACTTTTGCATTTCATTAAAACGTAGGATAATTTTCCCTCAAATATTCAACCCTTTTCAAAAATTTATGCCCCTTTAAGCAAAAACTTCGACGTTAGGTCGTCGCATTCAAAAAAACCCGTCCGTATCCCGTTTCGGCCAAAACAATTTATTTTTAATCAAACAAACAATTTTAACCAAAAACAGATATTTCAAAAGGTTCCTGCGGAGTACCGCAGATGCATTGGGTGCTAGTACCTTCCCATTGTATAACCAACCCCCGAACTCTCGATCTCTTTTAAAAACGCATTGTATTTTCATTACTTTTAAATATTAATTTACATTGCATACTTTAGGGTTTTATTTCGCTCTTTCCCCTTTTCCCTTGGAAACAATAAAGCGCGGTGGCGACTCTTGCTTTTGCGAGTCAAGTTAATTAATAGCTTGATCTCCGTTTTTTCACCGCTACAGAATTGGCGACTCTGCTGGGGACAGATTGACCTCTTGCTGGTCCATCCCTAAGTGGGTTAAGCCTAATTTGTTTTATCTGTTTTATCATTATTTGATTGTTTGATTATATGTATATATTATGATTATTTTGGTGTTGATAATATTTACAAAGGACAAGTCCTATACCCGGACTAAGTTACACTTAGGAATATGACGGGCGGTATAGTCATGTTAACTTTGAGGGAGTAATCCCGAAGAAGAAGGCATGAAATCCCCCACTCAGTGGAAGGCCCTTTTGAACGTAATATTTGTTTACCGAGTAATCGGGAAGACATTATTATTTTCGACCTGGGAGCCAGAGAAGCTGGGAACCGTAGAACCCTAACCCATCTTGGCCTTTTAGGTGTAGCGCGGAGATTATAACGGAGTAATCCGGAAGTAATTGTTACGCGATGCTACGCTCGGATGAGTTTCTCTTGAGAATATTGCTGATTATTGAGTAATCAAGACGTTGGTAATATCCGAAGGAGGAATGTAGACCCCGGGAACTCTTAGAACCTTGTTCTACAGGTGTGATTAAACCGTTAGTACATACCTTGGGGGTGTTCTTTACCTTGACTCCATGCTCGTGACGTTGAACCTTTCGACTTTATTTGTGACCTTGCTTGTGGTTGTTGCATAGCCATGCATTCATGCATCCATAAAACCCTTTTCCCTTGACTTTCAAGGAATTTGGAGGTCTTTCTTTGTAAACATCACAAGCTTCGTCAAGCTCAATGGATCTTTGGTGTTGATAGGGTGAAAACCCTAATCCACCAAAATGGATGATTGATCTTGATGATAACTTGATCGACGCTTTGATCCAATTCAAAATTCATCTTCTATCTTCACACTTTGATGTTTACAACTTAATATATTGAGTTCCGTGAAAGTCAAATAAAAACTCTCTTTTGCATATCATGCATCATCCAACACTTCACATGTTTTCTAAAACCCGATTTTGTGACGCATGGACTGGCTTGCCAAAACTGGATAGCTGTTGATGTTCCTGTGGTTATGCACATTTCCGAGTAATGTTTTGTTTATTTTACTTTGAAAAATTCGCTCTGCCCAAGGAGAAACGTATTTTGTGTCGGGCTATGAAAAATAATTCCTTTTGCTCTGCCTAAGGCAAAAGAGAGATGTCTGGGCTTTTTGTTTCAAGTATTTCCCTTTAATGAATAAAAATGTTATTTTGTCCACTGCTGTTTTATTTTTCACCTTTTCTGGGAAATAACAATGAAAATTAATTAATAACATTTTGTTTTATTTGCACAAATCGATTTCTAAAATAAAGCATAATCATGTGTGCAGATTACTTCATGACTTAACCATCGAAAACAATGATCCTATGCCCTCTCCCAACTTTGAATTCCCTGTGTTCAGAGCCGAAGAAGAGGATGATGAAGAGGTTCCTGTTGAGATTTCCCGTTTGCTTGAGCATGATGAGAAGGTCATTCAACCATTTGAAGAACCTGTAGAGTTGGTCAACTTGGGAGATGAAGAAGATAGAAAGGAAGTCAAAGTTGGAGCATTGCTTATCCCTGAAGTTAAGGAGAAGATGTTGGAGCTTCTCAAAGAGTATGTTGACGTGTTTGCTTGGTCCTACCAAGATATGCCAGGGTTGGACAATGACATTGTGGAGCATCGTTTACCGTTGAGACCTGAGTGTCCACCGATCAAGCAGAAATTGAGAAGGACTCGTCCCGACATGGCTGACAAGATTAAGGAGGAGGTTCAAAAACAGATCAACACCGGTTTCCTTGTTACGTCGGTCTATCCTCAGTGGTTAGCCAACATAGTGCCTGTTGCAAAGAAAGATGGCAAGGTTCGGATGTGTGTAGACTACAGAGATCTGAATAGAGCTAGTCCGAAGGATGACTTCCCATTACCTCATATCGACGTATTGGTCGACAGTACCGCCAAGTTCAAAGTCTTTTCTTTCATGGATGGTTTTTCTGGTTACAATCAAATCAAGATGGCACCAGAAGATATGGAGAAGACAGCTTTCATTACACCGTGGGGAACATTTTGTTATCGAGTTATGCCGTTTGGTTTGAGGAATGCTGGTGCAACATACCAAAGGGCCATGACTGCTTTGTTCCATGACATGATGCATAAGGAGATCGAAGTGTATGTGGATGACATGATTGCCAAATCACAAACTGAGGAGGATCACTTGGAACATTTGTTGAAGTTATTCCAGCGTTTGAGAAAGTACAAACTCCGTCTGAATCCCAACAAGTGCACTTTTGGTGTTCGTTCTGGAAGACTTCTGGGTTTCATTGTCAGTCAGAAAGGTATTGAAGTAGATCCTGATAAAGTCAAAGCTATTCGGGAAATGCCCGCACCCAAGACAGAAAAACAAGTAAGAGGATTCCTTGGGAGACTGAACTACATTTCTAGATTTATATCTCATATGACTGCTACCTGTGGGCCGATTTTCAAGCTTCTCCGGAAGAACCAAGGATGTGTGTGGACAGAAGATTGTCAGAGAGCTTTTGATAGTATCAAAGAATATTTGCTTGAACCTCCCATTTTGATTCCTCCGGTGGAAGGAAGACCTTTGATTATGTACCTGACTATATTGGAAGACTCCATGGGATGTGTTCTTGGTCAACAAGATGAGACTGGAAGAAAGGAACATGCCGTATATTATTTGAGTAAGAAATTCACAGACTGTGAGTCTCGATACTCATTGCTTGAGAAAACCTGTTGTGCTTTAGCTTGGGCTGCTCGCCGTCTGCGCCAGTATATGATTAACCACACTACTTGGTTGATCTCCAAAATGGACCCGATCAAGTATATCTTTGAGAAGCCCGCCTTATCTGGAAGAATAGCCCGTTGGCAGATGTTGTTATCTAAATATGACATTGATTATCACACTCAGAAAGCGATCAAAGGGAGTATTTTAGCCGATCATTTGGCTCACCAACCAATTGAAGATTATCAATCCATCAAGTTTGATTTCCCGGATGAAGATGTTATGTACTTGAAAGCTAAAGATTGTGAAGAGCCGTTACCTGAAGAAGGACCTGATCCTGAATCCCGTTGGGGTTTGATTTTTGACGGAGCTGTGAATTCCTATGGAAATGGAATTGGGGCAATCATCATCACTCCCCGAGGCACTCATATCCCATTCACGGCGAGATTGAAGTTTGACTGCACGAACAACATGGCGGAATATGAGGCATGTATTATGGGTCTCGAAGAAGCAGTGGATCTAAGGATTAAGATTCTTGATATTTACGGAGATTCGGCATTGGTGATTAATCAAATCAAAGGAGAATGGGAGACTCGTCATCCTGGTTTGATCCCTTACAGATACTATGCTAGAAGGTTGTTAACTTTCTTTAACAAAGTGGAGTTACATCATATCCCTAGAGACGAGAATCAAATGGCTGATGCTTTAGCTACTTTGTCTTCAATGTTTCAAGTGAATGATTGGAACGACGTGCCTACAATCCGGGTTATGCGCCTTGACAGACCTGCTCATGTGTTTTCAGTGGAAGAGGTCACCGATGACAAACCGTGGTTCTATGACATCAAACGTGTTCTTCAAACTCAAGAGTACCCGCCTGGGGCATCCAATAAAGATAGGAAGACGTTGAGAAGATTAGCAAGCAGTTTCTTTCTCAATGAAGAAGTTTTGTATAAGAGGAATTATGACATGGTCTTGCTCAGATGTGTAGACAGGCGTGAAGCAGACATGCTGATGCAGGAAGTGCACGAAGGATCCTTTGGCACTCATGCCAATGGACATGCGATGGCTAGAAAGATGTTAAGAGCTGGTTATTACTGGATGACAATGGAATCTGATTGCTGCAAGTATGTGAAGAAATGTCATAAATGCCAGATTTATGCGGACAAGATGCACGTGCCGCCGACTCTCCTCAATGTCATATCTTCACCTTGGCCTTTCTCTATGTGGGGAATTGACATGATTGGAATGATTGAACCCAAAGCTTCAAATGGTCATCGTTTTATCTTGGTAGCGATTGATTATTTTACTAAATGGGTGGAAGCAGCATCTTATGCTAATGTAACCAGACAGGTGGTAGTCAGATTTATCAAGAATCAGATCATTTGTCGGTACGGTATCCCGAGCAAGATCATCACTGATAATGGGTCGAATTTGAATAACAAGATGATGAGAGAGCTTTGTGAAGAGTTCAAGATCGAACATCATAATTCTTCTCCTTACAGACCGAAGATGAATGGGGCTGTTGAAGCTGCTAACAAGAATATCAAGAAGATTGTCCAGAAGATGGTGGTAACTTATAAAGACTGGCATGAGATACTTCTGTTTGCTTTACACGGGTACCGTACTTCAGTTCGAACTTCAACGGGCGTGACCCCATTTTCCCTAGTTTATGGTATGGAAGCTGTACTCCCCGTGGAAGTTGAGATCCCGTCTCTGAGAGTGTTGATGGAAGCTAAACTTTCTGAGGCCGAATGGTGTCAAAATAGATATGATCAGTTGAATTTAATTGAAGAGAAGAGATTGACGGCTTTGTGTCACGGTCAATTGTATCAGCAAAGGATGAAGAAGGCTTTTGATAAGAAGGTTCGACCGCGCGAGTTCAGAGAAGGTGACCTTGTACTCAAGAAAATATTATCTTTCTAACCTGATTCTAGGGGCAAGTGGGCTCCGAATTATGAAGGACCGTATGTTGTTAAGAAAGTTTTCTCTGGAGGTGCCATGATTCTCACCAATATGGACGGTGAAGATCTTCCGCGTCCCATGAACGCCGATGCAGTCAAGAAGTATTTCGCTTAGGCAAACTTCTGGTCAAATCAGTCTTGGCATCTGAGCACATTCTGGAATTCAAAGTTGTTAGGGAGAATGGTGATCATTGTTGTTGTGTAACCCTTTCTTTCATGTACTATTTCCCAAACTTTTGTAAACCGTTGGAGTCGCATTGTTAGCGAACTACCATCTTATTAATGAAATTTGAGCATTCACCTTTTGTGGGCAAAATTTTAATTTTTATGGAAATACTTGAAACAAATTTACTTAAAATGTTCTTATTTTAAAAAAAAAAGTGTCGTGAATAACGAAAGGAATATTAACAGTTTGTTCCAAGGATGGTCAAGCCATGAAATGCAAAGTAGTACAGTAGTTTATCCTTGCATGATGAGCATGTTTCGTTTCAAAATCGTCATGAGGTGTTGGTTGTGTAAACTTGTGTTTTTTTCGGGGTACTAAGTTTGGTGACTCCCCAGCTGTCCCAATTAAGCATTGTTTTGGCTATCTCTATTTGGGCGATTTTTGAAGTTTGGTACGCTTTGTCTCATACCGTGGTCTATTGGTGTTAGAAGATTGGATTTGGATGCTTTTCTCCTCAGAAGACTTGAGCCTTGTAGCGTGATACCCTCCGACGTTGCTTTGTGTTTCCAGTTTCGTTTATCTTCCGTCTTTTCAAGATTGGCCGAGTATCTATTTTGCTGTGACGTCTTGTTATCTCCATCTTATTCCGTCTGTCTGTTTTGTCAGCATAACATTCATTTATTCATTTACACTTATATCAGCATGCACATCCACATTTGCCGTTGATTTTGGGTCGTACTTTGTTTATTCAAATAACGTACATATGTTCTTTCCAGGTAGAAAGTTAGCTTAGGCAGAAAATGTGTTTCTTTTCTAAATTCCCCAACGGAGCTAACCCTCGTGGTTGATTTTGGTTTAGCCTACCTTGCCCATTTCTGAATAAGATGAATTCCCCAATTGAGTTACTTTCTCATCGGGTGGAGTCTTGTTTGACTGTTTTCTTTCTAGGTTATTCCTAGATGAAGTTGCTGCCTCTTGCATAGGCTATTTCTTTGATTCTCCCCAGTGAAATCGATCCAGACAGTTGGTGCATTTATTTTGCACGTTAAAGTATATGATCTCCTCGGGAAGGATTGATTCAGGGTTCTCTTTGACGAGGATTTTATTCTCTGCCAATATCATCGCAATTTCCTTCTGTTTGTTTTTTTGGGAAAACGACAAGCGGCAACTCTTCATGAGCAACTTGTACGTTATAGACACCGTTGGAAAACGACAAGCGGCAGCTCTTCATGAGCAACTTGTACGTTATAGACACCGTTGGAAAACGACAAGCGGCAGCTCTTCATGAGCAACTTGTACGTTACTTGTTGAAAGCGCCGAGCAGCAGTTCTTCATGAGCTACTAGTGCGTCATTTACTTTTTGAAAGCGCCGGCAGCAGTTCTTCATGAGCTACTAGTGCGTTATTTACTTTTTGAAAGCGCCGAGCAGCAGTTCTTCACGAGCTACTAGTGCGTCACTTTTATTTTTCTGAAAGCGACAAGCAGCAAATACTTCATGAGTTACCAGTACGTTATTACTTTTCTGGAATACAACAAGCGGCAGCTTCTGTATTTGAGCAACTTGTATGTTATCGGTATTCTCTTTGGACGACAGCAAGTGGTAGCCTCTTTATTTGAGCAGCTTGTATGTTATCGGTATTTTCTTTGGACGACAGCAAGTGGTAGCCTCTTTATTTGAGCAGCTTGTATGTTATCGGTATTTTCTTTGGACGACAGCAAGTGGCAGTTTTCTTTATTTGAACAACTTTCGTATCTACAATTATATTACTTCAGCATTAATGAGTATATCTCTGAAAATCTAGCAGAGAAGTCTGTTACGAATCTATACCTCCAGAAGTCGGTAATCAGTTATCAGCAATTTGATACTCTCTGTCTACCATCGACCTTGAGTTGCGAACTCACCGTTTTGGATCAATGATCTGTTATGGCCTATGCAAGATGCTCTCTTTGTTAGGGTTAGAGGTCGTATTCCCTCGATTTTATTCGCCGTCAGGAGTCTGTCGTTTGAAGTCGATAGCTTGTTTCCCCAGTAATGTATAATCCATGCCGCTGTGTTTTGTTGGTGTTCGATTCCCCCAGCATTGTCTTGTTTCATACAATATCTTTTTTTGTGAGTTCGATCACTGCATTCATATCAAACATGACGACGGCATCTTAGGACAAAATTTGCGTAATTATGTATTTAAGTACCTTCAATCTCGTCGAAACGAAGATTTCAATCTTCATATCTCCGGATAGAAGAAACTTAAATAGGGGCAGCTGTTGTACCCCAAATTTTGACCTAAGATATCATCTCCTACCTGCATCATTACATTACAAGTGTTTTGATCCATCGATTTTAAAATTCATAACTTTTTCAGGCCGAGAGCTATTTATGTTGAACATTAAATCATTTAATCGATTCGTGCTAAAATAATGTTTATTAATTATTTATTATCTTAAATTTAAATAATTGAAATTAGTTTTCGATTATTATGTAAGTTTAAAGATGTATAGATAATAAAATAAACATTAGAGAAGAGGCGCATTAATTGTGCAGACAGTATTTATTTATTACTCACTATCTTAAATTTAAATAACTGGAATCCATTCTCAGTTATTACATAATTTAAAGGTTTATGAATAATATAATAAATATTCGGAAAAGTTTATTGGTCAATAACGATTATTTAATCATTTGTCATTCTAAGTTAAATAATTGAAACTCTATTTTAATTATTACAATTTAGAAAGTTATGGATGATGAATTAAATAATTGAGGCTATTAATTGATCAATGATAATTATTTATTTATCTGTTTATTATTCTGAATGTAGGTAGTTGAAATTCGTTTTCAATTATTATACGACTAAAGAATTGTAAACGATAAAATAAATAATTAGAGAGAAAGAAGAAATTAATTGGCGAATATTGGATTTTTATTCATTTTTTCTAATTGTACAATTATTATGTAAATATTGTATCTATTACAACAAAATTACAATAATAAATTTACAAAGCTAAAATGAAATAAAAACTAATCTAATATTCCTAATTCTAAATCTTCTGATCCAATGCGTTTTTGTCTGCTCACTTGATGTTACCTGCAAAATTAAAAGAAATTAGAATTCGAACAAATAATTAAAAGCGAAATTATTTAATGTTCATCATTAAAAGCAATGGCCGGAATCAGTTACTCTTTTTTGCAAATCACGGGATTTCTCCCGGTTCACAAAAAAAAAAGGAATTTTAAATGAATGCACAAGTTTATTTTTGTCCAAAAATTGCATGTTTTAAATTAACTGCATTTTTCAAAATCCAAATGCATATTTCAAAAAAACATACAGCATACAAAGTCCCTGCATGATCTCAACATATGCAAGCAAATGCCAACGTAAACCTATGCCCACATAGTAAAAAACAAAACAAGCTACTTTTGCATTAGAAGTCAAAAACATGCAGTTTAACAACATATGCAAGCAATGTGACATTCCTTATTTTCATCATTTTCTGGCCATTTGCAATTTCAGAAAAGTACAGCCTATCATATTTTTGTCAAAGCTGTAATGAGAGAAAAAAAGAGAGGGAGAAGTGTGGGTTTTACAGGCTTGGCATAGGCAAGAAAAGAGATACAAGACAAACTGTAAAATATAGCCAGTAGAAATAAAAACATAAAAGAAGAATAGAAACAAATTGGAGATGGCAGTCTAGTGCAGAATGCCCAGGAAGAGGGAAAGTATTTCAAAACTTCCAGCCTGTAACGTAAACAAGGGGGGAAAGGAAAACTGTTATAACATAACCAAAGAAATCACATATCAGAATCATATATCGAAGCCTTCAAAAACTTAGAGAAATATAGTTATCAAGAAAAAAAACACACAAAAGCTAACAGAACCTGCATAACCATTCCATACTGTCAAAAACCATTTTGACCATATGGCCTAAACCTTGCAAAACTGATTGAGCCTTCAAGCCAACATCATCATCCTACTGTCGAATAGATACCAAAAAACAATTTCATACAAAACCAATTCAAACCATACAACCAATATGGCCTAGCAAAAAGACCTATTCCCTTGTTTCCATCAACCTGTCCAACCAACACGAAACCACCATACTCATAAACATGTCAAATTTATTACCCAAGCCTGAACATCATCAATCAAAAACCTGAAACGATCCAAGCCAGAACCAACTTCGAAGGCAACGAGCAAGGCCTCAGTGTTACCATCACTGGCCATTCAAAGCATACAACTCAAAGCCTCAAAAACATTATCACAGGCCAATGCATATCGTACAGAAGCATGGTTAAGTAGAAGAAGAGAAACAGAAATACAGTACCAAGGCAAACGAAGAAGAGAAAGATCGAAGCATACAGTATCATCAAGAAGAAGAAGGAAATCGCGTAATACCGGTCACCGAAGCGAGCTCGCGCTTCTCCTCTCCTCGCCACCTGGCCTCCTTCGCTCCTGACCTCCTCCTCCGTCTCCACCTAGGTAACGATTCCCTCTCCCTTTTACTTCTATGGTACCTCAATCAACAATAAGAATCAACAATAAGAATCAAACAGAATAAGAATCATGAAATCAGAATCAACATGCAAAAACGAACTAAGTGTTAACGAGTTGAATAGTGTTTTACCGAATCCGTAGCCGTCCCTTTTCTCGTTCGGCTAGAGGGAAGAGGAGTTTGGAGTGGGTGGCCATGGCAAGAAGAGATAGCGAACTCAGAGGATATGGAGAAGAAGACGCGAAGAAGATGACAAAGAGAAGAGAGATGCGCCGTTCTGCCTAGCAAAACCCTAATCCCTTTGTGTTAAACAAATTAACCCTAATACGTTTTTATAAAAACTGATGGGCCTCACCCCATTTTTCTCCAGCTTAAGCCCACGCGTTTTTGTTCCTGCACCCCCCACTTTGGATTCTGATTGGGCCTTCAAACCATCTAGCCCATATACCTTTCTTACTTGTTTTTATTTTGACACACTTCTTTTTCTTTTTTACTTTCTTTAATCTCTTTTTTAGAATTATTATTTATGATAATTAATTGATAAATATAATAAAAATAAAAAGATATGTCTAACTAGTTTTTTTATTAATTAGTTTGACCTCTTAGTTTAATTTTGGATTTAATTTAAGAGTTTTAATTTTATTTCATTAAGGTAAATTATTAACTTTTAATTTAATTTAGAACCCCTTAATCTTTTAAATAAGTATTTTTATACACAAAAAATATAGAATTTAAGAATGTAGACATTTTATTTTATTTTTAATTTAATTAATTCTCCTCTTACATCGTTATTAAACAAAATTCTAAAACATATAAAAATAGAAAAAACTTAAAAAATATTTTATTAATTCATTTTCTTGCCTTATTAATATTAATATCAAAATATATCAAAAAAAAACTTAATGACTTAAGACTAAAAAAACATTACGTCCTCGTTAAATAATTCTCTTGCTTTTTATCCCTATCACAATGCGTAAAAGGTAAAGAAAATACTTTCTTTTCGTTAATATAAAGCCAAAATCATAAAAATACATTATTCGCATCATTTAATCTATCATTTAAATTGTCGTTATTTAATCATTATTCGCATATTTTGTCCGTGTATTTATTTATTTGTTTATTCTGTTTATGCTTAAATCCAAAGGAAAAAACAGTAAATTTGTTGACTTCATGTCCTCAAGTCTAACTGCGCGAACTTTCGCATTTCATTAAAACGTAGGATAATTTTCCCTCAAATATTCAACCCTTTTCAAAAATTTATGCCCCTTTAAGCAAAAACTTCGACGTTAGGTCGTCGCATTCAAAAAAACCCGTCCGTATCCCGTTTCGGCCAAAACAATTTATTTTTAATCAAACAAACAATTTTAACCAAAAACAGATATTTCAAAAGGTTCCTGCGGAGTACCGCAGATGCATTGGGTGCTAGTACCTTCCCATTGTATAACCAACCCCCGAACTCTCGATCTCTTTTAAAAACGCATTGTATTTTCATTACTTTTAAATATTAATTTACATTGCATACTTTAGGGTTTTATTTCGCTCTTTCCCCTTTTCCCTTGGAAACAATAAAGCGCGGTGGCGACTCTTGCTTTTGCGAGTCAAGTTAATTAATAGCTTGATCTCCGTTTTTTCACCGCTACAGGGAGGTATTGCTGCATGAAGTCTAATGCAATGGGTTACAGTTCTGCAAATCATTGCATGAAGTCTGAGGCGATAAGCTTGATTTATTATTGGACATCGCTGCGTGAAGTCTGAGATGATGGTTCGTGTTACGGATTAAAGAGATATTCATTGCTGCAGGAAGTCTGAGGCAATGAGTTTGGTTTGCAAATCACTGCGTGAAGTCTGATGTGATAAGCTGGATTTGGTTTTCAGACATTGCTGCATGAAGTCTGATGCGATGCGATGGAATTTGGCATAACGAGATACATTGCTGCATGAAGCCTAAGGCAATGGATTAGGTTCGCAAATCAACTGCGTGAAGTCTGACGTGATGAGTTAAATTTGGTTTCGAGCATTGTTGCATGAAGTCTGAGGCAATAATCTATGTCGCAGAATAAGAAACACATTGATGCATGAAGTCTTAGGCAATGGGTTAGGTTCGTAAATCACGGCGTGAAGTCTGATGTGATAAGCTAAATTGGTTTCGTTTTTGAGCATCGCTGCCTGAAGTCTGAGACGATGGTCTGAGTTTGGGTAATACATTGCAGCTTAGAGGAAATGTGCTGATATATTAAGGCTTAGAAGCAATATGTTGATCTGGAGCGATACATTGCGGCTTAGAGGCAATGTGCTGGTTGGATAATATATTGCAGCTTAGAGGCAATATGTTGATCTGGAGTGATACATTGTGGCTTAGAGGCAATATATTGATCTGGAGAGATACATTGCGGCTTAGAGGCAATGTGCTTGTTTGGATAGTATATTGAGGCTTAGAGGCAATACACTGATCTGGATAGATACATTGCGGCTTAGAGGCAATGTGCTTGTTTGGATAGTATATTGCGGCTTAGAGGTAATACATTGATCTGGAGAGATACATTGCGGCTTAGAGGCAATGTGCTTGTTTGGATAGTATATTGCGACTTAGAGGCAATGTGTTGAGTCAGACGATATATTGCGGCTTAGAGGCAATATACTGATCTGGAAGGATACATTGCGGCTTAGAGACAATGTGTTTGAGTCGGATGATATATTGTGGCTTAGAAGCAATATAGTGAGTTCTGACAATGCGTTGCAGCTTAGAGGCAATGTACTGAGTTTGTGGATGAATTGCGACTTAGAGGCAATGTAATGAGTCAGACGATATATTGCGGCTTAGGGGCAATATACTGATCTGGAAAGATACACTGCGGCTTAGAGGCATTGTAATGGGTTTTGCAGATACGTTGTGGCTTAGAGGCAACATACTGAGTTTTGCAAATATGTTGCGGCTTAGAAGCAACATACTGAGTTTGTAAGGAACTCATCACTGCGGGAAGACTTAGGTGATGGGCTGAATATGTCACGGCATGAAGACTGAGGTGACTGGTTGAATCGTAGGAGAAGTATTGCGTTGGTTGACCCTTAGATAGTTGAATTGAGGATGAAGTCGTTTATCCGTTTGCTATGTGCTACATGCGTATGCATGCGTATTGAATGTCGTGTGTATGCGAAATATATGGTGTTTTGACATCGATGTGGAACCCTGGATGTATGCAAGGATGTTGTATGTATGCTTTTAGATGTACGAAATGTACGTGTGAAATGTGTGTAAGATGCGTGTATGCCTCGAAATGTCATGCAGACTATTTCCGGCTTTCTCTTCTTTTAGCCATTGGTTTAGAGTTACCAATTCCTGGCGTTGTATGATGTGTCATTGTAGTATTGTTGAATTCAAATATGGGGAACATAATTTAGCCAAAGTTGAATATTGATTTTGTATTGCGGGCGTAGACATAGACGTAGGTAATGGCATATGTGCAGATTTGCACGTAGGCATAGACGTAGACGTAGATGCATATGTAGATAATGGCCTTATGCATAGATTTGTATGCAGACATGGACGTAGATGTAGACGTAGGTTATGGCATGTGCGCAGATTTGTATGTAGGCGTAGACATAGACGTAGACGTAGATAATGGCCTATGCGTAGATTTATATGCTGGTGTAGACGCATGCATGTGGTCTCTGTAAGCGTGGACGTAAGCATATATGAATGTAGATTCGTATGTTATAGGCGCAGGCATAAGTGTAGATGTATGTAAATCCGTACGTTGTAGGCGTAAGTGTAGATGTATGTAAATTCGTACGTTGTAGGCACATGCATAACCGTAGATGTATGTAGATTCGTACGTTGTAGGCGCGGGCGTGAGCATAGATGTATGTAGACTCCTACGTTGTAGGTGCAGGCGTGAACGTACGTATACTTGCATGTCGTAGGCACGGGCATAAGCATAGGCATGTGTAGAATTGGCAGGAGTACACCTGTTCATGGATGCATGTGCGGACATAGAATTTGTGTTGCAAGCGTAGGCATAGGCGTTGACATGGACGTAGACTTTGCGTAGGGACGTAGGCATAGACTTGGTATTGTTGAGGGCAAGCATAGGCACGGGTGTGGACGTATTCTTTTTTTTTGCATCACGAGCGTAGACACTTGCGTAAACATAGACACATGTATGGAATTTGTATTGTAGGCGTAGGAGTAGACATGTGTGTGGACACATGTGCGGACGTAGACTTTGCGTTGTAAGTGCGGGTATAGGTGCCGACATGGACGTAGACTTTGCGTAGGGACACATAGATATATGAATAGATACATGCGTAGACATGTGTATAGTTTTTGTGTTGTGGAGTGCAAGCATAGGCGCACATGTACGTGTGGGCGTAGACTTTTTTTGCATCGTGATCGTAGATATAGGCGTAGACATGTGTATAGATTTTTGTGTGTTGTAAGACGTAGGAGTAGCCGTGGACGTGGACATAGACGTGGGTTTTCTTTCAATATTTTTCTAACTAAAATGTTTTTTTTGATGTTTTATCAAATGCTTTTATTTTGTTAATTCCCCGAAATAATTTCAAGACAATATTCACAAGTAATGATCATAGTATTTTGTAAACAAGTCTGAGAAAAGAAAAAATGCAATTTGAAAAATGCAAAGGAAGCAAGTGTTTTATTAATGTGCCTCTGAATAAGCGAGAGTATAAGATGAAATTCCTAGAAAGAGGTAATTACAGAAAGTTTAAAAACTGTAAATGGAAAAAAATGATAATTGCTATTGTTGTGCCCCAATATCCTTTTAATGATCTCATCTCCTTTGCTCCTGAGTTGAATGATTCAGATTTGTCTCTCCTTTCGTGGTTCGTAGTCACAGTTCTTAGATTGCAGTCTTTTTGTTCTTTATTTATTTTTTGAATGATCTCTAATTTTTGCCTGGATTGCCCTTCCGGGTTTTCAATCCACCGGGATAGTTTTTTATGCCCCTAATTTTGTCCTGGATCGCCCTTTAGGGTTTTCGATCCACCGGGGCGCTCCTTTTTTCCTAAGTCGCCTTCTTAAGGTTCGAGCTTAGCGAGCTTCTTATGCATAGTGTTTTTGGCTGCATCTGAATTTGCCGAGTGCGGTAGTTCTTCCCATCCATTATTATGGAGATAAGACCATCACCGGAGAATGTTGTTTTGACTACATATGGACCTTCGTAATTAGGTGTCCATTTACCACGTGAGTGGAAGCGAGGTAGCAAAATCTTCTTGAGTACTAGACCATGTCGTGGTTCGTCTTGTACAGTATACCGTTACCTGGAAAGAATTTTGCGGATGATTTTTGTGGAGTTGCTTGTTGATACTGGAGGCATGTTGTGATACGGTAGGAGAACTGAGTTTATTGTTTTGCATTTTATCGCAAATGTTACGGTTTAGCAAGATTCGCCACCGACTTTTCTTTTATCCAAAAGGAAAGGTGAAAAAGCACAAGAAAGACCTTTAGAGATGTTTTCTTGAGTTCGAGGGGTAGATTATGAAAAGGGAAGGTATTAGCACCCTTTTTATCCATGGTTTTCCATGGGATCTTAGCTACTTGCTAGATCACTTGCTTTTGTTTGAAAAATATGCTTTGTCGGTTTTTTAAATTATTTTGAAAAGGCGCCATCGTTTAGGAAAACTTTGTAATGATTCTCGTTCGTAAGAATGTATACAAAGTGTTGATCTTTTGAAAATATTTCATGTTTGGAAAGTGTTTTTGAAAGTGTTTGTTTTGAAAATATCAAGAATGTTTGTTTTGAAATTGAACAAGTAATTAGAAGCATTCTACCTACTCAAAAAGGTCTTACGTGTTCTTTTCCTCTTCCTTTAGACGTTGCTATCTTACCATTATTTTGGTAAGAAGCCCCATCGTTGGATGTGAAGGGACGGGCGCGGGTCATCGTACAACCATGATAGCAATATTGTGAGATGACTTAGCATTTTTCTTTAGGGACTAAGATCATTTTGAAAGGGAAACTTTGATAGCGTCATCAAGGGACTATGATCTCATATTTTTTGATTTGTTTGTGCTAAGACATCCCACATGCATAACATGTCCATTTTTGTAAGGCAACAAGTGTAATAACCCTAGGGGTGCTATTGTGTAAGTGTATTTGATTGCATGCATAATTTTGTCTTGAATTATGGTTTTCTAAACATTAGTTTTAATCTTTCCATACACACCCTAATTACTAACAATATATAAAAGCAATAAAAGTGCAGAAAGTAAAGATTCTACTCTATTACAATCATTAGGGGGATGGGGTGTACAAATTTTCAAATGGGGGTTGCAAGTAAAATTAAGTTACTATTACAACCACATTGAATGGATAAGAATGTACAGAGAAATGTAAAAATGTTTGTTTCGTTTAAGAAAAGAAATAAGTTTTTGTTTAAGAAAAATATTTTTGGTCTTTTTGATTAATGAAAAATAAAAGTGATGGTAAAAAATAATAAAATCAAAGAAAACAGAATCAGCGTAACTGCTGAAACAGAAGAGGTCAGAAGTTCTGACTCTGACGTGCAGCACAGACAGAAACAATATTAATAGAAACAGGGAAAGTCAGAAGTTCTGGATCCGCTGAGGACACCAAAGTTTTTAGAAGTTCTGATGCAACTGTCAGAACTTTGCCTCTCTCCATGCTGGTTAGAATATCTGCAACTTAGTCATTTCTTAACAGAATAGAAGTTGTGCATATAACAATTATGACAAGTTTCATGATGTTTCAGAAACAAGAGATATCAGAAATATAAATCAGAAGCAAACATGAATTTGCTAATCCTAATTCTGAGTCCTAATTTCTTCATGAAACTCTGAACTGGAATTCTCTCTATTTAGGCAGGAAGATGCATGAAATCTCAGAATATATACATCATCAGAATCAGAATATCTACATTGTGTTAAATATGTAAAATCTGATAATGCCTACATAATATGATGAGAGTCAGTAGAAACTTACCTTGCAGCTGGAAAATACTCTAGGAGCTGGAATCTGGTTCTGACCACTTGTGGTGTTCTTAACAGCTTCCTCACGTGTTCAGCAGGTTGGAAACTTTCAACTTGGGTTGTAAATGATTAGAAGATTCTGGAACAACCAAGGGATAAAGTTCAGACGCTTTGAGGTGGATATTGATGGATAGGGTATTACAGCTTGGTTACAGAAGTTAGGATGGTTTTTGAGTATATATCAGAAACTGTATGGGTGGTTTTGGTCAAGAAACACATGAGGAAAAATGGGGTTTAATGCAAGAATCAAATGCTAAGGTTTTGTATTTTTGTGTTTGCAATCTTTTTGGACTCTTAGAATTTTTGCAGGGGTTCAAGGCTTTTCTTTCTCAAGTTTTAGACCTCTTTTCAATGGCCAATGGAGTTCTATTTATAGGCAAAGGTTTTGTAGTTTGGAGAGGTCAAGTGGCACCAACGTCATACGCTAGATGCTGACTTACTCTTGAAGTAAGCTTAAACAAGCATGGTTCAATGCACAAAGTAGGATGGTTAGCAGGTTTGGCAGTGCCTAAGCTGGATTTGTCAGCATGAATTAAGGAAAAGCAAAAGCAGCGCATGGGCCTAGCGCGCTTTTTCACAAAAGCTTTCTTTCCCAAGACAGTAGGGGTACACGTGGGGGAAATCCTTTGGATAAAGACTCAAAAGAGGTTGTGATCATTAAATGAGCATTAAATGATGATAAGCTTTATCAAATCATAAATCCTGCCTTGTGAAACTTTGCATCATTGCTTAATTCTGGATCAGAAGTTCTGCTTCAGCGTAGCATCCAATCTTCTGATCCTTTTATCTTCTAGCTCCAGCATGCTCTGAAGGAGCTCATAGACTTTCCAGTAAACTTGTAACACGCTTTGTAAACTTATTTGAATTACCCTTGCAAACTCTGACTGAACCTTTGTGAAAACTTGCCCGGAAGTTCTTATCAAACTCTGTCTTGAAAGTGTCCAGAATTTGCTTAGTGTTTCAGTTTCAAGGACATGTCTTTGAGAAGTTATAACTTGAAATCCCAGCATTTCTAGAGGAAGTTCTGTTCTGCAATGTTTCAGATCTTGCTGAAGTCTATAACCATAGAATTAGAAGTTCTGAGCTAGTCATATTCCTTAAACACTTAGAAAAAATTCCAAGTATTTAGAATTTTGACTTTTCCAAAGTAGTTTTGACTTTTGAATTTCTTGATGAAACAAACTTCATATTTAAACATGTCTTGATGAAATATGATTCTTGAAACTTGGTTTTGATCCAAAAGTAAAAGTTTAACCTTTTAATGTGTAAATTACCATTTTTCCCTTGTGAATGATTTTTTTTTCTCCGAAAATTGATAATTTAAGGCCTGGAAATAGATGGAAGCAAACCTGAGGATCCAGGGTGATTCTTTATAGAATTGAGAGGGCAAATTTTGGGGTACAACAGCTGCCCCTGTTCAAACTTCTTGAACCTGAAGAGTTAGATTGGCGAATCCACAATTCGTGACTTGATGGTGAAAGATGATTGAACACTAGAGTGCCCAGAAATTTGCACTCGAAGATGGATGGTGAATGGGCTTATAGATGCCATTTGGAGGAATGTTGATAAATGCTGGAAGAAGTATCAGCATAAATCTCTTATTGATTTGTATTAAAACTTGATGTTTTACCTGTGAGAAAAGGGTTAGTAAAATGCATATGCTTGCATGATGTTCACCAGATGTAGTATTATGCTAGATGCATATGGTATGTACATGCTATGATGCATGAATGTGAGGTATGTTTTCGTCCGGGAAAATAAATACCTGACTACTGCTGAGGAAATTTTGGGAGGTTGAATCCCTGATTGCCGTTAGAGATGAAGAAGAATATGCATGTCTTCAAATTTTGTTGAAGGGATGCTTTTGCTGGGGAACATCACTCAAATTTCAGCTGTTATCTGGTTGGATCCAGGCTTCACAATTGCTGAGGATGAAGTAGTCGACTGCTATCAGGTCGGATCCAGGCTTTACGGCATCTTACCGGAGGAAGAGATGAATCAACTGTTATCTGGTGGGATCCAGGCTTTGTAGAAAATTCCTTGAAATTGAATAGTTATCTGGTCGAGTCCAGGCTTCACAAAAACTTGCTGGGGATACGGAAGTTAACTGTTATCTGGTCGGATCTAGGCTTCGCAACAACTTGAAATGGTGACTACTATCTGGTCGGATCCAGGCTTCACAGTGACTTGAAATGGATAGTTATCTGGTCGGATCCAGGCTTCATGGTTTTTGGAAAGTTGTACTACTATCTGGTCGAGTCCAGGCTTCATAGTGTCTTTCTAGGGATCATAGTTAATTATCATTCGGTCGGGCTCCAGGTTTCAAAACAAACTGTTTAAAAAACTGTCATCTGGTCGGGTCCAGGCTTTGCAGATTTCTGAGGTTGATGAGATCAATTGTTATCTGGTCGGGTCCAGGCTTCACAATAAACTGTTTAGAAAATTGTTATCTGGTCGGGTCCAGGCTTTGCAGATTTCTGAGGTTGATGAGATCAATTGTTATCTGGTCGGGTCCAGGCTTCATAATAAATTGTTTGGAAAACTGTTATCTGGTCGGGTCCAGGCTTTGCAGATTTCTGAGGTTGATGAGATCAATTATTATCTGGTCGGGTCCAGCCTTCACAATAAACTGTTTAGAAAACTATTATCTGGTCGGGTCCAGGCTTTGCAGATTTCTGAGGTTGATGAGGTCAATTGTTATCTGATCAGGTCCAGGCTTCACAATAAACTATCGGGGATTTAGTTGTTATCTGGTCTGTTTCCAGGTTTCACAATGAATCTCTAAGGGTGATAGCTATCTGGTCGGTTCTAGGTTTCACAACAACTTTCCTGAAAAGATGGAAATGAAAACTGATATCTGTTCGGGTCCAGGTTTCTCAGCAATTTGTTGGGGATATGGAGGAAACTCTACTGGGGAAAAGCAGTTAAACCTTGGTCGGATGGAGTTTAGGTTCTTCTATATATTTGAAGAGTTAGGCTACTATTTGGTCGGGTCTAGGTTTCATAGCATCTTGAAATTAAGATCAAATGTTATCCTATCGGGCCCAGGCTTCAGTAATAACTTGAAAATTGTGCTACTATCTGGTCGGGTCCAGGCTTCATAGCATCTTGAAATTGAGATCAACTGTTATCTGGTCGGATCCAAGTTTCAGATACTTAAACTGTTACCTGGTCGGATCCAGGTTTCAGTAATTGAAGAAGTCAAGCTTTTATCTGGTCGGGTCCAGGCTTCAGTAATTGAAGAAGTCAGACTGTTATCTGGTCGGGTCTAGGCTTCAACAATTGAAGAAGTCAAACTGTTATTTGGTCGGGTCCAGGTTTTAGTAATAACTTGAAAATTATGTTGATATCTGGTCGGATCCAGGCTTCAAAGCATCTCTTGGAAATAGTAAAGGCTTAGCTGACGACTTTACTGAGGATTAGGGGTTGTGGCCCTGAGATTTGCAATAATCTGAAAGGGAAATTCAAACTGGAGAGTATAGACTCAGTCGGGTAAGGCAGACTCAACTTGGGGAGGATACACCCAACTGGGGATGATGGGCTCAACTGGGGATGATGGGCTCAGTTGGGGATGATGGGCTCTATTTGGAGATAATAGCCTTGGTTGGGGAAGATAGGCTCAGCTGGGCAATTCGTGGTGTCTTGATTGTTGTATGTTGAGAAATTTGAACTCGGCTGGGGAAATAACTCTGTTGGGGAATAAACCCTGTTGAGGAGGTGAATTTCCTTTAGGAAGAAATTCCCTAGGCTTTAATCTTGTCAAAATTGACTTAGCTGGGGAGAAAGCGGCCAATAGGTTGAGACTTTGGTCAGGGATTTTCCTATGCAAAGAGACTTTGTGGGCCACTCCGTTGGGGAAAGGTCTATTGCCATCATCCTTGTGGGGATAATGATGATAAGATAACTCTGTGGGGCTATTTCATATATATTAAAGAGATGCTTACCGCTGTTGTAGCTGAGCCAGTTTCGACTTCATTAGCATATCTGTATCTCCACGAGGAAATGGAGGGCCTCCACCACAAAGAGGTGATCCAACATTCGAAAACACATCAACCCCAGGGTTCGGAAGACCGTCCTTATTCAGACCCATATTCCTATTATTTAGTAGCACTCTCAACCTTCTACTTTCTTCACTTACAGATGGTGATGTCAAATTCTGTTGTGCAAGTATAAGTTGTTGTTGATGTTGCGGTGTCAACATTTGTAGTTGATGAAAAGGCTGAGGAGATATTTGAAGTCTGAGACTACTAATTTGAAAGAGTATGATGTTGAAGTTGCTGCTGCTGTGCACTGATGCTCTGTTGTTGATGTTGCTGCTTAGCAGGACACATGTGCCTAATATTTTTAATTGTGTTCATATGCATATATGTTCATTCAGTTTTAGTCATTGGATAAATTTTCATTCAAAACAAAGATAGAAAATTTTGCACTTCAAAGTGTATTTGTATTGATATTTTGCACATGAATAGGCGTTTTTGTACAGAGAGATGGAAGTCCTAGTAAGAGGAAATCGTCGAAAGGAAAACAAAATTGAGAATGAAAACAAATAGCCATGTGAAATGATCTCATTTCCTGCCAACTCTACTATTGCCCCCATGTTTTCGAATGTCCCTTGCCGTTGATCGAAGTTGATTGGATTGATCCTAGACCATTTGAACTTGGATCTTGGTGATAGAATTGACTGTGTGGATTTCGCGGGACATAGTCGTACGCTTTTAATCCTTAATTTTTGCCTGAACCTCCCTTTCGGGTTTTTGGTCCACCAGGATACCCTTTTTTGCCCAAGTCGCCCTTTCGAGTTTTCAACTTGCCGGGTGTACAGTATTTTGCATATATCCCTAATTTTTTCCCAAACCTTTTGGTTTGCCGGGATGCCCTTATTTTTCTTAGGTGTGTCAACCTAACGGGTCTTTTATGCGTAGTATTTTTTAACTATGTCCGCGTTTATAGGATGTGGTAAATCTTCACTGTCCATGGTAGTCAGCATCATGGAACCACCAGAGAAAACTCTCTTGACAATAAATGGCCCTTCATAGGTGGGAGTCCATTTGCCTCTGAGGTCGCCTTGTGGTAAAATGATGCGTTTTATCACTAAGTCACCAACTTGATATACTCGAGGTTTGACCTTCTTGTTGAAATCCTTGATCATTCATTTTTAATACGTCTGATTATGACAAATAGCAGCTAATCGTTTTTCATCAATCATGTTCAGCTGATCCAATCTTGTTTGAATCCACTCCTCTTCACCTAGGCCTTCCTCAATCATGATCCTCAATGACGGGATTTGAACTTCCACTGGAAAAACAACTTCTATGCCATAGACTAAAGAAAAGGGAGTTGCCCTAGTTGATGTTCTAGCTAAAGTACGGTAGCCATGTAGAGCAAACGGCAACATCTCATGCAAATCGTTATAGGTTACTACCATTTTCTGCACAATCTTCTTGATATTCTTGTTGGCCGCTTCGACTGCGCCGTTCATTTTCGGAGTATACGGAGAAGAATTGTGATGCTTGATTTTAAACTGAGTGCACAGCTCCCTGATCATATCATTTTTGAGGTTAGTCCCGTTATCGGTGATAATCCTTTCGGGGATACCATAATGGCAGATGCAATTGTGTCTGATGAATCTGGCTACCACATTCTTGGTGACTGAGGCAAATAAGGCGGCTTCGACCCATTTGGTAAAATAGTCGATGGCGACAAGAACAAAGTGATGTCCGTTTGAAGCTGTGGGTTTGATCTCTCCGATCATATCAATGCCCCATGTTGCAAATGGCCACGGAGCAGTCATGACATTCAGAGGGATAGGAGGTACATGGACCTTGTCAGCATAGATTTTGCGTTTGTGACAAGTTCTTGAATGTTGATGGCAATCATTCTCCATCATTAACCAATAATAACCCTCTCTTAAGATTTTCTTAGCCATCATATGTCCACTTGAATGAATACAGAAAAGACCATTGTGCATGTCTTCCATAATCTCTTATGCCTCCTTCTTGTCCACACATCGGAGTAGAGTTGAATCATGGTTGCGCTTGTACAATATCCCGTTACTTAGGAAGAATTTGGCTGCAAATCTTTGCAAGAACTTTCTGTCATTGATAGATGCCCCTTCTGGATATTCTTGTGCTTCTAGATATCTCATCACCTCATGGTACCATGGCTTTTCCGCATCGGTGTTGAGCTCATAGCAATGTGCAGGTTCATTGAATCTTTCAGTTGTAATCATAGGGGCTCCGTTATCCCATATGACCTTGAACATTGAAGACATGGTTACCAAAGCGTCAGCCAACTGGTTTTCTTCCCTAGGGAAATGCTCGAAAGTAATCTCTTCTAAGTAAGGAATCAAGGATAGCACAAGTTCCTTGTAAGGGATAAGATTAGGGTGTTTAGTGTCCCAATCTCCTTTTACTTGGCTGATTACCAGGGCTGAATCCCCAAACACATTCAAATGCTTGATCCTTAAGTCAATAGCAGCTTTCAGGCCTAAGATGCATGCTTCGTACTTGGCCATGTTGTTTGTGCAATCGAAGCATAGTCTGGCAGTGAAAGGAGTGTGGCAACCTTCAGGAGAGATGATCACAACACCAATTGCATTACCTAAGGCGTTGGAAGCCCCATCGAATACCATAGTCCATCGGGATCCTTGTTCAGGTCCGTCATACGGTCCAAGTTTTTCACAGTCGGTTACCAACATGATGTTCTCATCAGGGAAGTCAAAGTTCATTGACTGATAATCATCCATAGCTTGATGGGCCAAATGATCTGCTAGTACACTTCCTTTGATGGCTTTTTGAGTTATGTATTGAATGTCGTACTCAGTCAAGATCATTTGCTATCTGGCTATCCGGAGAGGGCAGGTTTCTCGAAGATGTACTTGATTGGGTCCATCTTAGAAATCAACAGAGTGGTATGAGTCAACATGTACTGTCTTAGCCAGCGAGCAGCCCATGCCAGAGCGCAATAATTTTTCTCGAGTAGTGAATATCCGGTTTCACAGTCGATAAACTTTTTGCTCAGGTAATAAATAGCATGCTCTTTTCGGCCAGACTCGTCATGTTGGCCCAAAACACACCCCATATAATTCTCTAGTACTGTCAAGTACATGATCAAGGGTCTTTCTTCAACTGGATGCATGAGAATAGGAGGTTCTTGTAGGTATTCTTTGATTTTGTCAAAAGCAATCTGGCATTCATCGTTCCACCTGACTACCTTATCTTTCTTCAAGAGTTTGAAGAGTGGCTCACAAGTAGAAGTTAAGTGTGATATGAAATGGGAAATGTAATTGAGACGACCCAAGAATCCTCTGACTTCTTTTTCAGAATGGGGGACCGGCATTTCTTGGATGGTCTTTACCTTGGCGAGATCAACTTCAATGCCTTTATTGCTGACAACAAAACCTAGTAGCTTTCCAGAGCGTACTCCAAATGTGCACTTGTTAGGGTTCAATCTCAGCTTGTACTTCTTCAATCTTTCAAATAGTTTGTGCAGGTGATTGAGATGTTCTTCTTCGGTTTGTGATCTGGAAATCATATCATCCACATATACCTCTATTTCATGATGAATCATGTCATGAAATAAAGCTACTATAGCCCTTTGATATGTTGCTCCTCCATTCATTAATCCGAATGACATGACCTTGTAGCAGAAGGTGCCCCATTGCGTAACAAAAGTAGTCTTTTCCATATCTTTGGGAGCCATCCTTATTTGATTATAGCCTGAGAAACCATCCACGAATGAGAAGACCTTATGCTGAGCAGTATTATCAACTAAGACGTCAATGTGTGGTAAAGGGAAGTCATCCTTGGGGCTTGCCCTATTCAGATCCCTATAGTCTACACACATGCGAACGTTTCTGTCTTTCTTTCGCACTGGAACTATATTGGCCACCCATTGAGGATAGGATGTCACAGCTAGGAACCCTGCATCAAACGGTTTCATTACTTAGGCTTTGATCTTTTCAGACATATCAGGCCTCATGCAACCAAAATTTTGTTTAACAGGAGGGCAGTCTTCTCTCTTCGGTAGCCAGTGAACTACGATATTGGTATCCAACCCAAGCATATCTTCATAAGACCAAACAAATACTTCCACATAATCGCGTAACATCTGAACCAAACGGCTCTTAACACTGCTTTCCAAATTAGCGCAGATCCTGATTTCCTTCTTATCTGACTCAGTACCCAAGTTGATAATCTCAACTGAATCTTCATGTGGTTGGATAGCTTTTTCCTCTTGTAATAGAAGTCTGGCTAGTTCTCCTGGTATGTCACAATCTTCCTCACCTTCGTTTTCAGCTTGGTTCATAGGATATTCAAAGTCATAGTCGGTAATAGTAGAGTCATTGGCAATAGGGTCCAAAGTGGATGTAGACCTGCAAGAGTGTGTCTGTGTGCATGTAAGATACATGGCTTCTTCTTTTTTGAAAATGTATTTGAAAGAAAGGAAAGACAATGAACACAAATATTTGAATGCAAAAGAGTCCAATGTACTGAATGATCATATGATTATATGAACATAAATAAAACCCTTGACAAATGGACCAAAGTGCCCCGGGCTAGGCACATGGATTAAAAGTCATTATCAAAATATTACAGACAACAAGTTCTTGAATTGATGGAAAAGCAAAAATAAGTAGATTACTCCTCAATGAAGGAGATGGGCACAAAGTCCTTTGTATGCCAATTCTTCGGCTCCATTGTAGTTGGGTACACCCACTCCTCAAATGCAGCTTCTTCTTCAGAATCACCCACGACATTGACTTCGTGGCTTCCAATGCGAAGAGGTCGTTTTCCAGTATGAGCATGCCTCACTTCCTTTTGAGCATTAACGGTGAAGCCCAAACCAAATTTGTCTGTTTTAAAAGGGATATCGAGGAGTTGCCCCCAAGTATCACAGTTTCCTTCTTCAATCTTCGCACGGGAATCCTTGACTAAAACCATCTCTGGCGTGGCCTTGACAGCTTTAGACTCATCAAAAAAATATTTAGTAGCAGCAACCATCGGTGGTACAACCTCAAAGGCTTGACATGGGGTTTCAATGAATTCTACGTCCATATCTACATACTTGAAAGAATTAAGGTGGCTCACCATAAATTCTTATTCCCTACAGACAATGACTATCTTGCCTTTGACTGGGTATTTGAGTTTCTGATGGAGGATTGAGGTCACTGCCCCAGCCTTATGAATTCACGGGCGACCTAACAGACAAGAATAGGCCGGACGAATATCCATAATGTAGAAGGTGGATTTGAAGGTTTGGGAACCCACTTTGATTGGAAGATCTACTTCCCCGTGAACGGTCCTCTTTGATCCACCAAACGCCCTTACGATGATATCACTTGGTTTCAAGATTAGATCTTCACAGTCGAGACGGTCTAATGCCCCCTTGGGTAATACATTCAGATAAGAACCAATGTCGACTAGCACGTGTTCTAAGGTAGTCCCTTTGCACTCGATGGAAACATGTAAAGCTTTATTGTGATTCTTCCCGAGAGGTGTTAAGTCAGTATCTGAAAACCCCAAGCCATTATCAGTTGTCAGGCTAGCCACGCAATTCTCAAATTGGTCTATTGTTGTCTCATGGGGGACATGAGACTTTTTTAGGAACTTGATTAATGTCTGAGCATGGGCATCGGAGCAAAGCAGCAATGACAACATTGAAATCTTAGAGGGGGTTCGCCCCAATTGTTCTACAATTTTGAAGTCGCTTCTCTTGATGATCTTCAAAATCTCGTCCATTTCACGGGTGGAGGGTTCTTCATTAACTTTATCATTGGAAGGTACCTCAATCACATCAGGCTCAACAACCTTCCCTTTCCCTCTGGTATCGGCGTTTGGCTTGGCAACAGTAATGTAGATGGGCGTTTTTGTAACTATTGGAGGTGAGATATTGGGTGAGAATATCCTCCAAGTTCTAGTTACCTTTCTTGAGCCAGCTATGTTTCCAATATCGTCATCTTTTCCCTCTTTGATCCAGTTATCTTGTTTAATCCCATGATAGAGCACTTCAGCACCGTAATTCCATGGTACTGCTATATTTGAAGAGTAAGGAATTGGTCCGGGATTGGTAATGATTAAGGGAGCAACAATGGGTTCATTTGAAATCCTAATAGGACCTTTGGAGGTGATCCTAATAGGTTTGTTGGAGATAGTAATAATGAAGAGGTCTTCACATTTGTTAACCAAACTCTTGGCAGGCGAAGTCTTCTCAAACCGAATTTCGCGGCTATCTATCAGGCGTTGTATACCTTTCTTCAGTCCTTCACACTTATTGTATTGTTTCATACAGCACACACAATCTTTTTCACATCCGGGGAAAATCCCAGCTTTCAACATATTGTTCTTGATTACATTCAACGGAGTAGTTAATTCTTCAACAGAGGCAATGAAAATTGTATTTTCGACAGCATTAACACCTTTGTCATGCTTCGGTATTGGAGCAGTAATTACATTCAGCATCGGAGGAGGATCAAATTCAATAGTCTTGTTGTCAATTAAATCCTTGATCTTGTTCTTCAAGGCCTAGCACTGATCAGTCTCATGCCCGGGGTTGTTTGAATGGTAAGCACACTTTGCATTCAGATTATATTTTGGTGACGAGGTTTCAGGGTTGGCGGTAGGATCACACAATGTCACTAAATTAGCCTTGAGAAAATGTTGAAGGGATTAAGATAGAAACATGCCTAACCTTGTAAACTGTCTTCTTGAAGCTTCAAAACGTTGATGATTTGCAGATGGTCTTGGAGTAGGAGTTGGATTGGAGATTATGGCAGCATTGACAGACGAATGATTATTCTTCTTGGTATGGGCCCCTGCCCCATACACATCATTAACTTCTTTCTTCGTAGTAAAAGGTTTCTTGACATGATTGGGAGTGGAGGTAGATGCCACAAAGATCTTCCCACTTTTAATGCCACTTTCAACTCTTTCACCGGTTAAGATTAATTCGATGAAACCAGAAGAAGAGCAGCCAACCAACATATTAAATAAAGGACCAGATAAAGTGCCCATGAACATGTCGATATGTTCCCTATCAGTCAGGGGGGGGGGGGTTGCACCCTACTAGCAAGGTCTCTCCACTTTTGCGCATACTCTTTAAATCCTTCATTCTTCCCCATGGTCATATCTTGCAATTGAACCCTCGTTGGCACCAAGTCAGTGTTGTACTGATATTGATGGTAGAAGGCAGTAGCTAAACCCTCCCAAGTATTTATACGGGAACCATCTAACTAATAAAACCATTCAAGCTGTGTTCCAGCCAGACTTTCTTGGAAAAAGTGAACCCATGGCTTTTTATCGGCAGTGTGCGGTTGTATCTTGCGCACATAAGACTTCAAATGGAGTTTTGGACAAGAAATCCCATCATACTTGGTAAAGATTCGTATTTTGAATTTATGGGGAATGACTACCACAGAGATTAAGCCCAAATTGTCAAAATCTAAACTGGGGACGGCTTGGATTTCAATAGCTTTCAACCTGTCTTCTAACTGCTTGTATTTGATGTCAACGGGTGGATACTGTTTTTTGAAATAATCATCATCAGATTCATGATCATTTGCATACTCAGCCTGAGTACTCTTGACCTTGCCAACCTGATTCTCATCCTCTTTAGATGAGTCTTCTCCTGCTGGGATTTGACGGATTGTCTCCTTGAACCTTCTACCCATGTTGAGTAGAGCTTTCTTCTTTGGCTTCTTCTTAACGGCCAACAAAGCCATCATATCTTGTTGCCCCTTGGCCAGGGCAAGTAAAGCTTCCTGAAACTTAGAATTATGGGCTTGGAGTTCCGTCACAGTTTTCTCTAGATCCATCTTGCTGAAATAAACAGCGGAGAGATAAGGAAACCTATTATGCGAAAACATGTTATGTTATGATGCATGAATATGTATATGCAAATGATTTCAAGGATTAACGAAATTTAAATTTGTATAGACAAAAGAATGAACAAACGTTAACTTTCATTAGTCAAATAAGAAAGATTACATTATGCCCCTTGGGCTTACAAAATAGCTTTCTAGGATAAAAAGACCGAACGCATCCTCTTTGGCGCGAGATAAGCGTTCATATTCTGCTCTTCTTGTAGTTGTTTTGAAAGATCCAAGACCCTCTTCTCACTAGTGTAGAACTGAGCCTAAAAAGTATCTCGTTCTTCCTTCAGTTGGATCCAACCCTTTTATAAGTCTTCAAGAGAGGTAGGCATGTCGGGATGGAGGATAGTGTAGGAAACATCTCCTTCGACCACAGGCTCCATGATGACTGGTGTTGTACCCCAAAATTTGCCCTCTCATATTCACAAAGCATCACCATGGATACCAGGTTTACTTCCATCTATTTCCAAGCCTTGAAGTTATCGATTCTCCAAGTAAGTCATTCACAAGGGCAAAATGGTCATTTGCACCTTGAAAAGTCAAACTTTTGAGTTTTGGATCAAAATCAAATTTCAAAATCATATTTCATCAAGACATGAAATTGATTCATCAAAAATACAAGATCATAGTCCCTCGATGACGCTATCAAAGTTTCCTTTCAAAATGATCTTAGTCCCTAAAGAATTTTGCTAATTCATCTCACAACATTGCTATCATGACTATTCAAACTTCCCAACACCCGTCCCTTCACATCCAATGACGAGGCTTCTTACCAAAACAATGGTAAGATAGCAACGTCTAAAGGAGGAGGAAAAGAACACCTAAGACCTTTTGAGTAGGTAGAATGCTCCTAATTACTTACTCAATTTCAAAACAAACATCCTTGTTATTTTCACTAACAAACACTTTCAAAACACTTTCCAAACATGGAATATTTTCAAAAGCTTAACACTTTGTATACATTCTTACGAACGAGAACTATTACAAAGTTTGCCTAAATGATGGCGCCTTTTCAAAATACTTTCAAAAACCATACAAAGCACATTTTCAAACAAAATCAAGTGATCTAGCAAGTAACTAAGAGCCCATGGAAAACCATGGAGGAAAAGGATGCTAATACCTTCCCTTTTCATAATCTACCCCCTGAACCCGAGAAAACATCTCTAAAGGTCTTTCCTGTGCTTTTTCACCTTTCCTTTTTGGATAAAAGAAAAGTAGGTGGCGACTCTTGCTAAACCACAACATTTGCAAACACAAACGCAAAACCCTCAAGTCAGTTCTCCCACCGTATCACAGAACTGGCAAATCTGCTGGGGAATTCTTCTAAAAGTGGAGTTACCTTAGGGTTAGATCATATTTACTTGCTTACATTGTTTGATTTATTTGCTTTACATTATGGTTCCTTGTTTGGGTTTGTTTTAAATCCTACACTCGGATTTGGGGACACCTTTTAGGTAAGTAGCAATAAACTGTGAGGGAACTGTGCGGGGTATACCGACATGGTTGAAGCAGTAGCTATGTTGATGTGGCACTTTGGTTGGTACCGGTAACCCTTGAGTCAATCAAGGAGAGTGCGGGGCCACCGCGTGGTGTCGTGAAGCATCAACTGACCTTAGAACCTTTAATTGCACAACTTGGCCAGTAGGACGTAGCGAGATGGCCGACCTTGGTGTATTCCCAAGGTCGACAGATACTCGATGCTACACTCATTGAGGTTTGACTCTTGAGCTTTGTTTGGTTGTGAGTCAATCGCTTATTGGACGAATCTGGGGGAAAGATCAATGATATTGAGATCCCTCTAGAACCCAGTTACATGTTTATAGGACAGGTTGAACCAATCTAACTTCAATATGGTACTACCTTAAAACCTATGCAAGCCTAAACCTAAGGCTGTTTGTGTGACTTGTGTGCTTTCAACTTGAACTACTTGCAGGGTTTTATTATCTGACGACATGAGTTCCTTGTAGGTTTTGTTTACAGTCATTATCCAATAACTTGCATTTCTTGCAGGGTTTACTTGCTTACATCACTTCACACCTTTGCTTAAACACGTAGCATACACATCATAACGTCATACCATAACATTTCCTTAACCATTTCAAGGATCTCAAGGGCCTGTGGTGCAGGTTATGATGAACCAAATGTCTAGAAAGGGGAAGGGGATTTATTTTCCTCTAGCCAATGCCTTCAAAAGATCAAAACACGATAACTTGAGTCAGGGGCTATGACCCACTTGATATGGTGAGCTTGACTCTCGTAGAAGGACATTTGACGATACGAAAGCTGCAAATATCAACTTTTGACATTTTCTTGTTTACCCCACGAGATCCTTGAAAACATTACATACATATATCATACATATCATTGCATAAACAAGTTTCAAAGTAGGCCTCTCATGGTCTCGATATTTATTTCAGCAATGGCTCTCAAACAAGACAACAAAGATCTCCAAATTCAAGAGGCTCAGTTCATGGAAATGCTCCTAAGCCTATACAAGGGGCAGGAAGAGTTGAAAGCACTCCTCGCTAGGAACTTGGCCAAGAAAAATCCTGAAGACAATAAGGACGAACGGTTGGAACAACTGCAAGCTGAGGTTGAAGAAATGAGAACCCAGATGCTAGGGCAGATGGATCTTATCCAAGGCCTATCCCGGGGACAAGAAGAGTTGAGAACCATTATCAACAAACTTCATCAAGATGGATACAACCGTATGAAGCAAGCAGCTGAGGTTGGGGACCAAGTCATTTATCAACCTCCAAGGAGACAAGATTTTGGTTTGGTGAAGAGTGGACATTTCCAAATTGCTACTACCTCATGGGTCCAACAACAACCTCACCAAAAACAACAGGGCAATCAGCGTAAGAGGAATACATCTGAGAGACGCTTTACTGAGATCAACATGTCATTAGCTCAAGCATTGTAACACATGTTGGAGACCAAGCTGGTTACGTTAAAAGACCCCCCTCATAATCCTAACACAGCCTCCCCAAGGTACAATACAAATACAAGATGTACGTACCACTCCAACAGTCCTGGACATGACACTAATAGCTGTTGGACGTTGAGAAATAAAATTCAAGACTTAATCGACGAGGGAGCGTTAGAGTTCACACAAGGTGGCCAGACTGAGTTCTTCTGTCATCCTTCAAAGGCTCACCACCTAAAGTGACAAGTTCAGACAAAGAGGCTTCTGTTTCATTTGAATTTTCAGTTGTAATTCCTTTTGTCATTCAAACAATTACCTATTAATGTCAAACTTTGTTTCATTAATGCATTGCATATGTGTGATACGGTGGGAGAACTGACTTGATGTTTTGCGTTTTGATCTCATTTATGCAGATAGCAAGAGTCGCCACCGACTTTTCTTTTATCCAAAAAAGGAAAGGTAAAAAAGGACAGGAAAGACCTTTCGAGATTATTTCTCGGGTTCGGGGGGTAGATTATGAAAAGGAAAGGTATTAGCACCCTTTTCATCCATGGTTTTCCATGGGCTCTTAGTTACTCGTTTAGGTCACTTGCTTTCATTTGACAGTGTGCTTGTGGTGTGGGCTTTGAAAGTATTTTAAAAAATCTCTTTGTAATGGTTCTCGTTTCTATTAGAACGCATACAAAGTTTTGTTTCAAAAAGTGGTTCAAAGATGTGTTTGTGAATCATGTTTCGGAAAGTGTTTTGAAAAGATGTTTTGCAATGGTTCTCGTCTCTATAAGAACGTATACAAAACGTTTTGTCTTTTGGTAAATGTTTTTAAATGAAAGTGTAGGTGTAAAAAGTTTTTATCGCGAGCAAGCGAGTAACTAGGAGCGAATCTATCTACTCGAAAGGTCTTAAATTGTTCTTTTCTTCCTCCTTTTAATGGTGTTATCTTACCATTGATTTGGTAAGAAGCCCCATCGTTGGATGTGAAGGGACAAGCGCAGGTCAATTTTACAGTCACCGAAGCAACTTATGAGACGCTTTAGCAATTTTTGTAAGGGACGAGATCGTTTTATCGGAGGCAACATCGAGGATCATGGAGGGACTACGATCTTTTTTATCGAAGGGTCATTGCTAAAGCATCCCATATTCGAGGGACATGACTGTATTTCCGAGGCAACGAGCGAGGTTACCCTAGAGGTGCGCGTGTGAAAAAGTGTGTTGGTTTCAAGTTATTTTATTCTTTGATTAGGTTATCTAGCGATTGATTTTTGAATCTTGCCATAAACGCCTAATTACTATACATTATAAGGAAAACAGTAAATTGCGGGAATTGAAATTCTACGCTATTACAAAGTATTCGGGAATGGGGGTACAATTTTTACAAATGGGGATGAATCAAATGCGATAGAAAGGTCTAAATAGCAAGCAATACAACCAAATCGAATTTTTAACGATTAATTAAAGCTACAATAATCTACGAAATAAAATTAAACAACAAAATATGGAAATGAAATTTTAAGTATTTACTTGAAAGGAAGAGAGTAAAACCTATTCTAAAAATAAAATAAAATAATTGATTAAATTATATGTTTTATTTTTGTATTTTATTTACTTAAGTAAAATCTAAAGAAGGAAAACAAACTAAATTATTTTTTGGTGTTCTATTATATGTAAATTAAACCTAAAACAAAGTTTATTAAAGAAAGAAAAAGAAATTGATAAAAATTATTCACAAAGTCTAAATCAAATTAATTATAAAAAAAATTATATTTTAAGTTTAATAGTATTTTGTATAACAGAAAAAAAAAATATAAAAAGAAAATAAACTAATAGTTAAATGGGCTAGAATTCAGTATAGTATGGGTGCATGGTTCATAAAATCTGATTGGGCTTTAGATTTGGGGCGGAGGCCCAATGAAAATGGTTGTTTACAAAAATCAAGAAAAATGGGGGGGGGGGGGTGAGGCCAGTAAACGGATTGGCCTTATTGGAGCAAAGGCAAAAGATTGTCCAACTCATGTCAGCAAAACAGAACCAAGTTTCTAAATCAAACTTAACCATAGATAAAGGGATAACAAAAAGATTACAGTTTGGTTTATCTTTCTCATTCATGCGGTTTTGTTGTTCATCTTTGTTTATCATTTCCATTTGCTGAAACCTTCTAAACATCCTCACTACCCCATTCCTGTCTCATTTCGCGAATGAATCACTCTCTTCAGTAACATACTGCCTCTTTGTCTCACCGCGATTTGCATCTTTTGAAAACCCTTCTCTTTGGATTCAGATTTAAACCGGAGGGACCTGAGATTGCCTCATCCTTGACCTCCCTCAACCTCTCTATTACTGGAACACAACCCACTCGTCTCCCTAATCAAGTTCTAACGATTTTTTTGAAAAATGTAAGATTTCTGTTATTTTCAAAAAGCTTAAATATTTTTGTTGATCGTTCCATCTTTGTTGTATCTTCTATTAACTAAACCTTTGTTCTTTTAGATGCAGAAATCATTTTTATGGAAGTATGAGAAAGAGGAAAAACTTATACCTATTGGAGCCTTACAACTTCTCTCTTGCCTTGTTATTCTTGTAATTTTTCTGTGAAATATGAAAGGAGAGGCGAGACTGAGGATGGTATTTAATGGTGGCAGAATTTTTTCGAGGAAAAGAGATGAGGATGAGAGCGTGGCTTTTCTGGCTTGTTGGTAACTTTTTCTGTTTTCTTTTTTTGAATGATGATTATCAGGTTTTCTGGATTTTTGTGGTTTGTTACTGATTTTTGAGTTTTGCTTTGTTCACAGTTTTAGGATTTTGAGGCTTTGTTACAGGTTTTTGAGTTTGATGATGGTTACTGGTTTTTGAGTTTTAGGCTTAGTTCCCAGTTTTGGGATTTTGAGGTTTTGTTACTGGTTTGTTATGGACTTTGATGGTTAACAGGCCTTGGGATTTTTGTGATGGTTGTTTGGTTCTTGCTCTTGATGATGGTTACTGTGTTTGTTGTTTTGGTGATGGTTATTGTTTAATGAGTTCGATGCTGGTTAACAGGTTTGGGATTTTGATGATGGTTAACAAGCCTTGAGTTTCTTGGTTTGTTCTGGTTTTTGAGTTTTTTGCTTGTTAACAGGTTTTTTGAGTTCTATATCTGTTAACAGGTTTTTGTTCTCTTTGCTCCTCTCCTTTTTTTCGATTGCTCAATGTGATACGGTGGGAGAACTGACTTGAGGTTTGTGCGTTTCGTCGCAAATGTCGCGATTTAGCAAGAGTCGCCACAGACTTTTATTTTATCCAAAAGGAAAGGTAAAAAAGCACGGGAAAGACCTTTGAGATGTTTTCTTGAGTTCGGGGGGTAGATTATGAAAAGGGAAGGTGCTAGCACCCTTTTCATCCATGGTTTTCCATGGGCTCTTAGTTACTTGCTTAGATCACTTGCTTTTCTTTTGAAATTGTTTGAAATGGTGCTTTGTGTTTGGTATGATTTTGAAAGTATTTTGAAAAGAGGCCATCGTTTAGGCGATCTTTGTAATGATTCTCGTTCGTAAGAATGTATACAAAGGTGTTTGTCTTTTGAAAAAATGTTTCAATGTTTTGAAAGTTGTTTGGAAATATTTTGAAAATGTGTGTGTTTGTTTTTGAAAATAGCAAGGATTATTTTGGAAGAGAGCAAGTAACTAGGAGCTATCTACCCTACTCAAATGTCTTTCCTATGTATTTTTATTCCTTTGACATTGTTGATTTACCATTGATTTGGTAAACAACCCTATCTTTGGATGTTTAAACAGGACGAGAGTGGATCATCGTATGACCATGATAGCAATGTTGCCAAGTATCTTTAGCATTTTGAGGGACCAAGATCATTTTGTTTAGGCAACCTTTGAATAGCGTCATCGAGGGACTATGATCTTATTTTTGTTTTGTTTTGCCAAGATACTTTGCATGCATACCATGGCCATTTTTTTTTAGGAAACCAAGTGTGTGACACCCTAGGGGTGCTTTGTGTGCAATGTGTGTTATTTTTCATGCATTTTGTCTTGGATTAGGTCTTGTCTATTTGTTTGTTTTTGGTCTTATCATGCAAAACCCTAATTTACTACACATGGTATAAATGCGATAAATTGCGTAAAAGTAAACTAAGATATTACAATAATTATTATGGGAGGGGGGATACAAGTTTTTGAATGGGGATATTGCACAAAATAAACTCTAAAAATACTATTACAACCCAATTGAATATTTGTGCGAAATAAATAAATATACAAATATTTAAATATGCAATGCAATGTATTTATGCAAAAATGTTTTGCATTTGTTTTATGTATGAGAAACTGATTTATGTAAACCCTAAAAAAAGGAAAAATAATAATATTATTTTTGGAGGGATGAAACCCTAGTTTTCAAATTAAAAGAAAAATATGTTTCCTTTTCTTATTTTGTTCATTTTTTGTTTAAGAAAATAATAAATAATATTATGTACAAATATTAAAAATTAAAATATGTATGAAAATAATATTTTATTTGTAAAAATGATAAAATAAAAATGTATAGCATTTTTTATTATTTACAAGTTATTTTAAGAAAATGATTTCTATTCTATTTAAATAAACTATTTTTATATGTGGAAAAAATAATAAAAAATAAAATAAAATTGCAAAAAATTAAGAAAATACTTTTGTGATTTTTTAATGTTCAGAAAAAAGAATTAAAATCAATAAACATACAAAATATGAGAAAAGGAAATTAGGGGGTGTGAATAACAAAAACAAACAGGCCCAATGCGCCAAGGCCCAGATCATCAGCTTTGTCCCTGTCCTTGGCTTCTTCCCTGCGTGCGTTTCTGCCTTCAAACTGTAACTTGTTATTGTTTGCATAAAATCAAAAACTCATAACATAAAACATGTAGCTTGTAATCTCACGATTCCAATGATATAAAATTTGTGACCTAACTCTCAAAGATCAGAGAGAATTTTATAACCCCTAATTTCTGACCTAATTTTTTCAGCATGTTCAACATTCAAATTCTCTTAGCTCAGTTAATATAAATGACAACTATGCATATGTACAACTTCACCATGCTAGAGACTACATTTTTGCTTCACAAATCGTGGCTCGAGGATGCTTAAATAGAGAGATAGAGTTTTGAAAAATACCTCCTTCAGTTGGATTTGGATATGGCAATGTGGGGACTTTGAGTGAGGCCTGAGGATCGTGTGAGCTTCCTTGAAGTTCCCTCAAGCTATTCCAATTCTTAGCTGACTTGGTGAATGGCGAAACTCCCTGTAGAAGTCAAGTTGCAACCTTCCAAAATGAAAATGGCAAAGGCTGAAATAGAGAACATAGTTGCAGGATGAATGCTTGGATAACTTTGGTAGGATGTATGGAAGGTGCTTGAAGTGTTACAAAGAAAAACGCACGAGCAAATATTGAGCTTGCTATGATTTTGCAGAAACTGCAATGTTGGGCAGAATTTTGGAATTTTGGAGTTTTGGAATGTTTCAAAGGTCAAGCATTCGTGTCTAGCCTTGTGATAAGTTTTTGAAGATGTCTAGAATGATGCCAAGTCCACCCTTGATCAGATGTACAAGTTCTTTGGACTTTTGCAACTTTTCTTGCTTTTGAAGAAAAGTGAAGTGACTTGAGCCAACATGCTTGTACTGGCTAGTTCTAGGGATGCCAAGGGTTGGTAAACATTGCTTGATATATGTGGACATTTCTTGTAACAAAAGAACAGGTCCAAGTCTCAAGGTTTGTAAAGTTGTAAAAGCTTGCCTTTATGAAAATGGCAATGTGCCCTTTATGCCATTTATGGATTTATTCCTTGTACAATGCTTCAAAAGCCAAAATAAAGCCATTATCCACTGAGTTAGCATTTAATTATGGAGTGTAGAAGGAGTTAGGACCTGTAATGCAAGGTACAAGCATGCTTGATCAGATTTGCAACTTGATGCATTGTGAAAATGGCTTGAACAAAAGTGACAAAATGCTAATTTCTCTTCTTCGATTCTCCCTAACCACAAATGATCTTGGAGAGTTCTTGGACATTTTGGAAATCTTGCAAAATTCAATAAAATCCATCTTTGAAATGCATTTTTAGATACCTCTTAGAACTAGGTGAAAAAATGTCCATGAAGTTGGGTCAAAAACCTGCCTAAATTAGGGCAAATTTTCACTAAGTCTTTTAGTTTATGGACCCCTATTCACAAATTTATATCTTGAGATTCAAGCATATTTTGGGAAAACTTTGTGTAGAAAAGTTGTAGATTTCATGGAGAACTACAACTTTCATGTTGGAAGTTTTCTTTGAATCAAATTTCATCATGGTGAAAAAGTGGTGAAAAGTTGGGAAAAAATAAGAAAATTTCCATACTTAGAAAAATTCTAAGTTATGAAAATTTTCAAATTCAAAACCCTAATTTGCAAAATTGGTTTTCTTGGTCAACAAGTTTCATATTTTGACATATCTTGATGAATTATGACCCTTGGCACTTGATTTTGACCAAAAAGTCAAAGTTTGACTTTTCATTATACAGTTGACTTTTGATCAGTTGATTGCAAAATTCATCTGTCATTCCAATGAACTTGAGATATTTTGAACCATGTGATTAGGTCAAGATGATTCCATTGAATCCTTGAAATCATGCTTGAACTCAATTGGCCATTGGCTAGGTTAAAAATCAGAAATTGCCCTTCCTCAGTCAAAACCCTAATTTTGACCATTTTGCCCTTTTGATGATTTGATCAAATTTCTTGAGGAGTTGTGATACAAACTTGATCAAATGGTACATATGAGTTTAAAATATGGTTGTGGATCAAAAATTATGAATTTTGACTGTAAATTGGCCATGGTTGACTTTTTCCCCAATACAGCTGATTTTTAGGTCAACTGCCCAATTGACTGAGCAAAAATGTGTTTCAAGGCTTGAAACTTAACATGAGCAATCTTAGGGGTCCAAGATTGTGTATTAAAGTAACATGAAGCATTGATGGTCCAAAAATCCTTATGAAAACTCAAACCCTAATTTCAGGTTATCAGTGCAAGGGGATGTCTTGAGCTGACCAAACCCTAATCTTGTCTTGAGTCTAAGAAGTCTTGTGAGAAAAATCTTGATAAATGAGAGGGAAAATTTTGGGGTACAAAACTCACCCTTCTATTATATTGACCTCTTCTAATGTTGTGGCCTCTTGGCCTTTGGTCTCTACAATAGGTTTTTTGCTTACAACAGGTTTTGCTTGGTTTTGTTTTTTAGCAGTTTTGATGATTCTGGGGTTTACAGCAGGTTTTGCTTGGTTTTGTTTTTTAGCAGTTTTGATGATTCTTGGGTTTACAGCAGCTCTTACTTTTGCAATAGAGCTTTTCAAGGATGTGCATTGGGAAATTCTATAGCCTAGGTGACTTCTTTCCTCTCTTATCTCTCAATGACAATAAAAAAGCAATTTTCTCTTTTGCCTTTTTTTACTAATCTGAAAGGTTTGCAGTTTGGAAATTGATGATATCTCGTTTCTTGAGCAAGTTTTGTTTGATTTAGCATCTAGCTATTTGTCATACTTGCCACACTGCTGCCTCGTTTTAGCTTTTGTTTGTGTTGTTTCTTCAGCTTGTGATGCTGTTGTTGTTTGGTTTGTGATGCTGTTTATTTGTTCAGTTTGTGATGTTATTTGTTTAGTTTGGTAATGCTGTTTGTTTGGTTTGTAATAATTCTGTTTGTTTGGTTTGCGAGGCTGCTGTTTGTTCAGTTTGGTAATGTTGTTTGTTTGGACTGTTGTAGCATTTTGTTATTATAGCATGTTCGCGAATTTCTCTTCTTCTTTCTTTTTGTGAACTAAGAAGGGAAACCTTCTTGTGATTTGCAACTAGGGGAAATAGATTATGATGAAATAAATAGCATTCTGATTCCATGTTGCAAACCTTAATGATGAATTTATGAAATAACTTTTGAAAAATTTCTTGTTCATGCCTATATAATTTTGTACTAATTATGCTTTCTTTCTCTTGTTTTCATGTGAGAAAAATTGGAGATGACAAAGCAAAGAACTCAAGAAATCTGTGGCAAGCATGGAAGTCTTGGAGATAAGCAAAGTAATCTGATATGACTTCAATCTTCAAACAACTTAAACATAGATTAATTCTCCTAGGCCAAACATTCATTTTGATTTTCTTTGTAACTTAGAAAGATCATTCTTGTATTTTGATGTATTGTATCCAATAGTTGTACCAATTTATCTTTTAAATACAATAAGTTGTAAAACATAAAGTATTAAAAGAAATAAATTGTTTTTTGTAACAATCTTGGACATTGTGTTTGAAATTGGAGAAAATCTTGAGTTGTAGCATGAAGTATTCTGGTGTCATTTTATAACTTGAAATCCTTTATCAAAAACAATTTGTAATTTCTCTTTGCATCCTAATTAATTATTTTGAAATTCCCAATCAGGATATTTGAAATAAAATGCTCCAATCTGGTAACTTAAATTCCAAACAATCCCAATAACTTTGTAACTGCATTTCAAACAAACACGCACCGTGTACTCCATTTCCTAACAAAACAAATGTTTTAAGGACATAAATCATCTGGTCAACCTGGATCCCAAAATCATGATTGTCCTAAATGACAGTCTTGACCTCCATCTCTTGTCCCAAACAAATCATGCTCTGAGAACAAACATTATCCTTTCAGTAAATTGTGTTTAAGAAAATTCAAAAATCAATCAAATGCCTTGCGATGATTTGATAATTTTAAAGTTTTTCCAAACTCAAATTTCTTCCGATTCTTTGAAGATAAACCCGTGAGCGACATCACATGTGACCATGAATAGACATAATCGTCTCAAAATCTTGTAGCTTGATGAAATCATAAATACAACCTTGAGGAAGCATGAAGACCTATGAAGGCCAATTGGATCTTTGAAAACTCATTTTATTTTGAGAATTGCAAAAAACCCTAATTGCTAGTTTACTGCCCCAGAAGAGAATCTGTCTGGTCGATTTCTGAGCCAACTTGAATATCCGAGAAACCCTAGGGTTGTGTCTTCTATGAAAAATGGGAGGGAAATTTTTGGGGTACAACAGCTACCCCTGTTCAATCTTCTTACACTTGAAAAGAGAGATCGACATGTTTGTCGTTTGTGGCTTGAAAGTAGAAGATGATTGAACACTAGAGTGCCCATAAATTTGCACTTGATGACGCGCTGGTTTGATTGTGTATGGAAATGGGCTTAAAGATGCCATTCATAGAAACATAGGAGAATTGTCGGAGATGGGCTTATAGATGCCATCCAAAGGTGATTGTTGATTGAAAGTTTGAATTGGATCTGAACAGAGAACGAATCAGAATAAACCGTTGAGAGATTTATCTGAAACAGTAAAATCTGGAAATGAATCAGAATAAACCATTGAGAGAGTTATCTGAACCAGTAAAAATATGGAGACAAATCAGAACAAACCGTTGAGAGATTTATCTGAACCAGTAAAAATCTAGAGATGAATCAGAATAAACCGTTGAGAGATTTATCTGAACCAGTAAAAATCTAGAGACGAATCAGAATAAACCGTTGAGAGATTCATCTGAACCAGTAAAAATCTAGAGATGAATCAGAATAAACCGTTGAGAGATTTATCTGAACCAGTAAAAATCTGGAGACGAATCAGAATAAATCATTGAGAGATTTATCTGAACCAGTAAAAATCTGGAGATGAATCAGAATAAACCGTTGAGATATTTATCTGAACCAGTGAAATTTGGAAATGAATCAGAATAAACCGTTGAGAGATTTATCTGAACCAATAAAAATTTGGAGATGAATCAGAATAAACTGTTGAGAGATTTATCTGAACTAGTGAAATACTCTGGAGACGAATCAGAATAAACCGTTGAGAGGTTTATCTAAACCATTAAAAATCTGGAGATGAATCAGAATAAACGGTTGAGAGATTCATATGAACCAGTGAAATACTCTGGAGACGAATCAGAATAAACCGTTGAGAGATTTATCTGAACCAGTAAAAAAAGCCTTTTCTCGGAAACTGGTCTGTATTTGATTTGTTGAAGATTTGTGTTTGTCAGAAGTTTGTCGATAATAAATGTCCAATGGCTCTTTCCTGTAAAAGGTGGAGAGTTAATTGTATGCAATGCTATGATGTATGCAATGCATGGTGTGATTTTTGCCTCTCAAAATAAATGAGAATGCACTGTATGCACTTGAGTTGTCAATGTTATGACGTATGTATGCAAATGTATGAAAAGTAAAGATTGTTTGTGCCATAGCGTTGCTGGAAGTGGGGAAAATATATCCCTTTTTGAAGCACTGATGGGTGAGTTTCCAAGTAAAAAAATCTGTTGCAGAAGGGAAAAGCCAGACATTTCTTGTGATATCTTGCTGGGGAAATCTGAGAAGTCGGGTAACTTACTGGGGACACTTTGGACCAGTGGTTGGAAATTTTGCTCTGGATGGAGAAAGTACATGCGGGGGGTTTTATGGAATGACTCACAGATATTACTCTATTTCTTAAAGTCATTAGTAATTTTCTTTCCGTTTTTTTTATTTGTAACATTAATCACGTTCAAATGCATATGTTCAAAAATAAATCATTGGACGTTTTTGTAAATAAAATAAAGAAAAACAAATGGTTTTGCACTTTCAAAAGGGATATCTTTGTATTAACTTGAACAAGTGTTTTTGTATAATGAGACAAGCATTCTGGCAAGAGGATGTCGTCGTAAGAAAATGAAAATTGATACAAAGAAAAGATGGCTATGTGAAATAATCCCATGGGGTTCCCGTTCTACTATAGCCTTCATGTCTCTGAATGTCTTCTCCGCTGGTCGCCTTGGCGAAGTCGATTGGATTGATTTAGAGCCAAATGAGTTGGTTGGTTGACGTTGAAGATTGTTTGCCAAATGATCCAACGGGACATAGTCATACGCTTTAATATCTAACTTTTGCCTGGACCGCCCTCTTGGGTTTTCAGTCCACCGGGATACCCTTTTTTGCCCAAGCCGCCCTTTCGGGTTTTCGACTTACCGGGTGTACAGATTTTTATATTTTCATCCCTTATTTTTGCCCGAACCCTTTTGGTTCACCGGGAAGCCCTTATTTTTGCCTAGGTCAGTCAACCTAGCGGTTCTTTGATCATGCACAGTATCTTTTAACTATGTCTGTATTTACAGGGTGCAAGAGGTCGTCGCCATCCATAGTAGTTAAGATCATTGGTCCACCAGAGAAAATGCTTTTGATTACAAACGGCCCTTCATATGTAGGGGTCCATTTTCCTCTGGGATCACCTTGTGGCAAAATGATACGCTTGATTACCAAGTCAGCGACCCGATATACCTGATGTTTGACCTTTTTATTAAAAGCTTTGATCATGAATTTTTGGTACATATGACCATGACAGATAGCTGTAAGCCTCTTCTCATCAATCAAGTTTAGTTGGTCAAATCGAGTCGGGATCCAATCTTCTTCACTCAAACCAGCATCCTTCATGATTCTTAGAGAGGGGATCTGGACCTCAATAGGCAAGACAACTTCCATGCCGTATACGAGAGAATAAGGTGTTTCCCTAGTTGATGTGCGAGCTGTGGTACGATACCCATGGAGAGCGAACGGTAGCATCTCATGCCAGTCTTTGTATGTGACTGTCATTTTCTATATGATCTTCTTAATGTTTTTGTTAGCAACTTCTACAACACCATTCATCTTTGGCCGGTAAGGGGAAGAATTGTGATGCTGAATCTTGAATTGCTCGCACAAGATGGTGATCATAGTATTATTCAGATTTGTACCATTATCAGTGAGGATTCTCTCTGGGATACCGTACTGACAGATGAGATTCTACTTGATGAACCGGGCGACCACATTCTTAGTAACGGAAGCAAAGGAAGCTGCCTTAACCCACTTTGTAAAATAGTCAATGGCCACTAAGATAAAGCGATGTCCATTGGAGGTTGCTGGCTTGATTTCACCGATTATATTGATTTCCCACATAGCAAAGGGCCAAGGAGCCGTCAAGACATTCAGAGGAACTGGAGGTACATGCACTTTGTCAGCATAGATTTGGCACTTATGGCAAGTCCGAGAGTGTTGATAGCAATCTTCCTCCATGGTAGGCCAATAATAGCCTGCCCGTAGGATTTTCTTTGCCATTGTATGCCCACTGGAATGAGTACCAAAAGTGCCTTCGTGTAGCACACCCATGATCCTTTCATCCTCAGCCTTGTCTACGCACCGAAGCAATACCGAGTCAAGATTGCGTTTGTATAGAATACCGTTACTAAGGAAGAATTTAGCCGAGAACCTTCTTAGGAACTTCTTGTCATTCACCGAAGCTCCTTCTGGATATTCCTGAGACTCGAGATACCTCTTGACTTCATGAAACCAAGGTTGGTCCACTACTTCTTCAGTATTAATCTCGTGACAGTAGGCTGGTTCATCCATCCGCTCAATGGTGATTTGAAGAGCCTCGTTATCCCAATTAAGTTTAAACATAGATGACATTATAGCTAAAGCGTCTGCTAGCTGATTTTCTTCTCGCGGGAAATGCTCGAAGGTAATCTTCTCGAAATGCGGCAACAATGTCAACACATGTTCTTTATAAGGGATAAGGTTGGGGTGCTTAGTATCCCAATCCCCTTTGATTTGACTGATGACCAAGGTTGAATCTCCAAATACATCCAAGTGTTTGATCCCTAAGTCTATGGAAGCCTTGAGACCAAAGATGCACGCTTCGTATTCTGCCATGTTGTTTGTACAGTTGAAGCAAAGTCTGGCAGTAGAGGGAGTATGACATCCTTCAGGAGATATGAGCATGGTGTCGATACCATTGCCAAGTGCATTGGGTGCCCCATCAAAGAAAAGGGTCCATCAGGATCCTTGTTCAGGTCCTTCATATGGCCTGATCTCTTCACAGTTGTCTAATGTCATGATGTCTTCATCCGGGAATTCAAACTTCATGGACTGATAGTCTTCTACAGCTTGGTGAGTAAGATAATCAGCCAATACACTGCCCTTTATAGCTTTCTGGGTAGTATATTGTATGTCATATTCTGTTAGGATCATCTGCCATCTTGTTATTCTCCCAGAAAGAGCAGGCTTCTCAAAGATGTAATTTATCGGATCCATTTTAGATATCAACAAAGTAGTGTGGGTCAGCATATACTGTCTCAGCTGGCCAGTAGCCCATGCCAGAGCGCAGCAAGTTTTCTCGAGCAGTCAATATCTTGTTTCACAGTCGGTAAACTTTTTTCTCAGTTAATAAATAGCATGCTCTTTTCGGCCAGACTCGTCATGCTGCCCCAACACACACCCCATTGAGTTTTCTAAAATAGTTAGATATAAGATCAATGGCCTTCCTTCGATAGGTGGCAACAACACAGGAGGTTCTTGAAGATATTATTTAATTTTGTCAAAAGCAACTTGGCATTCGTCGTTCCATCTGACTACTTGATCTTTCTTCAAGAGTTTGAAGATTGGTTCACAAGTAGCTGTCAGGTGAGAAATAAACCTGGCTATGTAATTCAGACGTCCCAAGAATCCTCTGACTTCTTTCTCAGTGCGAGGAGACGGAATTTCTTGTATCGCTTTAACCTTGGCAGGATTAACTTCGATACCCTTGTTGCTGACGACAAAAACCAAGAGTTTACCAGACCGTACTCCGAATGTACACTTGTTTGGATTCAATCTCAACTTGTACTTCTTCAGCCTTTCAAACAGCTTCTGTAGGTGATCGAGGTGCTCTTCTTCCGTCTGCGATCTGGCTATCATATCGTCTACGTAGACCTCTATCTCATGGTGTATCATGTCATGAAATAAAGCTACCATAGCGCGTTGATAGGTTGCCCCAGCATTCTTCAGTCCGAATGGCATGACCTTATAGCAAAAAGTTCCCCACTGTGTAACAAAGGTCATTTTCTCCATATCCTCATGCGCCATTTTGATTGGGTTATAGCCCAAGAATCCATCCATGAAGGAAAACACTTTATGTTACACCGTATTATCCAGCTGGATGTCGATGTGGGGAAGTGGGAAATCATCTTTGGGGCTTGCCCTGTTTAAGTCTCGGTAGTCCACACACATCTGCACTTTACCGTCTTTCTTAGGTACAGGAACAACATTGGCCACCCATTGGGGATAAGAGGTGACAGCCAAAAATCCAGCATTGAATTGCCTCATAACTCCTGCTTTGATCTTTTCAGACATATCAGGCCTCATACGGAGAACCTTTTGCTTTACTGGGGGACAATCTTCCTTTGTAGGAAGACGATGTACCATAATGTCTGCATCCAGTCCTGGCATGTCTTTGTATGACCAGGCGAAGATCTCAACATAATCGTGCAATAACTAAATCAAACGCTCCTTGACATTAGGTTCCAAGTTGGCACCCGCCTTGATTTCCTTTTTATATTCCTCGATACCCAAGTTGATTGTATCCAACGGTTCCTCATGAGGCTGAATAACTTTGTCTTCTTGTTGCAACAACCTGGCCAACTCTCCTGGCACTTCATAATCTTCCTCACCTTCGTCATCGGCTTGGTAGATCGGATTTTCAAAGTTACAATTGGCCATAGAAGAACTGTTACCCTGGGATCCTGAGTGGACGTAGATCTGCATTTTCAATATGTGAGTGTGTGTAAGAGCATAGCTACCTTTGAAAGAAATAAAATGTAAGAAAGAAAAGACAAAGAAAACAAAATTTGATGAAAAAAACGTCCATGATTCATTAATGACATATGAGAATGAAGTCACAACCCTTACAGATGGACCATTGTGCCTCGGGTAAGACACAAGGTTTAAAAAAGAGTCTTAATTGTTTAAATATTACAAGCCTGAAAATATTAAAAGACAATTACTCTTGAATAAAAGTAATAGGAATGAAATCCTTCGCCTCCCAATTATTAAGCCCTCTGCCGATAGTTGGAAAAATCCATTCATCCATGTCACAACTGCCATCACTATCTTCTACTGCATTGACTCCTTGATTGTTGATACGCAGAGGTGGTCCCCCTGCGCGAGAACGTCGGACAGTTTTCCGAGCCTCTGAAGTGAACCCCAATCCAAATTTTTCGTACTTGTAAGGAATATCCGAAAGCTGACCCCAGATAGTACATCCTTCCTCTTCAACTACTGCCCGAGCGTCTTTCAATGAAGCCATCTTTAGCGGAGGTCTGGTAATCTTCGGGACCTTTTGAGTAGACTTGGTTGCTGCGACCATTGCTGGAACCTCCTCAAAGTTATGATAGGGAGTCTCTATGAATTCACCATCCATTTCAACATACCTGAAAGAGTTCAAATGACTAACCATGTATTCCTCTTCTCCGTGAACTGTGATAATCTTCCCTCTGATCGGGTATTTTAGCATTTGGTGTAGGGTGGAAGTGACGGCACCAACACCATGGATCCAAGGTCGACCCAACAGACAAGAGTACGAAGGGCGGATGTCCATCACATAGAAAATTAAGTCAAAGGTCTGAGTCCCAATTTTTATGGGGATACTAACTTCTCTGTGCATTGTCCTCTTGGAACCATCAAAGGCCCTTACTATGATGTTGCTAGGTTTCAAGATGAGCCCCTCACAATCCAGACGGTCGAGAGCATTTTTGGGCAAGACATTCAATGATGAACCGGTATCCACCAAAACATGGGCAAGTGTGGTGCCCCTGCATTCAATGGAAATATGTAAGGCGTCGTTGTGCTTCCTTCCTTTAGAGGTTAAATCAGCATCGGAAAAGCCCAATCCGTTATCAGTAGTTAGACTGGCCACACAGTCTTCGAATTGGTCGATGGAGGTCTCCTGGGGCACGTGAGCGGTCTTAAGAAACTTTACCAAGGCTTTGGCATGAGTTTCAAAGCACAAAAGTAAGGACAACAATGATATCTTCGAGGGGGTCTGCCCCAATTGTTCTACAATGTTGTAGTCACTTTTCTTGATTATCTTCAGGATTTCTTCTATTTCTTTTATAGAAGCTTCAAGGATGACTCCGGGACGTTCTCTTGCTTGGGAAGGCTCAACCAAAGCCTCTTTTCCCCTGGCATTGGTAGTAGGGATAACAGCAGGAGTATCACTGGCGGTGTCGGTAGGAGTGGCGGTAGTGATGATCATATGAGTAGCAACATTCTTTGGAGAAATATCAGGTGAGAAGACTCTTCCACTTCTTGTTATTTTGCTGGTTCCAGTGATGTTACCGATATCAGGATCAATATCTCTCGCAACTTCATTTGTGACAGCCAATTGATCTTGCTTGACGCCATAGTAATAAACTTCAGCCTCATAACTCCAGGGAACAACTTTGTTTGAGGAGTATGGTATTGGTCTTGGCATAGTGATGATCAACAGTGAAGATCTGGGAGCAGATGTAATCCTGACGGGTCTTTTGGTGGAGACCCTGGGAGGAGTGTCAGAAATGGTGATTATCGAAACATCTTGATAAGAGCTTTTGATAAGAGGTAGCTTTTCAAATATGATTTCTTTACTAGTCATCAGGCGCTGGACGCCTATCTTTAGTAACAAACAACCGTTCGGTAGAGATTTGCAAAGGTGGAAATTTTCATCGCAACCTGGGAACAAGCCGGCTTGCAGTAGATTTTGTTTAACGGTCAACAGAGGAGTAACCAAGTCATTCACGGAGGAAACAAAACGATCATCATCAATGGCGTTGATACCTTGGCCATGTCTGGGCATTGGTGCCGTTATTACATTAGGCGTTTCTGGGGACTCAAATTCAAGCTCCTTTGCATCGATAAGGTCTTGCACCTTATTCTTTAAGGCCCAACAGTCATTTGTATCGTGCCCCGGGCTTCCAGAATGATAGGTACATCGGGCGTTCGGGTTGTAGCGAGGAGAAGCAGTATTGGGGTTCTTGGGAGCTTCATTTAAAATTGCCAGATTGGTCCTTAGAAGGTGTGGCAAAACTTGAGACATGGTCATGTTAATCCGGGTAAATCGTCTCATGGGCGCTTCTGGTTTGCGCTGATAATTTCACTGCTGATTTGGCACAAGATTAGAGATCATGACAGCCCCTACTACCGGACGACGGTCAGTTTTGTTTTGGTTCCTATGGTCATACGCAACACTGACCTCCTTCTTTCTAACAAAAGGTTTCTTCACCAAACTTGAGGATGCATCTCTTTGAATTTTTTCGCTTTTTATACCGGCTTCGACTCGCTCACCAGTCATGATTAATTCGGTAAACCCAGATGAAGAACTCCCAAACAGGTGATTGAAAAATGGTCCTGACAAGGTGCCAAGGAACATATCCACTAATTCTCTGTCGGATAGAGGGGGCTGGACTCTGCTTGCGAGATCCCTCCATTTTTGAGCATAGGTTTTGAAACCCTCATCTGTTCCCATAGACTTACTTTGTAACTGTGTCCTAGTCGGGGCCAAATCAGCATTATACTGATACTGTTTGTAGAAAGCGGCAGCCAACTCTTCCAAGTTATGGACATTGGACCCTTCTAATTGGTAGAACCAATCCAACTGAGTCCCTGATAAGCTCTCCTGGAAGAAATGCACCCACGGATTTTTGTCAGCTGTGTGGGGTTGAATCTTTCTGACATATGACCTCAGATGTAGTTTTGGGCAAGAGATACCATCATACTTGGCGACCCCTGAGATGAGTCCTAATTCTTCAAAGTCCAAACCAGGTACCCTCTGAATCTCCATGGCGTTCAAACGATCCTCTAGCTATTTGTATTTATCATCAGCAAGAGGATATTGCTCCTCAGAGTAATCAGGCTCTTTCTCTCCTTCGGATACTGGGTCGTTGTTCACTTCCTGGGTCTCGGCCCCTTGGTTATCTCCTTCACTCGATGATGTTGCAAAGTCCAAAGTTCGCCTGGTCTGCCCTTTAAACCTTCTTCCCATGATCACAACTCTGGTTGGTTTCTTCGTTTCTTCTTCTTATCTTTGGCTAATAGAGTCTTCAACTCATCTTGCCCTTTTGTCAGAGCCATGAGCATTTGTTGAAACTGGGCATTCTGCGCTTGAAGATCTTTCACAGTCTGTTCAACATCCATCTCACTGAAATAAACAGTAGAAGGATAAGGCGACCTATTATGAGAAACCTGTATGATGTTATGATGAATGAAGATGCAATATGCAAATGATTTCAAGGAAATTTAGAAGATTTAAACTTGTCCAAACCAAAAAATAACATACGTCATATTAAATAAAACCAAGTTTGAATACATCATGCCTCCTTGGGCTTACAAAGAAAGAAACAAAATATAGCAAAAACTCTTAAGACAAAAAGATCGAACGCATCGTCTTTGGAGCAATGTAAGTATTCAGATTCTTCTCTTCATGAAGCAGTTTGGTGAGCTCCATAACCTTCTTCTCACTGGCGTAGTACTAGGTTTCAAAGGTGTCTCGTTCTTCCTTCAACTGAATCCAAGCTTTCTGCAGGTCTTCGAGAGAGGTAGGCATGTCCGGATGAAGAATGGTGTATGGGACGTCTCCTTCAATAACATTCCCAATGATGACAGGAAGGATGGAAGGGTAAGGCATTAAGAGACTCTGGGCACGAGCCTGTACCCACCTAAGGTAAGGCTCGAGAGGGATAGAGTTTTTATGTCCCAAAGTCCTACTGTCCACCTTGTTCACCATTCCCCAAGCATGCGTAGACCTCTGGCGGTAACCTTGGTCTTCTTTTTTGTAGTCGAACACCAGACCTCGGATGAGCATCTCATGAGGGCCATCCCTTCGAGCATACCCAAACTGCCGAAGAGCTAAGCATGGGTTGTAGGTGATACCTCCCTTAATACCAAGCAGAGGTACATTAGGGAACTCCCCACAGCGGTCAATGATAGAGATATCTTCCAAGGATCTCGAGCACCAACAGATATCAGAGTGGGTGAGAGACATCATCCTTTGAGACCAAGTCAATCTTTGTTCGTTTTTCAATGCTGACTGAGGCAGGTGTGAAGTGAACCACTTAGCGAGTAGGGGGATACAACACAAAAGGGTACCTCTTTTCTTCATGGTACGGGTATGAAGGCAATGCAAGATGTCTCCTAGCAAGGTGGATATAGGATTGCGAGAGAGAAATACTTTGATGGCATTAACATCTATGAATTGGTCTGAATTAGGAAACAAAACCAAACCATAAATGAGGAGAGCTAGCACGTCTTCGAAAGCTTGGAAATCCATGTCATCCCAGAATGAACGAGCTTTTTACAATAGAAACTTAGCTAAAAAACCTTTAACCCCACTTCTTGTCTCCCAATTGGCTATGACGTCGGCCCTTTTCACATGTAAAGCTTCGGCGATGACTTCAGGTTTTGGAATCCCTTCTAGACCGGTGAACGGTATCTGATTAAGCACGGGCACCCCTAAGAGTAGAGAGAACTCTTCCAGTGTAGGTGCCAACTGATAGTCCGGGAAAGTGAAATAATGATGTACGGGATCAAAGAATTGGAATAGTACACACATCATCTCTTCTTGGAAGTTGGATGTAGCCAAACTGAGGAGTCGACCATACTTCTTGGTAAAAGGAGAATCCCGAGGCACTCTTGAATCTAGCTCTTGAAGTTGAGGACGTGCTTTTACGAAGCTGATTCAGATGGTGTTTCTTCGGAGGGAATTCATATCCTACAAAACAAAAACAAAGATAAATTTCTAAATCCTTGAAATGGTTAGTGAGCATGCATATGATGTTGATGATGTTTATGATGTTTATGTGCAAGCAAACATATACACACACAACAAACAGATCCCTATGTTTTAGGCTTGCATGAGTTTGTAGGTAAGTACCCTCTTGAAGTTTTAGTTGGCTCAACCTGTCCTAGAAATAATGATAGGGTTCTAAAGGATCTCAATATCACCGACCTTTCTCTTAGGCATTGTCTCAGCACAACAATCTTTTCTTACGGCCGAGATATCCCAAAAGTCTAGCCTCAATGAGTGTATTATCGAGTATAAACCAATTTTCAGCTTTACACTGAAATCGGCTACCTCACTACGTCCTAATGGCCAAGTTTGTTCAATTAGGGTTCTAAGGTTAATTAGTGCTTCATGACACCACTCAGCGGCTCCGTATTCTCCTCGATTCACCACGAGGGATACCGGTACCCACAAATGCGTCACACTAACATAGCCATTGTCTCAACCATATCGGTCTACGTCGTACAGTCTTTATAATCTATTTCTATTTACCTAAAAAGGTGCCCCAAATCCGAGTGGAGGATCAAAGAAATCCCAATACAAAGAACTAAATATAAAGCACACAAATCAAATAAGGAAAGCGAGTAATGGTGATCTATCCCTAAGGTAACCCCACTTTTTTTTATTAGTCCCCAGCAGAGTCGCCAGTTCTGTGATACGGTGGGAGAACTGACTTGATGTTTTGTGTTTTGATCGCATTTGTGCGGATAGCAAGAGTCGCCACCGACTTTTCTTTTATCCAAAAAAGGAAAGGTAAAAAAGCACAGGAAAGACCTTTCGAGATTATTTCTCGGGTTCGGGGGGTAGATTATGAAAAGGGAAGGTATTAACACCCTTTTCATCCATGGTTTTCCATGGGCTCTTAGTTACTCGTTTAGATCACTTGCTTTCATTTGACAGTGTGCTTGTGTTGTGGGCTTTGAAAGTATTTTGAAAAATCTCGTTGTAATGGTTCTAGTTTCTATATGAACGCGTACAAAGTTTTGTTTCGAAAAGTGGTTCAAAGATGTGTTTGTAAATCGTGTTTCGGAAAGTGTTTTGAAAAGATGTTTTGCAATGGTTCTCGTCTCTATAAGAACGTATACAAAATGTTGTCTTTTGGAAAATGTTTTGAAATGAAAGTGTAGGTGTAAAAAGTTTTTATCGTGAGCAAGCGAGTAACTAGGAGCGAATCTATCTACTCGAAAGGTCTTAAATTGTTCTTTTCTTCCTCCTTTTAATGGTGATATCTTACCATTGATTTGGTAAGAAGCCCCATCGTTGGATGTGAAGGGACGGGCGCGGGTCAATTTTACAATCACTGAAAGCAACTTATGAGATGCTTTAGCAATTTTCGTAAGGGACAAGATCGTTTCATCGGAGGCAACGTCGAGGGTCATCGAGGGACTACGATCTTTTTTATCGAAGGGTCATTGCTAAAGCATCCCATATTCGAGGGACATGACTGTATCTCCGAGGCAACGAGCGAGGTTACCCTAGAGGTGTGCGTGTGAAAAAATGTGTTGGTTTCAAGTTATTTTATTCTTTGATTAGGTTATCTAGCGATTGATTTTTGAATCTTGCCATACACGCCTAATTACTATACAGTATAAGGAAAATAGTAAATTGCGGGAATTGAAATTCTACGCTATTACAAAGTATTCGGGAATGGGGGTACAATTTTTACAAATGGGGATGAATCAAATGCGATAGAAAGGTCCAAATAGCAATCAATACAGCCAAATCGAATTTTGAACGATTAATTAAAGCTACAATAATCTACGAAATAAAATTAAACAACAAAATATGGAAATAAAGTTTTAAGTATTTACTTGAAAGGAAGAAAGTAAAACCTATTCTAAAAATAAAATAAAATAATTGATTAAATTATATGTTTTATTTTTGTATTTTATTTACTTAAGTAAAATCTAAAGAAGGAAAACAAACTAAATTATTTTTTGGTGTTTTATTATATGTAAATTAAACCTAAAACAAAGTTTATTAAAGAAAGAAAAAGAAATTGATAAAAATTATTCACAAAGTCTAAATCAAATTAATTATAAAAAAAAAGTATATTTTAAGTTTAATAGTATTTTGTATAACAGAAAAAAAATATAAAAAGAAAATAAACTAATAGTTAAATGGGCTAGAATTCAGTATAGTATGGGTGCATGGTTCATAAAATCTGATTGGGCTTTGGATTTGGGGCGGAGGCCCAATGAAAATGGTTGTTTACAAAAATCAAGCAAAATGGGAGGGTGAGGCCAGTAAACGGATTGGGCTTATTGGAGCAAAGGCAAAATTTTATCCAACTCATGTCAGCAAAACAAAACCAAATTTCTAAACCAAACTTAACCATAGATTAAGGGATAACAAAAAGATTAGGGTTTGGTTCATCTTTCTCATTCATGCGGTGCTACTGTTCATCTTTGTTTATCGTTTCCATTTGCTTAAACCTTCTAAACATCCTCACTACCCCCATTCCAATCTCATTTCGCGAATGAATCGCTCTCTTCAGTAACATACTTCCTCTTTGTCTCATCGCGATTTGCATCTTTTGAAAACCCTTTTCTTTGGATTCGGATTTAAATCGGAGGGACCTGAGATTGCCTCATCCATGACCTCCCTCAACCTCTCTGTTACCGGAACACAACCCTCTCGTCTCCCGAATCAAGTTCTAACGATTTTTTTGAAAAAGGTAAGATTTCTGTTATTTTCAAGAAGCTTAAAGATTTTTGTTGATCGTTCCATCTTTGTTGTGTCTTCTATTAACTAAACCTTTGTTCTTTTAGATGCAGAAATCATGTTTATGGAAGTATGAGAAAGAGGAAAAACTCATACCTGTTGGAGCTTTACAACTTCTCTCTTGCCTTGTTATTCTTGTGATTTTTCTGCGAAATAGGACAGGAGAGGCGAGACTGAGGACGGTATTCAATGGTAGCAGAAGTTTTTCGAGGGAAAGAGATGAGGATGAGAGCGTGGCTTTTCTGGCTTGTTGGTAACTTTTTCTGTTTTCTTTGTTTGAATGATGATTATCAGGTTTTCTAGATTTTTGTGGTTTGTTACTGGTTTTTGAGTTTTGCTTTGTTCACAGTTTTGGGATTTTGAGGGTTTGTTACAGGTTTTTGAGTTTGATGATGGTTACTGGTTTTTGACTTTTAGGCTTGGTTCCCAGTTTTGGGATTTTGAGGCTTTGTTACTGGTTTGTTGTGGACTTTGATGGTTAACAGGCCTTGGGATTTTTGTGATGGTTGTTTGGTTCTTGCTCTTGATGATGGTTACTGTGTTTGTTGTTTTGGTGATGGTTATTATTTGATGAGTTTGATGCTGGTTAACAGGTTTGGGATTTTGATGATGGTTAACAGGCCTTGAGTTTCTTGGTTTGTTCTGGTTTTTGAGTTTTTTGCTTGTTAATAGGTTTTTTAAGTTCTATATTTGTTAACAGGTTTTTGTTCTCTTTGCTCCTCTCCTTTTTTTAGATTGCTCACCCTTCTGTTATATTGACCTCTTCTAATGTTGTGACCTCTTGGCCTTTGGTCTCTACAACATGTTTTTTGCTTACAGCAGGTTTTGCTTGGTTTTGTTTTTTAGCAGTTTTGATGATTCTGGGGTTTACAACAGGTTTTGCTTGGTTTTGTTTTTTAGCAGTTTTGATGATTCTTGGGTTTACAACAACTCTTCCTTTTGCAATAGAGCTTTTGCAGGATATGCATTGGGAAATTCTATAGCCTAGGTGACTTCTTTTCTCTCTTATCTCTCAATGACAATAAAAAGGAAATTTTCTCTTTTGCCTTTTTTTACTAATCTAAAAGGTTTGCAGTTTGGAAAATGATGATATCTCGTTTCTTGAGCAAGTTTTGTTTGATTTAGCATCTAGCTATTTGTCATACTTGCCACACTGCTGCCTCCTTTTAGCTTTTGTTTGTGTTGTTTATTCAGCTTGTGATGTTGTTGTTGTTTGGTTTGTGATGCTGTTTGTTTGTTCAGTTTGTGATGTTGTTTGTTTAGTTTGGTAATGATGTTTGTTTGGTTTGTAATAATGTTGTTTGTTTGGTTTGCGAGGCTACTGTTTGTTCAGTTTGGTAATGATGTTTGTTTGGACTGTTGTAGCATTTTGTTATTGTAGCATGTTTGCGAATTTCTCTTCTTCTTTCTTTTTGTGAACCAAGAAGGGCAACCTTCTTGTGATTTGCATCTAGGGGAAATAAATTATGATGAAATAAATAGCATTCTGATTCTACGTTGCAAACCTTAATGATGAATTTATGAAATAACTTTTGTAAAATTTCTTGTTCATGCCCATATAATTTTGTACTAATCATGCTTTCTTTCTCTTGTTTTCATGTGAGCAAAATTGGAGATGACAAAGCAAAGAACACAAGAAATCCGTGGCAAGCATGGAAGTATTGGAGATAAGAAAAGGAATCTGATATGACTTCAATCTTCAAACAACTTAAACATAGATTAATTCTCCTTGGCCAAACATTCATTTTGATTTTATTTGTAACTTAGAAAGATCATTCTTGTATTTTGATGTATTGTATCCAATAGTTGTAACAATTTATCTTTTAAATACAATAAGTTGTAAAACATAAAGTATTAAAAGAAATAAATTGTTTTTTGTAACAATCTTGGACGGTGTGTTTGAAATTGGAGAAAATCTTGAGTTGTAGCATGAAGTATTATGGTGTCATTTTATAACTTGAAATCCTTTATCAACAACAATTTTTAATTTCTCTTCGCATCCTAATTGATTTTTTTGAAATTCCCAATCAGGATATTTGAAATAAAATGCTCCAGTCTGGTAACTTAAATTCCAAACAATCCCAATAACTTTGTAACCGCATTTCAAACAAACACGCACTGTGTATCCATTTCCTAACAAAACAAATGTTTTAAGGACATAAATCATATGGTCAACCTGGATCCCAAAATCATGATTGTCCTAAATGACAGTCTTGACCTCCATCTCTTGTCCCAAACAAATCATGCTCTGAGAACAAACATTATCCTTTCAGTAAACTGTGTTTAAGAAAATTCAAAAATCAATCAAATGCCTTGCGGTGATTTGATAATTTTAAAGTATTTCTAAACTCAAATTTCTTCCGATTCTTTGAAGATAAACCCATGAGCGACATCACATGTGACCATGAACAGACATAATCGTCTCAAAATCTTGTAGCTTGAAGAAATCATAAATACAACCTTGAGGAAGCATGAAGACCTATGAAGGCCAATTGGATCTTTGAAAACTCATTTTCTTTTGAGAATTGCAAAATACCCTAATTGCTGATTTACTGTCCCAGAAGAGAATCTGTCTGGTCTATTTCTGAGCCAACTTGAATATCCGAGAATCCCTAGGGTTGTGTCTTCTATGAAAAATGGGAGCACAAATTTTGGGGTACAACAATATGTTTATCTTGAATTCATCCATTCGTCTTCATTATGTTTAAACTATGCTTTTAACTCTCTTTATGACATTTAACTCTTGCTAAAAGTTATAAAGCCTTTAGAGGGAGGATGACGAAAACAATGCCATAATCTTATACAATATGCTTTTGAACAGACCTTGCTGACGATGTACAGACGTTCTTTCAAATTCTAAACACTGGAGTTATAAGGAAGATAATCCCTAGCCAACCCCTTCGAGCCAACGAAGTAGAAGTTTTCTTTTTACACAAATTGAAACCTTTAATCAAAACCTGGGGCAGGGTAGTCTCTCAGTTAAAAATGCGCGTTCAAATTGAAAACTCTCATTTCGTAATACAACGAATGAAATCAAAAAGCGTTCCTCTGGAATCAAAAGACAGTGAGGGTTCCCTACCAAATAGGCAGTCATTATCTCTCAAAAAAAGAAAATCCCACTAAGTCAAAACCTACAAAGGAGACTTAAGAAAATTGGGGCGTCCCGCTGACTGTAACCTCAAAACAAGAACAGTCGGGCAAAAATTAGGGATAACAAATCAAGTAAAAAGAGGTCACTACAAATCCACGACAACATGAAAAATATTGCAAAAATGACTGCCTTTCGACAAACCTAACTTGTCTGAACCATCACTAAAATGTCTTTCCAGACTCAATTGGAGTTCAAACGCACAATTAACTGAATTTAGGACTAAAGAACATCACGAAGAACGAGCGGATACAAATACACTTTGAGCCTTTATCCTTTGTTTCTTAAACCGTGAACAAGGCCATGTTACAATCCTTCAAAAGTCCTAATTGAAGCATAGGTTAGTTCGAAAGCATACTGTTACAAACGGTATCCTGACTCCTGTAGGGCTTTACTCAAAATCCAAAGTTGAATTACAAACCTCCTTACTTGCTAAAAATGCATTTTTCAAAACCTCAAGACAAGCATAAACTTTGCATTACTTGAATATCACTGTTTGTATATGGCTATTTGTTTGACAGCGGAGAAATTCACACAATGAATATCCAGTGAACGAAAGCTCTCTCAGTGAAAAAAATCAATTCAAGTAGGATGACACTCCCATTGACAAATATCCTATTAACAAGGGGACATGATATGTCACTATCCAACGCACCTGGGGAAGTCCAGTCAAGATTCCAGGAAACCTCTCAAGAAATGCAGAATAACCAGGGGCAAGTTTCCATCTCCGTCACTTGGGGCATTGAACGTCAATCTTAGCAAAGGGTTACGTACATTTCCTGGCAGCGCCACAAACACTCGCTACTAGGGTAAGTGCCAAATCTCCCCAAAATCCTTCTCATAGGATGACTCCCAGCCAGAGTTTCAATCTCTGAAAACCTTTCCCCAACGAAGTTGCCCATAAAATCTCTTTACATGGGATAATCCCTGGCCAAAGTCTCGACCTCTTGGTCGCTTTTTCCCCGACTAAGTCAATTTTTATAGATTGAAGCCTCAGGGATCTCGTCCTAAAGGAAATTCACCTCCTCAACAAGGTTTATTTCCCCAACAGAGTTATTGCCCCAGCCAAGTGCAAATTCCTCAACATATAACAATCAAGACACCACAAATTTCCCATCCAAATCCACCGTCCCCAGTTGAGTCCAAATTGCCCAGCTGAGTCTATCTTCCCCAGTTGAGTATATCTTCTCCAACCAAGGCTATTATCTCCAAACAAAATCTATCCTCCCCAGATGAGCCCATCATCCCTGGCTGAGCCCATCATCCCCAGTTAGGTGTATCCTCCCCAAACTGAGTCTTCCTTACCCGACTGAGTCTATACTCTCCAGATTGAATCTCCCTTTCAAATTACTGCAAATCACAGGGCCACAACCCCTAATCCCCAGTAAATCCGTCAACAAAGTCTTTACTATTTCCAAAAGATGCTATGAAGCCTGGATCTGACCAAATATTAGCACAATTTTCAAGTTATTACTGAAACTTGAACCCGACCAGATAACAGTTTGAGTTACTGAAGCCTGGACTTGGCCAAATAACAGTTTGACCTCTTCAATTACTGAAACCTGGACCCTACCAGATAACAGTTTGTGTTACTGAAGCCTGGACCCGACCAGATAACAATTTGACTTCTTCAATTACTGAAACCTGGATCCGACCAGATAACAGTTTGAGTTACTGAAGCATGGACCCGACCAGATAACATTTTGACTTCTTCAATTACTGAAACCTGGACCCGACCAGATAACAATTTGAGTTATTGAAACCTGGACCCAACCAGATAACAGTTTGAGTTACTGAAGTCTGTACCCGACCAGATAACAGTTTGACTTCTTCAATTACTGAAACCTGGACCCGACCAGATAACAATTTGAGTTACTGAAGCCTGGACCTGACTAGATAACAGTTTGACTTCTTCAATTAATGAAACCTAGATCCGACAGATAATAGTTTGAGTTACTGAAGCCTGGACCCGACCAGATAACAGTTTGACTTCTTCAATTACTGAAACCTGGACCCGACCAGATAACAATTTGAGTTACAAAAACCTGGACCCGACCAGATAACAGTTTGAGTTACTGAAGCCTGGACCCGACCAGATAACAGTTTGACTTCTTCGATTACTGAAACCTGGACCCGACCAGATAACAGTTTAAGTTACTAAAGCATGGACCCGACCAGATAACAATTTGACTTCTTCAATTACTGAAACCTAGACCTGACTAGATGACAGTTTAAGTTACTGAAGCCTGGACCCGACCAGATAACAGTTTGACTTCTTAAATTACTGAAACTTGGATCCGACCAGATAACAGTTTGAGTTATTGAAGCCTGGACCCGACCAAATAACAGTTTGACTTCTTTAATTACTGAAACCTGGACCCGACCAGATAACAGTTTGAGTTACTGAAACCTGGACCCGACCAGATAACAGTTTGAGTTACTGAAGCCTGGAATGTCAACATCAGCATCATAAGATGTAATATCATATGCCAGCATCAGAAGATCAAAGCATGTGCTTACGCTGAAGCTTGATGAACAGATCTGCGCTTAACATACTCTAAACTCTGATCAAGACCATTACAATATCATCAGCACCTAGAAGCGTCAGAATAATCCAAATCCAAGAACACGCTGAAGTGACAACGATACTGTTCATTCAAGACAATTTATTACCAACGGCTTTATTCCAAGACAAAGATCTTCTCAATATGGAAAGAACGTAATGAGCATTGAAATGGAATAATGTACTACAACGTATCTTTTCCAAGGCTATATAAATTAGTCAGTGAGAAAAGAAGTGGCTAATGCTTGCAAATACTCTACACGCATATACAACCTAAGCTTATCATTCTCACTCAAGATCTCAGTTTTTCTATAGCTCTCTACACCGCTTATTTCATAGATTTAGCATTCTAGTTTCATATTAAGCTTCATTTGTGTATTATCACAGTTGTGATATATAGTTTTCCTAGAAAACATCAAACACACTTTCGTTCATTTATCTGTAAGAGAATTACCTTGAGAGAAACCGGTTTATGGTTAGACTCAAGAAGGCTTTAGCAGTTGTTAAAGCAGTTGTAATATTCAGTTGAATATAGTGGATTAAGACCTCGTTGGAGAGAGGCGAAATCACCTTGACGGGTGGACTGGAGTAGTTTGAGATCAAACGAACCAGGATAAAAATAACGTGTTTTTTGCATTTGATTTCAAGTTTTACAATTCAACCCCCTTCTTGTGTTTTTCACTTCTTCAGGGTTTACTTCTGGAAAGTTTTAAGTCTCATATTACAATTTTCTAAAGAAAGTCATTCACAAGGGTAAAATGGTTAAAAGCACACTGAAAAGTCAAACTTTGACTTTTGGATCAAAAATCAAGTTTCAATAACTATTTCATCAAGACATGAAATATTTTCATCAAAATAAGAAGTTAGCAATTACTTTGAAAAAAATCAAATTTCTAAACATTTGGAAAATTTTCGAAGTGTTAGGAGAAGATGATACTTCAGAACTTCTGAGCCAGCCTTCACGTGAGTGCAATCAGAATTTGCAAACACGGTTCAGAACATGATGCTTTAATAAGAAAATATGGAAGCAATGTTCTTCGGTTAGAACATGACTCTTCAGCATATGAAGGTTACAATTTTGATCTTTTGCGATCAGAATATCACAGAATCCCAAAACCTCATTTAAGCAGCCTGCTGCCCTGCTATATCACAGTCCTGCAATCAGCTGCTGATCCGGTCCACGCATGCACTTTCTCAAACCCCAAATTTGCACCAAATTAGCATACAAAAACTGTGATTAAAAAGAAATGGAACAGTATGCCAAAAAGGTTTAAATCTCATTTGTTCCCCCCCCCCCCCCCCCCAAAACCACAACAAATTCACCTATAAATAAGTTGTTCCAAAACATCTAAAGGGGATGGCTTTTGAAAAGAGAGAATTATCAAAGAGAGAAAAGAAAATTGTAAAAACATTCGTGAACCCTAAATTCCTAAACAAAACCAAAACCTCTGTTCTTCCCTTTGAATCAAAGAACATAGCATTCTCTTTTTCGTTGTTCTTGCTGACTCCAGAACCTATGAAGGCACCAACTCAAGTCCCAAACACACATTCCAGATTCAAGGTAAGTCTTTCTGACTTTGAATCTTTTCATTCAGAACATCATTAAACATGTAAATATCATAGTATTGATATTGTCAATATTATTGCATAAGTAGAAAAACTATGGATCTGAACTTCTTGAATAAAACTAGGCTCAGAATTAGGATTAGAAATTTTATGAACTATTGTGCTTTTATCTTTCTGATTTGCTGTTGTTAAGAACTGAATAAGTTTCTTATGAACTGATTAAGGTAAGGAAGGAGTTGAAGTGTAACACAGAACTTCTGGGTCTTTCTTTCCCACTGTTTTAGCACAATACAAAACTTCTTATTTTCACTCACTGTTTAACACAGTAAAGAACTTCTGATTTTCACTCACTGTTTAACACAGCACAAAACTTCTGATCTTCACTCACTGTTTAACACAATACGGAACTTTTGATTTTTGCTCACTATTTTAAGACACAAAACTTCTAGTCTTTCTTACTATTTTAACACACACAGAACTTCTAAGATTTTCTCAATGTTCTAACACTCAGAACTTCAGCACGTAACGACCCATAAATTATGTTTTTCCCTCTAACGTTTATTTCAGGACCTCAGAGTGCATCAATCCAGAACTTCTGATCTCCTCTGACTTTTATTTATGAACCACAGTGCACCTGGCATCAGAACTTCTGATCCCCTTTGTCTTGCTTTCAACAACATGCTGATCCTATTCCTCATTAATTTTCCTTTTTCTATATTATTTTTATAAAAAAGGACATCAAAAAAATATTTTTCTTTTATTAAATAATTATTTTCCTTTGAATTTGTTAAGAACAAAAACCACTTTTTCAAAACAAGTCTTTTCCTTTTCTTATATTGTACAATTCAATATGGTTGTAATAGTTAATTGGGATTTAAAATTCTTGCGAACCCCCATTTGTAATTTGTACCCCCATCCCTAAATGATGTAATAACATAGGACTTTACATTTCCGTAATTTACCGCTTTTCAAATATAAATGCTTGTAATTAGGGTGTGTATGACAAGACATGAAATCAACAAATAGACAACCCTAATCAAGACTAAAAGCATGTAAATCAAACACACCATTCACACTTTCACCCTTAGGGTAATCCCGCTTTGTTGCCTTTCAGAAAATAGTCATGTCCCTTGAATATGGGTATTTTAGCAAAGACCCTCAATAAAAGATTGTAGTCTCTCGATGATCCTCAATGTTTCCTTCGGTAAACGATCTAGTCCCTAAAATGACATTGCTAAAACATCCCATAGGTTTCCTTCTATGACGATACAAACATCCCGTGCCCGTCCCTTCACATCCAACGATGGGGTTTATTACCAAAACAATGGTGAGATAAAAACATCTAAAGGAGGAGGAAAAGAATGTTTAAGACCTTTTGAGCAGGTAGGTTACTCCTAGTTGCTCGCTTTCTCACAATAAAATATTTTATACACCAACACTTCACTTTGAAACATATTTCAAATGACAAAACACTTTGTACGTGTTCTTATAGAGACGAGAACCATTACAAAGAAATTATTTTCAAAATACTTTCAAAAACCACATCACAAACACACTTTCAAACAAAAAGCAAGTGATCTAGAAAGCAACTAATAGCCCGTAGATAACTACAGATGGAAAGGGTGCTAATATCTTCCCTTTCCATAACCTACCCCCAAACTCAAGAAATAATATCGAAAGGTCTTTCCTGTTCTTTTCAGCCTTTCCTTATTGGATAAAAGAAAAGTCGGTGGTGATTCTTGCTATCCACAAAAATTGTGATCAAATGTAAAACATCCCAAGTAATTTCTACCACCGTGTTACAAAACCGACGACTCTGATGGGGAACTGATTACTTAAAAGTGGGGTTACCTTAGGGCTAGATCACCTTTACTCGCTTTCCTTTGTTTGGTTTTCTTTACATTATGGTTCCTTGTTTGGGTTTTTTTATCCTCTACCCGGACCTGGGGCACCTTTTTTAGGTAAGTAACAATAAGTTATGGAAACTGTGCAGGGTATACCGACATGGTCTAAGCAATGGCTACGTTAGTGTGATACATTTTTGGTACCGATAGCCCTTGAGTAGTGAAGGAGAATACGAGGCTGCTGTGTTGTGTCATGAAGCACTAACTGAATTTAGAACCTTACTTAACGAACTTGGCCATTAGGAAATAGTGAGGTAGCCGGCTTTGGTGCAGTCTGAAGTTGGTTGATACTCGATACTATGCTCATTAAGATCAGACTTTCAGGATATTTCAGTCGCCATTAAAGAGGCTTGCATTGCAATAATTCCCGATGAAGAAAGATCAATGATATTGAGATCCCTTAGAACCCGGTTATTATTACTAGGACAAGTTGAGCCAACCAAACTTCAAGAGGGTACTTACCTACAAACTCATGCAAGCCTAAACCTAAGAATTTGTTTGATTTAACTTATACATATGCTTGTACATAACATCATGACATCATGCCATATCATTTTAGACTAACCATTTCAAGGATTTTAAGATTCATTTTTGTTCTGTTTTATAGGATATGACTCCCACTCGCAGGAACACAATCCAAGTCAATCTTGTACGAGTACCTTTTCAGCTAAAAGAGTTAGAATCAAGGGTCCCTGAGAATTCTCTGTTCACCAAAAGACATGGACGACTTCCCAACTTGATTACCTCAAGCTTTGATGAAGATATGATGAAGGTGCTTTTCCAGTTCTTTGACCCTTTGCACCATTGCTTTACCTTCCCCGATTACCAGCTTGTACCAACTATAGAAGAGTTCTCTCGACTCTTGGGGATTCCTATTCTCGATCAATTACCTTTCAATGGTATCGAAAGGGATCCAAGGCCTGAAGAGGTTGCCCGAGCTTTACACTTGCAACAATCCAACGTCACGGCTAATTGGGAAACAAGAAGTGGCGTCAAAGGGTTCTTAGCCAAGTTCTTATTGGAAAAAGCTCAAGACTGTTGGAACAACTCGAATTTACGAGCGTTCAAAGAAATTTTGGCTCTTCTCATCTATGGGTTGGTACTATTTCCAAATCCTGACCAACTTATAGATGTGAATGTTGTCAAAATCTTTTTATCCCACAATCCTGTGCCTACTTTGTTAAGAGATATCTTGAATTTCCTCCACTCTCGCACCATGAAGAGAAGAGGAACCCTCATGTGTTGTACTCCTCTATTGGCTAGATGGTTTGTTTTGCATCTTCCCCGATCCGTTGTGAAGAATAAGCAAGGTTTGAGGTGGTCCAATAGGCTGATGTCACTCAGACATTCGGATATCGATTGGTGTTCTCGATCCTTGGAGGATATTACTATTATCGACCGTTGTGGGGAATTCCCTAATGTCTCTCTGCTTGGCATTAGGGGAGGCATCACTTATAACCCTTGCTTAGCTTTGCGATAGTTCGGGTACGCCCAAAGAGATGGTCCTCACGATGCGCTCATCCAAGGTATCGTGTTCGACTACGAAAGTGACGATCAAGGCTACTGTCAGAGGTTTATACGAGCTTGGAGGATGGTAAGCAAGGAAGATAGTAAGACATTGGGACACAAAAACTCCATTCCACTTGAGTCTTACCTTAGGTGGGTACGAGCTCGTGCTCAGAGTCTCGCAATGCCTTCCCTGTTATCATGGAGCCTATTGTTGAAGGAGATGTCCCGTATACTGTCCTTCATCCCAACATGCCTACCTCTCTCGAAGACTGGAAAAAAGATTGGACTCAGCTAAAGGAAGAGAGAGACACTTTGGAAGCCCGATTCTACGCTAGTGAGAAGAAAGTTTTAGAGCTCACCAAGCAGCTTCATGAAGAGCGGAGTCTGAACTCCTACATCCCGCCAAAGAGGATGCGTTCAACCTTTTTGTCTTAGGAGTTTTTGTATTTTATTTCTTTCATTATAAGCCCAAAAAGGCATGATGTATTCAAACTTGGATTTATTAATGCAATGTGTGTTCCTTTTTTGTCTAAAGAAAATTTAAATCTCTAATTTCCTTGAAATCATTTGCATATGCATCTTCATTCATCATAACACAAACAAGTTTCTTACAACAGGTCTCCTTATATTTCTACTGTTTATTTCAGTGAGATGAATATTGAACAGACAGTAAAGGATCTTCAGGCGCAGAACACTCAGTTTTAACAAATGTTCTTGACTTAGGCAAAAGGACAAGAGGAATTGAAAACTCTGTTGATCAAAGAAAAGAAGAAGAAAGCGGAGAAATCAGCCGGTGTTTTGAATTTGGAAAGAAGGTTTAAAGGAACATCCAGGAGAACTCTAGATTTCGCAACCTCACCAGGTGAAGGAGAAAATTAAGAAGGGAAAAATAAGGAAGTAAATGACTAGCCAGAATCTGAAGAAGAGGAAGAGGTTGATTATTTTGAAGAGCAGTATCCTCCAGCTGACGATAAATACAAGCAGTTGGAGGATCTCCTCAATGCTATGGAGATCCAGAGGGTACCCAGATTGTATTTTGAAGAGTTAGGACTTGTGTCAGGGGTTGTCATCCCGCAGAAATTCAAGGTTCCCACTTTTGCTAAATATGACGGTGTCTCTTGTCCAAAGCTGCATTTAAGATCATACGTCAGGAAAATTCAACCCCATACTACGGATAGGAACCTATGGGTGCATTTATTCCAAGAAATCTTGTCGGGGACGCAGTTGGATTGGTTCTATCAATTAGGAGGAACCAATATTCTCAATTGGGAAGATTTGGCTGCCGCATTTTACAAGCAATACCAGTATAATGCTGACTTAGCTCTAACTCGTACACAGTTGCAAGGCATGTCCATGGGTGCCGGTGAAGGTTTTAAAACCTATGCTAAAAAATGGCGTGATCTCGCAGGGAGAGTCCAACCCCCTCTATCTGACAGAGAATTAATGGATATGTTCTTAGGCACGTTATCGGGTCCATTCTTCAACCAACTGATCAGAAGCTCTTCGGCTGGATTTACTGAACTAATTATGATCGGTGAACAAGTAGATGTCGGTATAAAAAATGGAAAAATCCAAAGAGATGTATCCTCGAGCATGATGAAGAAACCCTTTACTAGAAAGAAGGAGGTCAATGTTGCATACGAGCATAGAATCAAAACAAAATTGAACGTCACCCGACGGTAGGGTCTGTTATGATTTCCAATCCTGCACCAAATCAGCAGCGAAATTATCAACGCATGCCAAATGCACCCATGAGACGATTCACCCGAATCAACATGACCTTGTCGCAAGTTCTGTCGCATCTTTTGAGGTCCAATCTGGTGACCCTAAAGGAAGCTCTCAAGAACACCAATACATTTTCTCCTCGCTACAACCTGAATGCTCGATGTGCCTATCATTCTGAAAGCCCGGGGCATGATACAAACGATTGTTGGGCCTTGAAGAACAAGATACAAGATCTTATCAAGGCGAAAGAGATTGAGTTTGATCCCCCCAAAAACACCTAATGTGATCACGACGCCAATGCCCAAACACGGTCAAGGTGTCAATGCTCTTGATGATGACTGTTTTGTTTCCTCCGTGGATGATTTAACTACTCCTCTTTTGACTATTAAACAAAATCTATTGCAAGCTGGTCTATTCCCGGGCTGTGATGAAAGTTGTCAATTATGTGTGTCTCTACCAAATGGCTGTTTGTTACTGAAGATGTGCGTCCAACGCCTTATGGCTAACAAAGAAATCCTGTATGAAAAAGTTCCTCTTATTACAAATTACTGTGAAGATGTCTCGATAATCACCATTTCCGACAAGCCTCCCAGGGTCTCCACCAAAAGACCCGTCAGGATTACATCTGTTCCAAATTCTGCTCCCCTAATCATCACCATGCCAAGGCCAATACCATATTCTTCGGATAAAGTTGTTCCCTGGAACTATGGGGCCGACGTCTATTACTACGACGTCAAGCAATATCTATTGGCTATCCAAGAAAAACTTCAGAAAGACACTAATCACGACGTCATCAATATCGTTGTGACCAGTAAGATAACAAGAAGTGGAAGGATCTTCTCACCTGAGATCTCTCCAAAGACCATTGCTACTCTTGTAATTATTCCTGCTACCGCTCCTACCAGCATTCCCAGTGATGCTCCTGTTGAAAATCCTACAATTATCTCTGTGACCAAGACAAGGGGGAAGGAGGTTTTATCTAAGCCTGTCCAGACAAAGGTGCATCTTAAGGTTATTCCTGAAGCTTCTAGAAAGGAGATAGAAGAGATACTAAATATAATCAAGAAAAGTGACTAAAACATCGTGGAACAGTTGGGGCAAACCCCCTCAAAAATATCAATGTTAGCTTTGCTTTTGTGTTCTGAGGCCCATGCCAAAGCCCTGGTAAAGTTTCTAAAGACCGCCCACGTGCCCCAAGAGACTTCCATTGACCAATTTGAGAATTGTGTGGCCAGTCTAACAGCTGGTAACAAATTGGAATTTTCTAACACCGACTTGACTCCCAAAGGAAGGAAACATAATAATGCCTTGCACGTCTCTATTGAGTGCAGGGGCACTACGCTAGCCCACGTTCTGGTGGATACGGGCTCACCACTGAATGTCTTGCCTAAAAATGCTCTTGACCAGATAGACTGTGAGGGACTCACTTTAAAGCAGAGCAACATTATGGTGAGGGCCTTTGATGGTTCTAAGAGGATGGTGCACAGAGAAGTTGACATCCCTATAAAAGTTGGAACTCAGACCTTTGATTCAACTTTCTACGTGATGGATATCCGTCCTTCTTATTCCTGTTTATTGGGTCGACCTTGGATTCATGGCGTTGGTGCCATCACCTCTACATTACATCGGATGTTGAAGTACCCAATCAAGGGAAAAATCATCACTGTCCATGGAGAGGAGGAATATATGGTCAGCCACCTGAACTCTTTCAGATACATGGAAATGAATGGTGAATTCATCGAAAATCCGTGTCATCATTTCGAGGAGGTCCCATAAACAGTTGCGACAGCCAAGATTACTACCAAGACTCCAAAAGTTACTAGACCGCCATTAAAAATGGCCTCTTTGAAGGATGCTAGAGCAGTGATCGAAGAAGGTGGATGCACTATCTGGGGTCAACTTCCGGATATTCCTTACAAATCCAACAAATTTGGTTTGGGTTTCACCTCGGAAGCGCAAAGGGCTATTCGACGAACTCGCGCAGGGGGGCCACCTTTACATATCAGCAATCAGGGAGTCAACGCAGTAGAAGACAGTGATGGCAGTTTTGACCTGGATGAGTGGATTTTTCCAACCGTCAGCGGAGGACTCAACAACTGGGAATCCAAAGAATTTGTCCCTATTACTTTTATCCAAGAGTAATTGTCTTTAATTTTTTTAGACTTGTAATAATTAAACAATTTAGACTTTAAAACCTTGTGTCTTACCCGAGGCACAACGGTCCATTTGTGAGGGTTGTTACTTCATCTTCATATGTCATCAATAAATCATGGATGTTTTTTGCATGCAAATTTTTATGCTCTCTGTTCTTCTTTTTTACCTTTTTATTGTTTCAAAGATAGCTATTCTCTTACACACACTCACATATCAAAATGTAGATCGACATCCACTCAGGATCCCATGGGTAACGATTTTGCTATGGCATATCATGACTTTGAAAATTCGATATACCAAGCCAAAGATAAAGGTGAGGAAGATTGTGGGGTACCAGGAGAACTAGCCAGGTTATTGCAACAAGAAGAAAGGACCATACAACCCCACAAAGAGCCAGTGGAAACAGTTAACTTAGGTACCGAAGAGGACAGGAAAGAAGTCAAGGTAAGTGCCAACCTGGAGCCTAGTGTCAAGAAACGCCTAACTCAGTTACTACATGACTATGTTGAGGTCTTTGCCTGGTCATATGAAGACATTCCAGGACTCGACACTAACATCGTGCTCCATCGTCTGCCGACAAAAGAAAACTACCCTCTGGTAAAACAGAAAGTCTGTCGCATGCGGCCAGAAATGTCATAGAAAATCAAGACTGAAGTCATGAAGCAGTTCAACACCAGATTCTTAGTCGTCACCTCCTATCCACAATGGGCTGCCAATGTTGTTCTAGTGCCTAAAAAGGACGGTGACGTACGTATGTGTGTGGACTACAAAGACTTGAATAGGGAAAGCCCCAAGGACGACTTCCTGCTTCCCCATATCGATATTTTGGTTGACAACACCACACAACATAAAGTATTTTCCTTCATGGATGGTTTCTTTGGATACAACCAAATCAAAATGGAACCCGAGGACATGGAAAAAACGACCTTCGTCACACAGTGGGGGATGTTCTGTTACAAAGTTATGCCATTCGGGTTGAAGAACGCTGGGGCAACCTATCAGCGTTCCATGGTAGCTCTGTTTCACGACATGATCCATCACGAAATAGAGGTATATGTGGATGAAATGATAGCTAGATCTCAAACTGAAGAGGAACACCTTGACCATTTATAAAAACTGTTTGAAAGACTGAAGAAATACAAATTAAGACTGAACCCGAATAAATGCACTTTTGGAGTGAGGTCCAACAAACTCTTAGGCTTTATTATCAACGGCAAAGGTATCGATGTGGACCCTACAAAGGTAAAAGCAATACAAGAAATTCCCGCTCCTTGCACTTATAAGGAAGTTAGGGGATTCTTAGGACGGCTAAACTACATTTCCATATTCATTTCTCACCTAACCGCTACTTGTGAACCAATCTTCAAATTAATGAAGAAATATCAAGTGGTGGAATGGAACGAAGACTGCCAGGCTGCCTTTGACAGGATCAAAGAATACCTTCAAGAGCCTCCCGTTTTGATGCCTCCAGTCGAGGGAAGACCTTTGGTTATGTATCTAACTGTCTTGTAAAATTCAATGGGGTGTGTGCTAGGGCAACATGACGAGTCTGGCCGAAAAGAGCATGCAATATACTACCTGACCAAAAAGTTTACCGACCGAGAAACCAGATGTTCATTGCTCGAGAAAACTTGCTGCGCTCTGGCATGGGCTGCTCGCCGGCTAAGACAGTATATGTTGACTCACACTACCTTATTAATATCCTAGATGGATCCAATTAAATACATATTCGAGAAGCCCTCCCTCTCTGGAAGAATAGCAAGATGGCAGATGGTCCTGACTGAGTACAACATTCAATACACTACCCAGAAAGAAATAAAGGGCAGTGTGTTAGCCGATCACCTTGCTCATCAGGATGTGGATGACTATCAGTCTATGAAGTTCGAATTCCCAGACGTAGACATCATGGTGGTAAACAATTGTGAAGAACTTAGACCATATGACGGACCTGAACAAGGATCCCGATGAACCTTGGTTTTTGATGGAGCTTCCAACGCACTCGATGACGACATAGGCGTTGTGATCATATCCCCTTAAGGATGACATACTACCTTCACTGCTAGATTGTGTTTCAACTGTACCAACAATATGGTGGAATATGAAGCGTGTATTATGGGTCTCAAAGCTGCCATAAATTTGGGAATCAAGTTCTTAAGTGTGTTTGGAGATTCAGCCTTAGTCATCAGTCAGATCAAAGGAGAATGGGACACAAAGCATCCTAATCTCATCCCCTACAAAGAACATGTGTTGACATTAATCCCACATTTTGAAGAAATTACCTTTGAGCATTTTCCACGAGAGGAAAGTCAATTAGCAGACGCGCTAGCAACTATGTCATCCATGTTCAAAATCAAGTGGAATAATGAGGCTCCTCAGATCACCATCGAGAGAATGGACGAACCAACTTAATATCACGAGATTGATACTGATGAAGTAATGAAAAAGCCTTGGTTCCATGAAATTAAGAGATATCTCGAGGCCCAAGAGTATCTGAGGGAGCTTCAGTGAACAACAAGAAATTCCTGAGAATATTCTCTGCTAAGTTCTTTCTCAGTAACGAAGTTCTCTATAAGCGCAATCATGACTCTACTTTGCTTTGATGCGTAGACAAGAGCAAGGCAGACAAGATCATAGTTGATTTACATGAAGGTACCTTTGGAACTCATTCTAGTGGACACACGATGGCTAAAAATATTCTACGGGCATGATACTATTGGTCCACCATGGAAGCATATTGTCATCAGCATTCACGAACCTGTCACAAGTGTCAGATCTATGCTGACAAGGTACATGTGCCTCCAGTTCCTCTAAACGTCCTGACTGCTCCTTGGACCTTCCCGATGCAGGGCATTGACATGATTGGAGAAATCAAACCTACAACCTCCAATAGACACCGCTTCATCTTGGTTGCCATTGATTACTTCACGAAGTGGGTTGAGGCAACTTCCTTCGCTTCTGTTACCAAGAACGTTGTGGCCCGATTCATCAAACAAAATCTTATCTGTCGATATGGTATTCCGGAGAGAATCATTACAGATAATGGTACCAATCTCAAAAATACTATGATCACTGCACTATGCGCGTAATTCAAGATCCAACATCATAACTCTTCTCCTTACCGGCCGAAGATGAATGGCAATGTAGAAGCCGCTAATAAAAACATCAAGAAGATCATACAAAAAATGACAGTGACCTATAAATACTGGCATGAGATGTTACCATTTGCTCTCCACGGTTACTGTACCACAACGCGCACATCAACAGGGGCAATTCCTTTCTCTTTGGTATACAGCATGGAAGTTGTCATACCAATTGAAGTCCAAATAACTTCTCTAAGAATCATAAAGGATGCAGGGTTGAATGAAGATGAATGGTTTCAAACTCGATTTGAACAGCTAAACTTGATTGATGAGAAGAGGATTACGGCTGTCTGCCATGGTCAGATGTACCAAAAACGTATGATTAAAGCTTTTAACAAGAAGGTCAGACGTCAGGTATATCGGGTTGGTGACTTGGTAATCAAGTGTATCATATTGCCAAAAGGTGATCCCAGGGGAAAATGAACTCCTACATACGAAGGACCATTTGTGATAAAAATCATATTTTCCGGTGGGGCAATGATCTTAACCACTATGGACGGCAGCGACCTTCCGCACCCTGTAAACGCTGACATAGTTAAAAGATACTACGCATAAACAAAGACCCGCTAGGTAGACTCGCCTAGGCAAAAATTAGGGCATCCCGACGAACCAAAAGGGTTCGGGAAAAAGATTGGGATGAAATACAAAAAAATCTTTACACCCGGCAAGCTGAAAACCTAAAAGGGTGGCTTGGACAAAAAAGGGTATCCCGGTGGAGTGAAAACCCGAAAGGGTGGTCCAGGAAAAAGTTAGGTATTCGAAGCGTATGACTATGTCCCGTTGGATCACCTTACAGTTAATCTTCAGCATCAATCGTCAAACCTAAACGATACTAATCAATCAAATCAGCTTCGGACAAAGCAGCAAATGGATGAGACGCTCAGAGACATGAAGGCTATTGTAGAATGGGAACCCCATGGGATTATTTCACATAGCCGTCCTTTCTTTGTATCAATTTTCATTTTTACGATGACATTCTCTTACTAGGATGTTTGTCTCTTTGTACAAAAACACTTATTCAAGTTAATACAAAGATATTCTTTTGAAAGTGAAAAACTATCTGTTCTTCCTTTACTGTTTCTGTTTTGTTTGCAAAAAACGTTCAATGTTTATTCTTGAACATATGCATTTGAATGTAATAACTGTTTATAAATGAATAAAAAGGGAAAACTAAACAAAAAGACAATTACTAATGGCATTAAGAGACAAGACAACATCTATGGTCCATTCCACAAAACCTCCACAGGTACTTTCTCCAGCAGAGAAAAAGCAAGAACATCTCGCTACATGATCATTGTAATATCCCTAGCAGGTAGCTTAATGGTGCCTTTTTGCCTTCATATCTCCGACGGAGCAAAACTTCTATTTACCACCTCAAATATTCCCCAACAAAAATTGTCCAGCTTCTCAGGATCCCCAACAGGATTTTATAAAGCCCACAGGCAATACACGGTGTTCCTATTCCCCAACAAAGTTTATTTCTCTGATTATGGGAACCCGTCCATCAACACTTCAACTTCCACAAAATATGAAGACTTACACTCCTCATTCCCAACAACAGTCAGGGATTTATTTTCCCTAATCCAATAACACGACAACAGAACAACTTAATTTGTACATACATTGCATTCATACGTCATAACATTAACAACGCAAATGCATATATCGCAATCTCATTGCACTATGCATTTCATGCATCACGACATTGCATACAAATAGCTCTTTACCTTTTCAGGAAAGATCAATCAACAGAAAATTATTATCAAATTTTCAATAAGACAAGGCAAATATCTATGAACAAATCAATTGTAGATTAATTCCCGAAACAAGACGGGGTGACTATCTACACGATAATTACTTCCTTCAGACTCTTGCTGGTTCATTTTAAACCTCTCAACGGTTTATCCTGATTCTTTCCCATAGACATCTTCTCTGGTTCAGATAAATTACTCCAGGATTTATTCTGATTCTTTTCCAGACCCCCGCTGGTTCAGTTTAAATCTCTCAACGGTTTATCCTGATTCTTTCCCGCAGATATCTTCTCTGGTTCAGATAAGTCGCTCCAAGATTTATTTTGATTCTCTTCCAGACCCCTGCTGGTTCAGTTTAAATCTCTCAACAGTTTATCCTGATTCTTTCCGGAAGACATCTTCTCTAGTTCAGATGAGTCGCTCCAAGATTTATTCTGATTCTCTTCCTGACCCCTGCTGGTTCAGTTTAAATCTCTCAACAGTTTATCCTGATTCTTTCCCGCAGAAATCTTCTCTGGTTCAGATAAGTTGCTCCAAGATTTATTCTGAATATTTCCAAGACCTCTGCTGGTTTAGTTTAAATCTCTCAACGGTTTATCCTGATTCTTCCCCAATAGACACTTTCTCTGGTTCAGATAAGTCGCTCCAAATATTTATCCTGATTCTTCATAATTAAATATTATTCAAGACTTCTACTAGGTTCAGTTTTAAATCAACCAAAGGTTTATTCTGATTCTTTCCCCAGTTGAAGTCAAGTTTAGACTTAGTCTAATTTCTATCAACGGTCACCTCCGTATGGAATCTGTAAGCCCATCTCTGCCAACTCTCCATCATTCCTCCAAATGGCATCTTTAAGCCCATTCCTTACACCTCAACCATAATATCAGCAAGTGCAAATTTCTGGGCACTTTAGTGTTCAATCATCTTCTACCCTCAAGTCACGAATGGCAGATTCTTCAATCTAACTCTTCAGGTTTAAGAAGATTGAACAGGGGCAACTGTTGTACCCCAAAATTTACCCTCTCATCTCTAAATGGATCATTCTAGACCCTCAGGTTTACTTCTCGAAAGTTTCAAGTCTCAGATTAAAATTTTCTAAAGAAAGTCATTCACAAGGGCAAAATGGTCAAAAGCACACTGAAAGTCAAACTTTGACTTTTGGATCAAAAATCAAGTTTCAACAACTATATTTCATCAAGACATGAAATTAGTTCATCAAAATCAGAATTCAGAAATTACTTTGAAAAAAAATCAAATTTCTAAACATTTGAAAAAATTTCTAAGTGTTAGGAGAAGATGATACTTCAGAACTTCTGGGCCAGCCTTCACGGGAGTGCAATCAGAATTTGAAAACACGGTTCAAAACATGATCCTTCAATCAGAACATATGAAATCAATGTTCTTCGGTCAGAACATGACTCTTCAGCATATGGAGGTTACGTTTCTGATATTCTGCGATCAGAACATCACCAAATCCCAAAACCTTGTTTAAGCAGCCTACTGTCCTGCTATATCAGTCCTGCAATCACCTGCTGATCCGGTCCACACCTGCACTTTCTCAAACCCCATATTTGCACCCAATTAGCATACAAAAACCGTGATTAAAAAGCAATGGAACAACATGCCAAAAAGGTTTATATCTCATTTGTTTCCCCCCCCCCCCCCCAAAACCACATCAAACTCACCTATAAATAAGTTGTTCCATCACATCTAAAGGGGCTGGATTTTGAAAAGAGAGAATTATAAAAGAGAGAAAAGAAAACAGTAAAAACATTCGTGAACCCTAAATTACTAAACAAAACCAAAACCTTTGTTATTCCCTTTGAATCAAAGAACATATCATTCTCTCTTCCGCTGTTCTTGCTGACTCCAGAACCTTTGAAGGCACCAACTCAAGTCCCACACACACATTCCAAATTCAAGGTAAGTCTTTCTGACTTTGAATCTTTTCATTCAGAACATCATTAAATATGTAAATATCATAGTATTGATACTGTCCATATCATTTCATAAGTAGAAAAACTGTGGATAAGAACTTCTTAAATAAATCTAGGCTCAAAATTAGGATTAGAACTTCTATGAAATGTTGTGCTTTTATCTTTCTGATTTGCTTCTGTTAAGAACTGAATAAGTTGCTTATGAACTGATTAAGGTAAGGAAGGAGTTGAAGTGTAACTCAGAACTTCTGGGTCTTTCTTTCCCACTTTTTTAGCACAACACAAAACTTCTGATTTTCACTCATTGTTTAACACAGCACAAAACTTATGATTTTCACTCACTTTTTAACACATCACATAACTTTTGATCTTCACTCACTGTTTAACACAACATGGAACTTCTGATTTTTACTCGCTGTTTTAACACACAAAACTTCTAGGCTTTCTTACTGTTTTAACACACACAAGACTTCTAATATTTCTCACTGTTTTAACACGAGAACTTCAGCACGTAGCGACCCAGAACTTATGTTTTTCCCTCTAACTTTTATCTCAGGACATCAGAATGCATCAATCCAGAACTTATGATCTCCTATGACTTTTATTTCTGAACCACAACGCGCTTGGAATCAGAACTTCTGATCCCCTTTATCTTGCTTTCAGCAACATGCTGATCCTATTCCTCATTGTTTTTCCTTTTTCTCTATTATTTTTATAAAAAAGGACATCAAAAAAATATTTTCTTTTATTAAATAATTATTTTCCTTTTAATTTGTTAAGACCAAAAACCATTTTTTCAAAACAAGTCTTTTCCTTTTCTTATATTGTACAATTTGATATGGTTGTAATAGTTAATTAGGATTTAAAATTATTGAAAACCCCCATTTATAATTTGTATCCCCATCCCTAAATGATGTAATAGCGTAGAACTTTACATTTCCGCAATTTACCGCTTTTCAAATATAAATGCTAGTAATTAGGGTGTGTATGGCAAGACATGAAATCAACAAATAGATAACCCTAATCAAGACTAAAAGCATATAAATCAAACACATTATTCACACTTTCACGCTTAGGGTAATCCCGCTCTGTTGCCTTTCGGATAATAGTAATGTCCCTCGAATATGGGTGTTTTAGCAAAGACCCTCGATAAAAGATTGTAGTCCCATGATGATCCTCAATGTTGCCTTCAATAAACGATCTAGTCCCTAAAATGACATTGCTAAAACTTCCCATAGGTTGCCTTCTATGACTATACAAATGTCCTGTGCCTGTCCCTTCACATCCAATAACGGGGTTTCTTACCAAAACAATGGTGAGATAAAAACATCTAAAGGAGGAGGAGAAGAACATTTAAGACCTTTTGAGTAGGTAGGTTACTCCTAGTTGCTCGCTTGCTCACAACAAAATATTTTATACACCAATACTTCACTTTGAAACATTTTTCAAAAGACAAAACACTTTGTACCTGTTCTTATAGAGACGAGAACCATTACAAAGACATTCTTTTCAAAATACTTTCAAAAATCACATCACAAACACACTTTCAAACAAAAAGCAAGTGATCTAGCAAGCAACTAAGAGCCTGCAGATAACTGTAGATGGAAAGGGTGCTAAAACCTTCCCTTTACATAACCTACCCCCCGAACTCAAGAAATAATCTCGAAAGGTCTTTCCTGTTCTTTTCAGCCTTTCCTTATTGGATAAAAGAAAATCCGGTGGCGACTCTTGCTATCCGCAACAATTGCAATCAAACGCAGATCATTCCAAGTCAGTTCTCCCACCGTGTTACACGCTCGAACAAAATGGGTGAAACCAAGCAAAAAGAACTAGGTTGAGCTATAATAGCATGACTGGGACTGGTCTGCATAAGGTGGGGTTGTTTAGTGTCATTAATGTATTTTTAGTGTTGATATTGAGCTTATATTATTCTAACGAATATTCCTCACAACCACGTACAATTTGAGTTGTGTCATGTATTTGTGTTTAATTTATTTTCGTACAGATTATTTGCTTAAGGACAAGAAAAGGTTCAAGCATGGGGAAGTTTGATAACATGAAAAATGCATTTCATATTCGTCTCGATTAGCATAAATTATGTTTCCTTTTTGTGTTAATTATGTTGCATTATGTTTGTATTTTAAGTGTTTTTCAGGTATTTATATATCACAAGACTCGCATAAGAAAAGAGGAAGAAAAGACAGAAAATGTGTGACTCTGTAGCAAAAAACAGAAGAAACTGCATCATAGGACTGTGATGGTCGTCACAACCTCCTGCCGGTTGCCACAGTATATGTGCCCCTCAGTACACATGTGTTTCGGTGGCCATAACTATTACTTGGGTGCCCCACGACACACCAGTCACGCCCCTCGCCACAATATGTTTATTACATGTTCTCTCCATGTCTGCAACAAAAGTCTTATATTCTCTCAACCAGAACGTATTATGCTCCACTCCATGATTACCACGTCCCGAATTACTTGGAGAAGCCAAGTCTTCCGATTGACACACACAACTCCTAAATTTTCTCCAACGGAAGTTACAACCAGAGGATATAAAAAGGAAGCAACCTCATAGCAAGAATCTCTCTCTCTTTCTCTCTCATGCTTTCGTTCAATTTTCTCATACAAAACCATTGTTTTTAGAAATATTAAGCAAATACTTTCTCACCTGAATTAGTAACAGTTTTCCACATCGGGGAACTATTGCACGAGAAGATTTTTTTCACAACTTTCAGACTTTGTTTTAGGGTTATATTTTCGTTTTGCATTCAAGTTATTTTTCCGCAAGAAAATCCTACCGGCATATTATGGAAGATTGCACTTGGTACTAGAAGTATAACATTAATTCTAGTTTTCTTTTATTCATTCCAGGTTCCTGTTTCATTTGTATATACTACCTTTTTTAATTATCATTATCATGTTATTGTTTGTTTACTGCAATTTTGTAATGGTTCTCAATAGTATGTCTGACTAATTTCCCAGATACCAGTTCTTGTACCCCAAAATTTTCCCTCTCATTTTACTCAAAACATACTCCTAGAGGTCCTCAACTTGCCCAAGGATGCGTAAGAGTTGACTAGACAAACTCTCTCCTAAAGCAATGAACCTCCAACTAGGGTTTCCATTTTCATCAAGATGGGGGAACTCCAAAGGCCTCATATGCTCTCCATAGTCCTAATATGTTCTCAAGACCCTCCATGTCAAGTTTCAAGCCTTACACAAGAAGTTTGCTCAATCAGCTGCTCAGATGCTTGAAAATTAACTGTGTTAGGTCAAAAGTCAACTATGGCCCACACACAGTCAAACTTCAGGATTTTTGGTCAACATCAACATTTTGAAGTGATATCCATCATTTGATCAAGGGTTGATCATGATTCCTCAAGAAATGACCCAAATTCATCAAAACTCAAAAGTTGCTAAATTAGGGTTTCTCAGGAAAAGTCAACCAAACTTTGACCAAGCATAACTTCCTCATACTTTATTAGAAATTTCTCATCCAAGGCTAATTTTGAATAGAATCTAATTCCCTACAACTCATCTTCATCCCTCAAGTTCAAGAAATGCACTCATCAAGAGATATGGATTCAGACATTATAGATCATTCCAAAAAGTCAACAAAAACACCTTGTGGGTCAAAGCTCCATACATGAACATGGAAGATCCAATTGAGATGAAACCAAATAGGTTGTTTATAGGATATCCTAAGATTTCTAAAAATTCCAAGAACACCCTCTTAGGGACAATATTGGAGGAGATATGCATTGTCAAAGTTGGCCAGTTCAAGACGTGCTGAAGGTCAAATCGTGTCCCTGGGAATCCTCTGAAGCGATTGCAATCATCACCAAGTATCCACAAGCCCAGAAGCATGTTGTACGATCGTCACAGTTTGTCTTTCTTTCCAAAATTGATTACCATGATTCTTGCAGTATAAACATGTTTTAATTGTATGTCTGTGCTTATTATCGTATTTGCAATGTGCTGGATTTGTTTGATTGAAGTTTGAGTTCAGGAATAGACATTTTCCATGGCTAGGGTTCCGGAGCTCCAATTTGGGGAATCCTAGTTAGAAGAAAAATTAGGCCAAATTAAGGACCTCTTCATGTGCAGGGACTGATTTGCAATCAATCCATGGCGTTGGATGTGATTTATATTGCTCAGGTTGTATTTTTAATGTTTGCAGGTTTGTAGCCACGCTTAAAAACCTTCACTATAGCCTATAGTGACGAGTTTGGCCGTAGGTAAAAGTTCCCTCTAAGACAACAGTCCCTGGGGAAGAGGATGAAGGCGTGTCAGTGCATGAGTGGATGATTTGAAATTCGCACATTTTCTTAATATTTCCTATAGGTTCCAATACACAATATCCAAAGATGTCCACCGTGCGCCCCAGATCTCATCCCTGAGATCCATCATCATACAGATTTCACGCTACAGCTTTGAAGGACCACCATGAACCATCAGGAGAGAGGTGCAATAGACCAAACGCCATACCCTGGGCCATCTTTGGGCCTAACAGGAAATTTGGCAGCATACCCCCCAAATTGCTCAACACCAGGCCCAATTCTAATTCTTTTCTTTCTTTTATTTATTTATTTGCCTTTAATTATATTTTACCACAAAATCATTTTTTTACTATTATTAAATCAGAAAAAATCACAAAAAAGGGTAGAATTAGGTTTTTATTAAAATTAGTTTTATTTTGGAAAATTAATTAATTTTAATTTGATTGTTTTCATAATTAAAATTAATTAGACAAATAAGGTTTAATTCATAAATATTTAATTTTCTCAATAAAATATCAAAAATGTTTTTTTTAATTAATTAGATTTAGGTTAAGATTTAAAATATATTTCTCAATAATAAAATACAAAAAAATATTTTCCTTTTAGTTGATTAGACTTAGACTTCATTCTCGTATTTATTTCGTCGCGCGTATCCTTATTTTCTTTATTCTTATTAAATATTGTAATTGTTCCCAAGTTGTAATAGTTAATTAGGTTTACTTTTCCGCTTGTCATTTTTCCCGGGTTTTTGATCATGTAATTCCCTCCCCCAAAGCCTTGTAATAGTTTTTAATTTCTTGCTTTTAATTTTCGCAACTATTTAACTGCTAGATGTATGGACAATAGGCTTGCATGTGAAAGATAAATGATTAATACAGTAGAAAACCCTAATTATGCAAAGATAATTAACTGAAAAACACACTCACACATGTTCACTCCTAGGGTTTGCCCCACTTAGTTTTCTCAGAAATAATGGTCGTGTCCCTCGAATGTAGGGATACCTTAGCATTGACTCGCGATTCAAAATCATCACAAAGATAATAGTCCCTACTTGTCCCTTAAGTTGCCTACAAATTGATCTTATGATAATAGTCTCTTCGAAACGCTAAGGTATCTTTACTTGTTTCCTTCAGAGACCATTTCGTCCCTTCGAACGTCCCTTTACAAATCCAACGATAGGGCTACCTACTCCTTAATAGTAGGATAGCACTGTCTAAAGGAAAACAAACATACTTTTTTTCTCGAGTAGGTAGAAAGTTCCTAGGTTCTTGATAAAACAAACAAATTTTACACAAACACTTTTCAAAATAGTTTTCAAAACAACTTCGTCACACTCTTGAGGACCGATACAAGGGTTATCACGAAGTAAAACTTTTTCAAAACAAGCACACACAAGCAATTTAAAAAATGAGCAAGTACCTAAGAGCCTATGGAAAACCACAGATAGAAAGGGTGCTAACACCTTCCCTTTCTATAATCTATCCCCCGTACTCAGAAACATTCTCGAAAAAGGTTTTTTCTGTTCTTTTTCCTTTTCCTTTATTGATGAAATAAATGCCGGTGGCGACTCTTGTTTACCGCGAAATTTGCAAACAAAAAATGAAAACCAGTATAACAGTCGATTCTGCCACCGTATCAAAGAACTGGCGACTCTGCTAGGGAAATGTATAAGTGGGGTATATCTTAAGATCTAGGTCATTTTTTAACTTTCTTGCTTGTCTTTTGCTTTGCCTACTTTATATTCAAGGTTTTTGTTGGGGTTATATAGATCCTACACCCAGATCTGAGGATACCTTTTAGGTAAGTAGCAACAAACTGTGAGGGAACTGTGTAGGGTATACCGACATGGTTGAAGCAGTAGCTATGTTGATGTGGCATTTTGGTTGGTACTGGTAACCCTTGAGTCAATCAGGGAGAGTACGGGGCCGCCGCGTGGTGTTGTGAAGCATCAGCTGACCTTAGAACCTTTAATTGCACAACTTGGCCAGTAGGACGTAGTGAGATGGACGACTTTGGTGTATTCCCAAGGTCGACAGATACTCGATGCTACACTCATTGAGGTTTGAATCTTGAGTTTTGTTTGGTTGCGAGTCAATCGCCTATTGAATGAAGCTGGGGGAAAGATCGATGATATTGAGATCTCTTAGAACCCAGTTACTATTTATAGGACAGGTTGAACCAATCAAACTTCAAGAGGGTATGACCTTAAAACTCATGCAGGCCTTAAACTTATGGATTTGGTGTGACTTGCTTGTTGTTTTCTATACATGTGATTTTCTAGCATAATCATGACATCATAAGCATGGAATATTATAACTAACCATTTTAAGGATTTCCTATGGCTCATTTTTTGCTTTGTTTTTTAGGACATGGTATCCGCCGATAGGAACACTATCCAGATTAACCTTGTGAAAGTTCCTCTCCAACTAAAGGACCTGGCATTAAGGGTTCCTGAAAGTTATCCATTCACTAAAAAGCATGGTCGGTTGCTCAACTTGGTCACTTCAAAACCTGATGAAGAATTGTTAAAAGTACTGTTTCAGTTCTTTGATCCTGTGCACCACTGTTTCACCTTCACAGATTACCAGCTAGTGCCTACTTTGGAGGAATTTTCTCAGTTGTTGGGGGTACCTATTCTTGATCAGTTACCTTTCAGCGGTACGGAAGAACATCCAAAGCCTGAAGAGATTGCTAGAGCTCTGTCCTTACAACGGTCTAACATAGTGACAAGTTGGGAGACTAGAGGAAGTGTCTAAGGAATCCCGGTTAAGTTTCTATTCGAGAAGGCTTACCATTTTTGGGATACCTTGGATTTACAAGCTTTCGAAGAGGTGTTGGCACTTCTCGTTTACGGGATGGTACTTTTCCCTAATCCAGTGCCTACATTACTTGAGGATGTTCTATACTCTCTGTATGCTCGCACTCTAAAGAGAAGGGGGACCCTCATGTGTTGCACTCCTCTATTGGCCAGGCAGTTTATTTTGCACCTACCCAGGTCTATTTTGAAGAATGAACAGGGTTTTAAATGGTCTCATAGGCTGATGTCCCTTACAGATTCAAACATTCATTGGTGTTCACGATTCTCGGAAGATGTTATGATCATCGATCACTGTGGTGAATTCCCTAATGTCCCTCTCTTAGGCATTAGGGGAGGAATCACTTACAACCCTTGTTTGGCACTACGTCAGTTTGGTTATGCGAGAAGAGATGGTCCTCATGATACGCTTATCCAAGGAATCTCCTTCAACTATGAGAATGATGCCCAGGGATACCGCAAAAGGTTCATAAAATCTTGGGGCATGGTGCATAAAATTGATAGCAAGACGCTGGGGCACACGAATTCCATTCCTCTTGAGCCTTATCTCCGATGGGTACGAGCCCGCGCCCAAAGTCTTATGATGCCTTACTCTGCTATCCTACCAATAGCTATGGAACCAGTTATTGAAGGAGACACTACTTCCCCCGTTCATCATCCTGACATGCCAACTAATCATGAAGAGTTACAGAAGTCCTGGATTCAACTCAAAGAGGAGCGGGACACGTTTGAAGCTCAGTTTTATGCCAGCGAACAGAAGGTCCTGGAGCTCACTAGGCTGCTTCATGAAGAAAGGAACATAAACGCCTACATTGCATCAAAGAGGATGTGCTCCTGGGAGACCTAGTTTCTTTTTTGCTTTAAGTTTTGTTTTGTTTAATTGTAAGCCTAAAGGGAATTCTTTGTAACAATTCAAACTTATTAATGCAATTAACGTGTGTTTCTTTTGGTTAAACAAATCCGAGCCTTTAAGAATCCTTGAAATGATTTCATACACATCCCATCCATAGCATCGCATAAACAGGTACCATTACAGGTTTCTCATCTTCTTCGCTATTTATTTCAGCAATAATGTCTTCCGAACAAAGCATCAAAGATCTTCAGGCATAAAATGCCCAATTTCAACAGATGTTCATAACTCTAGCAAAGGGGCAGGAGGATCTGAAGGCTCTCATCTTGAAAGAAAATAAGAAGAAGAAGAAGAAGCCCGTTGGTATCCTCAATATGGGCAGAAGGTTCGGGGGTCCGCTAAAGCAACCTGTCGATCTGACCTCCTCGTACAAATAGGGGGAAAATCAAGAGAGAGAAACAAGGGAGGAGAATCATAGTCCCGAAGTCTCTGACAATGATACAGACTACAATGATGATAGGTATAAGCAGTTGGAATATCGGTTGAGCACTATGGAAGTCTAGAAAATACCTGGGTTGGATTTCAAAGAACTGGGATTGGTGTCGGGAGTGGTCATCCCGTAGAAATTTAAGGCTCCGGTGTTTGCAAAGTATGATGGAGTGTCCTGCCCAAAGCTCCATCTCTATTCCTACGTAAGAAAGATCCAGCCCCACATTGCTGATAGAAATTTGTGGGTTCACTTCTTTCAAGACAGTCTGTCAGGGACTCAGCTTGAATGGTTCTACCAACTGGAGGGAACCAATGTCCAAAACTAGGAAGATCTGGCTGCTTCTTTTTATAAGCAGTATCAATATAACGCCGACCTTGCCCCTACTCATACTCAACTCCAGAGTATGTCCATGGGTGCAGGTGAAGGCTTTAAGGACTATGCACAGAAGTGAAGAGACTTGGCTGGAAGAGTCCAACCCCCTTTGTCTGATAGGGAGTTGGTTGATATGTTTCTTGGAACGCTATCTGGTCCATTCTTTAATCATTTGATCGGAAGCTCGTCAGGTGGTTTCACCGAGATGATTCTAATTGGAGAGAGGGTAAAAGCTGGGATCCATAGCGGTAAGATACAGAAAGACACCTATTCGAGTTCGGTAAAGAAGCCTTTTACTGGTAAAAAGGAAGCTAGTGCTATCTATACCCCAAGAGGTCAAAATAGAGCTGAACACCGTTAGATAGTAAGTGCCATAATGATACCTAGGCCTGCGGCTGCTCCATAACGCAACAATCAACAAAGGGTGGAAAGAACACAAAGGCAGTTTACCCGGATTAACATGACGTTGGCTGAGGTTCTACCCCATCTGCTGAGATCCAACTTGGCAACTTTGAAAGAGGCTCCCAAGAATCTGAATACCACATCTCCTCGGTACAATCCAAACGCTCGATGTGCCTACCATTCTGAGAGTCCTGGCCATGATACAAATGACTGCTAGGCTCTGAGAAATAAGGTACAAGATTTGATTGAGGCCAAAGAGATTCAGTTTGATGCTCTGGAAAAGCCCAATGTCATAACTGCTCCCATGCCTAAGCATAATCGTGGAGTTAATGCTGTTGATACTGATCTGTTTGTGACGTTAGTTGATGAAGTTTCTACTCCTCTTTTGACTGTTAAGAAGAATTTTTTATCGGCCGGTTTATTTCTGGTTTGTGTTGAAAGTTGCCACATGTGTTCATCTCTGCCCTCTGGTTGCCGTTTGCTGAAGACAGGTGTTCAGCGCTTGATAGACAGCAAAGAAATTTTGTTCGAGAAACCTTTGATTCCCATTGTTCAGTTTGAAGATGTTGCTATTATAACCATTTCCGCCAATCCTTCCAAGGTCTCCTCGAGAAGACCTATTAGGATTACATCTGCTCTAAGAGTCTCTCCATTAATAATCACCTTTCCTGGTCCTGTCTCGTACGCCTCGGACAAAGCTGTCCCTTGGCATTATGGTGCTGATGTGCACTATCATGGCGTTAAACAAGACCTGGAGAATGAAGAGGCCGATCCTGATGTCAGTAACATTGTCGGGACCGGTAAAGTTACCAGAAGTGGAAGGGTGTTCTCCCCTGAGATTTCCCCAAGGACTGTCAATAGACATGTTGTTATTTCGCCCGCTATCCCTGTTGGTGTTTCCACTACTACTCCTGTTCTTACTCCGGTTGTTACCCCTGTCGTCAAGTCATCTGGTGCCCGAGGCAAAGGAGATATAGGTGAGCCTGCCCGGACGGAGGCACCTAGACAAATTATCATAGAAGCCTCTAAGCAAGAGATAGAGGAAATATTGAAAATAATAAAAAAGAGCGACTACAATGTGGTCGAGCAGCTGGGGAAGACCCCCTCAAATATATCCATGTTGTCCCTGCTATTGTGTTCCGAGGCCCATGCAAAGGCTTTGATCGCATTCCTCAAGACTACGCACGTGCCACAGGAGACCTCGGATGATCAATTCAAAAACTATGTGGCCAGCCTGACTGCTGACAATGGGCTGGGTTTTTCAGATGCCGACAAAACACCAAAGGGGAGGAAGCATAATGATGCTCTGCATGTCTCGATCGAATGCAGAGGAACCACTACCGGGTCTTCGCTGAATCTTCTGCCTAAGAAGGCACTGGATCAGTTAGATTATGAAGGCTTGACCTTAAATCTTAGTAACATTGTGGTAACGTCTTTTGATGGGTCAAAGAGAATGGTGCATGGGGAGGTGGACATCCTCGTCAAAGTAGGCTCTCATGCTTTTGAGTCCACTTTCTATGTAATGGACATCCGACTGTCATACTCCTGTTTGTTGGGTCATCCTTGGATCCATGAAGCTGGGGCTATTATTTCTACACTACACCAAATGTTGAAGTATCCAGTGAAGGGGAAGATCATCATTGTACGTGGCGAAGAGGAGTATATGGTGAGCCACCTCAACTCCTTCAAATACGTAGAGATGAACAGGGAATTAATAGAGACTCCTTGCCAAAATTTTGAAGAGGTTCCCCAGATCTTGGCATCGACTTAAACTACTACCAGCAACAAGCCTCCCCTGAAGATGGCTTCTCTCAAAGACGCCAGAGCAGTGGTTGAAGAAGGTGGGTATACCAATTGGGGACAACTCTTTGATTTTACTTACAAAACAGACAAGTTTGGTTTGGGATTTACTTCAGGAGCTTAAAGGGTTGTTCGACGCGCTCGAGCTGGAGGACCTCCCCTACACATCAGCAATCGGGGAATTAATGCCATTGAAAATAGTGAGGAAGACTCTGACATTGACAGCTAGATCTACCCAACTACCAACGGTGGACCAAGTAACTGGACGGCTAGAGATTTTATACCAGTTTATTTTACTCTGCAGTAATTGTCTTACTTGTTTTGAGATTTGTAATAAATAATTTAAACTCTATAGCCTTATGCCTTGCCCGAGGAACATTGGCTTTGTTTGTGAGGGCCATTATTTGTCATTTCATATATCATCAATAAAACATTGGACATTCCTTGCATACAAATTTTGCGCTCTCTGTTTTTCTTTTATGTTTTCACTTTATCAAAACAGCTACGCTCTTACACACACTTACGTATCATACTGTAGATCCATATCCACTATGGATCCCATTGATAACAGCTATGCTACTGCCAGTTATGACTTTGAAAATCCAATTAACCAAGTTGAGGACGAAGGTGAGGACGATTGTGAGGTGCCTGGAGAACTTGCTAGACTATTATAGCAGGAAGAAAGGGCTATACAACCTCATGAAAAGCCAGTTGAGAGGATAAACTTGGGAACGAAAGTAGACAGAAAAGAAGTCAAGATCGGCAAAAATCTGGCAGTTAAGATCAAACAGCGGTTGATACAAATGTTACACGACTATGTTGAGATCTTTGCCTGGTCATATGAAGACATGCCTGGTTTATACACTAATATTATGGTACATCGTCTGCCGACCAAGGAAGACTATCCTCCGGTTAAACAGAAGGTACGCTGTATGCCCCATGGGATGTCAGAGAAGATCAAGGCTGAGGTCATGAAACAGTTTGATGCAAGGTTCTTAGCTGTCACCTCCTATCCACAGTGGGTTGCTAACGTTGTTCCGGTACCTAAGAAGGACGGTAAGGTACGGATGTGTGTGGATTACAGAGATCTGAACAGGAAAAGCCCCAAGGATGACTTCCCGCTTCCTCACATTGATGTTCTGGTTGACAACACCGCTCAACATAAAATCTTCTCCTTCATGGATGGTTTCTCTGGCTACAACCAGATCAAGATGGCTCTTGAAGACATGGAGAAGACAACCTTTGTCACATAGTGGGACACCTTCTGTTGTAAGGTGATGCCTTTTGGGTTGAAGAATGCTGGGGAAACTTATCAGCGTGCCATGGTCACTTTGTTCCACGATATGATTCACCACGAGATAGAAGTTTATGTTGATGACATGATAGTTAGGTCTCAAACTAAGGAAGAGCACCTTGATCATCTACAAAAGTTCTTCGACAGGTTGAAGACATACAAGCTGAGGTTGAATCCGAACAAGTGCACCTTCGGGGTAAGGTCTGGTAAGCTTTTGGATTTCATCTCCAGTGACAAAGGTATTCAAGTAGACCCTGCGAAGGTAAAGGCCATACAAGAGATGTCAACTCCCCGTATAGAGAAGGAAGTTAGAGGTTTCGTAGGACGCTTGAATTATATCACCGGGTTCATTTCACATCTAACTGCTACTTGTGAGCCTATCTTCAAGCTTTTGAAGAAAGATCAAGTGGTAAAGTGGAATGACGAATGCCATATAGCTTTCGAAAGAATCAAGGAATACCATCAAGAACCGCCGATTCTGATGCCTCCGGTTGAAGGAAGACCTTTGATATTGTTCTTAACAGTGCTATACAATTCAATGGGGTGTGTGCTGGGGCAGTATGACGAGTCTGGTCGAAAAGAGCACGCAATATACTACCTTAGAAAAAAGTTTACCGACTGTGAGACACGATACTCACTACTCGATAAAACTTGTTGAGCTTTGGCATGGGCTGCTCACCGACTAAGACAGTATATGATGACCCACACTACTTTGTTGATATCTAAGATGGATCCAATCAAATACATCTTCAAGAAACTCGCTCTCTCTGGAAGAATAACAAGATGGTAGATGATCTTAACTGAATAAGATATACAATATACAACTCAGAAAGCAATCAAGGGGAGTGTATTAGCTGATCATTTGGATCATCAGGCCGTGGATGACTACCAGTCCATGAATTTTGAGTTCCCAGATGAGAATATTATACTGGTGACTGACTACGAAGAACCTGGACCAGATGAAGGACCCGAGGAGGGATCACGATGGAATATGGTTTTTGACGGAGCTTCGAATGCACTTGGTAATGGCATCGACACTGTAATCATATCACCTGAGGGTTGTCATACTCCTTTCACTGCCCGGCTATGTTTCAACTGCACCAACAACATGGAGAAGTATAAAGCCTGCATCATGGGTCTCAAAGCCTCTATTGACCTCAGGATCAAGTTCTTGGACGTTTTTTAGGATTCAACCTTGGTGATAAGTCAAATCAAAGGTGAGTGGGATATGAAGCACTCGAATCTCATCCCATACAAAGAGCACGTGCTGACATTGCTCCCACACTTTGAGGAGGTAACATTTGAAGACTTCCCACGAGAGGAGAATCAGTTAGCGGACACGCTAGCTACCATGGCTTCCATGTTCAAAGTCATGTGGGACAACGAGGCTCCCCGAATCACCATTGAGAGGTTTGATGAACCAGCGCACTGTTGTGAGATTGATACCAAAGAGGTGGCAGAAAAACCCTTGTTTCATAAAGTCAAAAGGTATCTCGAGACTCAAGAGTATCCCGAAGGGTCATCTGTCAATGATAAGAAGTTTTTGAGAAGGTTCGCTGCGAAATTCTTCCTCAGTAATGGAATCCTCTACAAACGCAATCACGACTCTACCTTACTGTGGTGTGTAGACAAGAGCGAAGCAGAGAGGATTATGACATATCTACATGAAGGCACCTTCGAAACCCATTCTAATGGACATACCATGGCTAAGAAGATCCTACGGGAAGGATATTACTGGTCCACTATGGAAGAAGATTATTATCAGCACTCCCAAACTTGTCATAAGTTCCAAATCTACGCTGATAAGGTGCATGTGCCTCCGGTTCCCTTGATTGTCTTGACAGCTCAGTGGCCCTTTGCAATGTGGGGCATTGACATGATCGGAGAAATCAGGCCCACTACTTCCAATGGACATCACTTCATCCTAGTGGCTATTGATTACTTCACAAAGTGGGTTGAGGCGACCTCTTTTTCTACTGTGACCGAGAACGTTGTGGCGCTGTTTATCCGACATAACCTAATTTGTCGATATGGTGTGCCCGAGATAATTATCACTGATAATGGTACAAATCTCAATAACACGATGATCACCGAGCTCTGTAAGCAATTCAAGATACAACATCAAAACTCTTCTCCCTACCAGCCAAAGATGAATGGCGTTGTTGAAGCGGCTAACAAGAACATCAAGAAGATTGTACAGAAGATGATGGTGACATACAAAGACTCGCATGAGATGTTACCATTTGCTCTTCATGGATACCGTACCTCAACACGTACGTCGACAGGGGAAACACCCTACTCTCTGGTATATGGCATGGAGGCAGTCCTACCCATCGAAGTCCAGATACCTTCTCTCAGGATTATGAAGGATGCGGGTTTGAACAAAGACGACTGGATCCAGACTTGACTTGATAAGCTAAATCTAATCGACGAGAAGAGGCTTACCGCTATCTGTCATGGTCAGACGTATCAAAAGAGAATGATCAAGGCTTTTAACAAGAAGGTCAGATGTCAAGAATATCAAATCGGGGATCTAGTGATCAAGCGCATTATACAGCCGCAAGGTGATCCCAAGGGAAAATGGACCCCCACATACGAAGGGCTATTTGTGGTTAAAAACATTTTCTCGGGTGGAGCTATGATTCTAACCACAATGGACGGTGACGACCTTCCTCATCCTGTCAATGCAGACATAGTGAAAAGATACTACGCCTGATTAAAAGACCCGCTAGGTTGACTGGCCTAGGAAAAAATAAGGGCTTCCCGGCACACCAAAAGGGTTCGGGCAAAAATAAGGGATGAAAATGAAAAACATCTGTACACCCGGCAAGCCGAAAACCTGAAAGGGCGGCTTGGGCAAAAAAGGGTATCCCGGTGGACTGAAAACCCGAAAGGGCAGTCCAGGAAAAAGTTAGGGATGTAAAGCGTATCACTATGTCCCATTGGATCATCTTGCGACCAGACTTCGGTATCAACTATCAAGCTTGGACGACACCAATCAATCTAATCAACTTTTGGCCAAGTAGCAAAGTGACGAGACGCTCGAAGACATAAGGGAAATAGCAGAGTTGGAACTCAATGGGATTGTTGCACATAGTTGTTTTCTTTTTACACAAAATTGTATAGCTTCTATTTTTACAGAGGCATTCTCTTACCAGAGCGCCAGTCTCCTTGTACAAACACACCTATTACAGGCCAAGTTCAAAAATCAATACAAAATCATTTTCACAAGAAACTATGAGTTTTTTTTCCTTTTTTCTGTTTTGTTTTGCAAGAACGTCCAATGATTTATTCTTTACATATGCATTTGAATATGATTGCTGCTCATAAATATTTACATAAGAAATGAAAAGACAATTGCTCGTAATTTCAAAAACAGGGGCAAAAACAAGAAATGTCAAACCCGACAGTTACTCTGCCCAGCAGGTACCAGGATAAAGACAGCTTTGGAGCATAATCATCAGTACATACACTCCCCACAGAGTAAAAGTATTCAAATCATTGACGTCGGCTTTCTCGAAACAAGAAGTAATCTCCCCAACCAGGATCATTCAGAAACCTGACATCTATATCCCCCAGCCGAATTTCATAATCGCGAGCGGGTCATTAAATTTTATCTCCCAAGCAGAGTTTATTTCTCTGGATACAAAAGCTCAATCCCCGACAGAGCCCATTACTTTAGCTACGAAAAGTCACCTTCCAAGTTATTCCCCGCAAAGTTATTCTCAAACAGAGTCTCTCCCTGACAGAGTATTCACAGATAACAAGCAATAAATCTCCAGCACGGTCATTTCCATTCACCATCCATAGAGGAAGTAGAAGAACCATAATTCTATACAATAATCAGGAATGCTATACTCTCCAGCAGCAGTCAGGGATTTATTTTCCCAGGCTCGGACATGTTCCAACAGCATTTCATGTACATACATCATGACATGCGCATACATATCATATACAACATAATCTCATTTATTTTGAGAACATCATCTCACGAGGCATTTCATGAATTAAACATATAATTAACCCTGTTATACTTTCAGGAAAGACAATTATCACCAACAATTCCAACAACTATACATGTCATGTCTACAGACATCCAATGAAAAACCAGTTCCCGAAGATCAAACGGGTCAACTAATCTATGTAATCAAACGAAGTAACCCCACTATCCAAGTTCATTCTCATTGCCCTGCTATCCAGGCTTTCATCCCGAAGTAACCCTACTATCCAGGTTCCTTCTCATAGCCCTACTATCTAGGCTTTCATCCTGAAGTAACCCTACTATCCAGGTTCCTTCTCATAGCCCTACTATCCAGGCTTTCATCCCGAAGTAACCCTACTATCCAGGTTCCTTATCATAGCCCTACCATCCAGGCTTTCATCCCGAAGTAACCCTACTATCTAGGTTCCTTCTCGTAGCCCTACTATCCAGGCTTTCATCCCGAAGTAACCCTACTATCCAGGTTCCTTCTCATATCCCTACTATCCAGGCTTTCATCCCAAAGTAACCCTACTATCCAGGTTCCTTCTCATAGCCCTACCATCCAAGCTTTCATCCCGAAGTAACCCTACTATCCAGGTTCCTTCTCATAGCCCTACTATCCAGGCTTTCACCTCAAAGCAACCCTACTATCCAGGTTCCTTCTCTCTTATCTCCAGATAATAGTTTATAACACTGTAAGACCTGGACCCGACCAATTACGGTCGAGTTCACCTTTCCCCAGTAAGTCACTGTACAGTCTGGACCCTGACCAGATATGCAATTCACTTCCACCTCTTCAATCAAGAATTAATTCCCCAGTATAGTAATGGACAACCAAAGCTCATAGACTCTATTTCCCAAGACATAAATCAACATTCCTCGGTGAAATCCTCCTCATCGGCAGGTACAGGAATTCTCGTAAAGGAGTCTCTTATGCAACCAATATTTTTTTTGGATGGCATCTTTAAGCCCATCTCCGATGATTCTCTGTCCACTTCCAAATGGAATTTGTAAGCCCATTCCTGATATCGCCAATCAGTATTACTTCATGCGAGTGAAAATTTTTGGGCACTCTAGTGTTCAATCATCTCCCACCTTCAGATCACGAAAGGCAGACCGACCAATCTACATCCTCAGGTTTAAGAAGATTGAATAGGGTCAGCTGTTGTACCCCAAAATTTTACCTCTCATTTTACTCAAAACATACTTCTAGAGGTCCTCAACTTGCCCAAGGATGCCTAAGAGTTGACCAGACAAACTCTCTCCTAAAGCAATGAACCTCTAACTAGGGTTTCCATTTTCATCAAGATGTGGGAAATCCAAAGGCCTCATATTCTCTCCACAGTCCTAATATGTTCATAAGACCTTACATGTCAAGTTTCAAGCCTTACACAAGAAGTTTGCTCAGTCATCTGCTCAGATGCTTGAAAATCAACTTTGTTAGGTCAAAAGTCAACTGTGGCCCACATACATTCAAACTTCAGGATTTTTGGTCAACATCAACATTTTGAAGTGATATCCATAATTTGATCAAGGGTTGATCATTATTCCTCAAGAAATGCCCCAAATTCATCAAAACTCAAAAGTTGCTAAATTAGGGTTTCTTAGGAAAAATCAACCAAACTTTGACCAAGCATAACTTCCTCATACTTTATCAAAAATTTCTCATCCAAGGCTCATTTTGAAGATAATACAATTCCCTACAACTCATATTCATCCCACAAGTCCAAGAAATGCACTCATCAAGAGATATGGATTCAGACATTATAGGTCATTCCAAAAAGTTAACAAAAACACCTTGTGGGTCAAAGCTCTATACATGAACATGGAAGATCCAATTGTGATGAAACCAATAAGGTTGTTTAGAGGACATCCTAAGCTTTATAAAAAGTCTGAAGAACACCCTATTAGGGTCAAGATTGAAGGATATATTCATTGTCAAACTTGGCCATTTTTGGAAATTTGCCCAAAGTCAACAATGCCCAAAATTGAATTTTTTTCTCTCAAATGGGCCTAACTTTTTATGCTTGCATCTTACTCCTAGCCTGGTCCACGACCCACGAACCATACCATGTCTCATTTACTTATTTATTTAATTTATTTTGATTTTATTTATTTAAAATTCAAATAAAATCAAATAAAATAAAAAATAAATCAAATAAATGGGATAAGATTTGTTTTGGCATTAATTGAATATCTTATAACTGTCCAATGAAGAGCAAATCGCATCAAGCCATAGAAGGGAGGAAATCTCCAAATTTGGAAAGATTTGAAGAGATTTGAAATGCATTCATATCTTTGGATTCTTGCTAAAACTATTAACCTAATGGATTCACATACATATAGAAGATCATTCTAACCCTAAAGGAAAAAGATTGGCGTGCGTAACTTGCCTCAAAAACCAGAATCAAATCTCAAATTTTTGTTCAAAAGTGAGAGACCTATCTTCTTCCACAGGCCATTCCAAGATGTGATGAAGGTGAAATTGTGTCCATGGGCATCCTCTGAAGCGATTGCAATCATCACCAAGTCTCCACAAGCCCGAAAACATGTTGTACGATCGTCACGGTTTGGCTTTCTTTCCAAAATTGATTACCATGATTCTTGCAGTATAAAAATGTTTTAATTGTATGTTTGTGCTTATTATCATATTTGCAATATGCTGGATTGGTTTGATTGAAGTTTGAGTGCAGGAATAGACATTTGCCATGGCTAGGGTTCCAGAGCTCCAATTTGGGGAATCCTAGTTAGAAGAAAAATTAGGCCAAATTAAGGACCTCTTCATGTGTAGGGACTGATTTGCAATCAATCCATGGTGTTAGATGGGATTTATATTGCTTGGGTTGTATTTTTGATGTTTGCAGGTTTGTAGCCATGCTTAAAAACCGTCACTATAGGCTATAGTGACGAGTTTGGCGGTAGGTAAAAGTTCCCTCTAAGACAACAGTCCCTGGGGAAGAGGATGAAGGTGTGTCAGTGCATGAGTGGATGATTTGAAATTCTCACATTTTCTTAGGCCAAGTTGTCAGTTTGTATTATATTTATTTTATTTGATTATGTATACGAATAACTTAGCAGCGCAGTTGGCAAAGGAGAAAGTCTGTGAGGTGCACGTTCTGGGTTTGACCCCAGGCGTGTGCTTTTGCATTTTCTTAATATTTCCTACAGGTTCCAATACACAATATCCAAAGATTTCAACCGTGCGCCCCAGATCTCATCCCTGAGATCCATCATCATACATATTTCACGCTCCAGCTTTGAAGGACCACCATGAACCATCAGGAGAGAGGTGCGCTGGACCAAACGCCAGACCCTGGGCCATCTTTGGGCCTAACAGTAAATTTGGCAGCCTACCCCCCAAATTGCTCAACACCAGGCCCAATTCTAATTCTTTTCTTTCTTTTTATTTATTTATTTGCCTTTAATTATATTTTACCAGAAAATCATTTTTTTAACTATTATTAAATCAGAAAAAATCACAAAAAAGAGTAGAATTAGGTTTTTATTAAAATTAGTTTTATTTTGGCAAATTAATTAATTTTGATTTGATTGTTTTCATAATTAAAATTAATTAGACAAATAAGGTTTAATTCATAAATATTTAATTTTCTCAATAAAATATTAAAAATGTTTTTTTAATTAATTAGATTTAGGTTAAGATTTAAAATATTTTTCTCAATAATAAAATACAAAAAAATATTTTCCTTTTAGTTGATTAGACTTAGACTTCATTCTCGTATTTATTTCGTCGCGCGCATCCTTATTTTCTTTATTCTTATTAAATATTGTAACTGTTCCCAAGTTGTAATAGTTAATTAGGTTTACTTTTCCGCTTGTCATTTTTCCCAGGTTTTTGATCATGTAATTCCCTCCCCTAAAGCCTTGTAATAGTTAGGATTTTAATTTCTTGCTTTTAATTTCTGCAACTATTTAACTGCTAGATGTATGGACAATAGGCTTACATGTAAAAGATAAATGATTAATATAGTAGAAAACCCTAATTGTGCAAAGATAATTGACTGAAAAACACACTCGCACATGTTCACTCCTAGGGTTTGCCCCACTTGGTTGCCTCAGAAATAATGGTCGTGTCCCTCGAATGTAGGGATACCTTAGCAATGACCCACGATTCAAAATCATCACAAAGATCATAGTCCCTACTTGTCCCTCGAGTTGCCTACGAATTGATCTTATGATGATAGTCCCTTCAAAACGCTAAGGTATCTTTACTTGTTGCCTTCAGATACCATTTCGTCCCTTCGAACGTCCCTTTACAAATCTAACGATAGGGCTACCTAATCCTTAATAGTAGGATAGCGCCGTCTAAAGGAAAACAAACCGACTTTTTTTCTCGAGTAGGTAGAAATTTCCTAGGTACTTGCTCAAACAAACAAATTTTACACAAACACTTTTCAAAATAATTTTCAAAACAACTTCGTCACACTCTTGAGGACCAATACAAGGGTTATCACGAAGTAAAACTTTTTCAAAACAAGCACACATAAGCAATTTAAAAATGAGCAAGTACCTAAGAGCCCATGGAAAACCACAGATAGAAAGGGTGATAATACCTTCCCTTTCTATAATCTACCCTCGTACTCAGAAACCTACTCGAAAAATGTTTTTTCTGTTCTTTTTCCTTTTACTTTGTTGGATGAAATAAAAGTCGGTGGCGACTCTTGCTTACCGCGACAGTTGCAAACAAAAAATGCAAACCAGTATAACAGTCGGTTCTGCCACCATATCATAGAACTGGAGACTCTGCTGGGGACATGTATAAGTGGGGTATATCTAGGTCATTTTTTAAACTTGCTTGCTTGTGTTTTGATTTGCCTGCTTTATATTCAAGGGTTTTGTTGGGGTTATATAGATCCTACACCCGAATCTAGGGATACCTTTTAGCTAAGTAGCAATAAACTGTGAGGGAACTGTGTGGGGTATACCGACACGGTTGAAGCAGTAGCTACGTTGATGTGGCACTTTGGTTGGTACCGGTAACCCTTGAGTCAATCAGGGAGAGTATGGGGCCGTCGCGTGGTGTCATGAAGCATCAGCTGACCTTAGAACCTTTAATTGCACAACTTGGCCAGTAGGACGTAGCGAGATGGCCGACTTTGGTGTATTCCCAAGGTCGACAGATACTTGATGCTACACTCATTGAGGTTTGACTCTTGATTTTTGTTTGGTTGCGAGTCAATCGCCTATTGAACGAAGCTGGGGAAAAGATCGGTGATATTGAGATCCCTTAGAACCCGATTACTATTTATAGGACAGGTTGAACCAATCCAACTTCAAGAGGGTATGACCTTAAAACTCATGCAGGCCTTAAACTTAAGGATTTGGTGTGACTTGCTTGTTGTTTGCTATAAATGTGATTTTCTAGCATAATCATGAAATCATAAGCATGGCATATTATAACTAACCATTTCAAGGATTTCTTAGGGCTTATTTTTGCTTTGTTTTGTAGGATATGGCATCTGCCCGTAGGAACACTATCCAGATTAACCTTATGAAAGTGCCTCTCCAACTAAAGGACCCGACATTAAGGGTTCCTGAAATTTCTCCATTCACTAAAAACCATGGTCGGTTGCTCAACTTGGTCACTTCAAAACCTGATGAAGAATTGTTAAAAGTGTTGTTTCAGTTCTTTGATATTGTGCACCATTGTTTCACCTTCCCAGATTACCAGCTAGTGCCTACTATGGAGGAATTTTCTCAGTTGTTAGGGGTACCTATTCTTGATCAGTTACCTTTCAACGGTACGGAAGAACATCCAAATCCTGAAGAGATTGCTAGATCTATGTCCTTACAATGGTCTGACGTAGTGACATGTTGGGAGACTAGAGGAAGTGTCCAAGGAATCCCGGTTAAGTTTCTATTCGAGAAGGCTTACCATTTTTGGGATACCCTAGATTTACAAGATTTTGAAGAGGTGATGGCACTTCTCATTTAGGGTATGGTACTATTCCCTAATGCGGATCAGCTCATAGATGTGAACACTATTAAGGTTTTTCTGTCTCGTTATTCGGTGCCTACATTACTTGGGGATGTTCTATACTCTCTGTATGCTCGCACTATAAAGAGAAGGGGGACCCTCCTGTGTTGCACTTCTCTATTGGCTAGGTGGTTTATTTCACACCTACCCAGGTCTGTTTTGAAGAATGAACAGGGTTTGAAATGGTCTCGTAGGCTGATGTCCCTTACACATTTAGACATTCATTGGATGAAATAAAAGTCGGCGGCGACTCTTTCTTGCCGCGACATTTGTGAACAAAAAACGCAAACCAGTATAACAGTCGGTTCTGCCACCGTATCACACCAGTATATAAGGTCATAAACCGAAGGGGTTCGATAATAAATTGGCATAAACATTTATATAATACTTTTCTGGTTTGGTTTCCAACATTTAATATTGAAAATTGTTTTGTTACGAGAGTAAAAGACAAATGAAGGCTAAAATCGATATAACAGTAGTTTTAGATTTTAACCGAATTATGGTAATCAAACATTAGTTTTAAATACAACGAGAGCGGTTTAGGATTGATTAGATTCAATTTGTTTTCAAAAAGTATTTTTGGATTTTAAATAAGACAGCGAGAGAAAGCATTTAAGTTTAATAATATAGTTTGAATCAATAATCATGATAGTATGATATAAAGGTTTTTAAACTGATAGTTTCTATTGAAACAATGTTTTGAATACTCAAAGCTATGCCAATGACTTACTGAATCCCCGAAGTCAGATGTATTACATACCAGTGTCCTGTTATCAAATATTTCATTTAATCCTAAGTTCATTTTCGTCTAACTTAAAACATGAGATTAATGATTAGCCTTAGCTTTACACGTTAACTTTAGATAGCAGTAATTTAATTATCAGTCCTTGTGGGTTTGATTTCTTTTAAAACTACGCGATTAGACTGTGCACTTGCATTTACTATACCCGGTAGACTCTTAAAGTCAAGATAAGTCATCATGCTCTTGAGTGCAAGAACGATGGTCCGATATGTTTCACTTGTGGAAAGTAGGGTCATATCAGTAGCCAGTGTCAGAAGCTGAAGAAGGACGCTGATGCCCAGACCAATTGTAGAGTGTTCGCTTTGAGCGGACCAGAGGATTCCAAGAAGGACAACTTGATTCGAGGTACTTCCTTTATTAACAATATTAAATTGGTTGATATTATTGATACTAGTGCTACCCATTCATTTATTTTGCTTGAATGTGCTACTAAGTTCGAATTGAGATTGTCTGATATGAATGGTAGTATGGTGATAGATACTCTTGCTATTGATTCTGTTACTACTATGTATTTTTGTTTGAAATGTACCTTGACTATCTATGGTAAGAGTTTCATGATGGATTCTGTGTGTCTACCCTTACACCAAATTGATGTTATCCTTAGGAGGAACGGGTTGGATTTCAACTATGTTCATATCAATTGTTACAATAAGACTTTGAGGTTCCTAAAGTTTGGTGATAATGGAGAATTGATGTTGTTGTCTACTAAGCAAGTGAATGAATGGTTAGAAGATGAATTGTTGATGTTTTCACCATTGCAAGTTGATGGTAAGGATGCGAATGTAGAATTACCAGTTATTTTTGAATTTCCAAAGGTTTTTCCGGACGACATCAGTAATTTACCTCCTGAACATGAAGTGGAGTTTTCTATAGATTTGGTGCCAGGTACAAGTCCAGTGTCGATGGCTCATAATAGAATGTCAACTTTCGAGTTAATTGAGTTGAAGAAGCAACTGGATGAGATGCTCGAGAAGAAGTTTGTTCGATCGATTATTTCTCCATGGGGTGCTCTTGTGTTGTCAGTCAGGAAGAAAGAAGGAAGTACGAGGCTGTGTGTAGATTATGGACAATTGAATAAAGTGACAATTAAGAATAAGTATCCACTTCCGATGATTGAAAATTTGATGGATCAGTTAGGGGACGCGTGTATTTTCAACAAGATTGATTTGAGGTCGGGTTATCATCAAATTCGAGTTAAACCAAATGATATTCTAAAGACAACTTTCTGAATGAGGTATGGTCATTATGAATACACGGTGATGCCGTTTGGTGTATCTAATGCGCCAAGTGTTTTCATGGATTATATGAATAGAAGTTTTCATTCCTACTTGAATAAGTTTGTAGTAGTCTTTATTGACGATATTCTGATTTATTCTAAGTCAGAAGAAGAGCATATTGAGCATTTGCCAATAGTGTTGCAAGTTTTGAAGGAAAAGAAGTTATATACAAAGTTGCCGAAGTGTGAATTTTAGCTAAAAGAAGTTATTTTCCTTGGACATGTGATTTCTAGTGGTGGGATTGTTGCGGATCCTTCTAAAATTGATGCAGTATTGCAATGGGAGGCTCCGAAGTCTGCAATTGAAATTCGAAGTTTTCTTGGTTTGGCATGTTACTATCGAAGTTTCATTGAAGGATTTTCTAAGTTATCTTTGTCGTTGACTCAGTTAACTCGAAAGGGTCAAGCGTATGTGTGGGATGTCGTGTGTGAAGAAAGCTTTGTAGAATTAAAGAAGAGGTTTGCGACTGCTCCGATATTGATCTTGCCTAATCCAAGAGATTCTTTTGTGGTGTATTGCGATGTGTTTAAGATAGGTCTTGGTGGTGTGCTAATGAAAAATGGACAAGTTATTACTTATGCTTCCAGACGACTCTGAGTTCATGAAAGGAATTATTCTACACATGACTTAGAGTTAGCAGCAGTGGTGTTTGTGTTGAAGATTTGGAGACATTATCTTTTTGGTTATAAATTTGAATTGTTTAGTGATCAAAAAAGTTTGAAGTGTTTGTTCGACTAAAAAGAATTAAATATGAGACAAAGAAGGTGGCTTGAATTTTAGGAAGACTATGACTTTGATTTGAGTTACCATCCTGGTAAAGCAAAAGTAGTTGTTGATGCATTGAGTAGGAAGTCACTGCATATATCGATGCTTATGGTTCGAGAGTTAAAGATGATTGAACCGTTCAGAGATATGAGCTTAGTGTGTATAGAAACACCTGATAGTGTAAAGTTAGGGATAATGAAGTTGACTAGTGGTATAATAGAAGAAATCTGAGAAGGTCAGAAGTTTGATTTGAGGTTATTCGACCAATTGGCTCTGATTAACCAAGGTAAAAGAGATAAGTTCATAATTGATGAGAATGGCGTGATAAGGTTTGGCGATAGAGTTTGTGTTCCAGATGTTCATGAACTTAAGAAGAGTATTCTCAGGGAAGGGAATAGAAGCGGGTTGAGTATTCATCTCGGTGCTACAAAGATGTATCAAGACTTGAAGAAATTGTTTTGTTGGCCTGGTATGAAAATGAAAGTTTCCAAATTTGTTTATGCTTGCTTGACTTGTCAGAAGTCAAAGATTGAGCATCACAAGCTGATGGGTCTTATGCAACCGTTGAGTATTCTGGAATGGAAGTGGGATAATGTTTCCATGGATTTTGTGTCAGGATTGTTGAGGACTGCTAAAGGTAATGATTTGATTTGGGTGATTAGAGATAGGTTGACTAAATCGGCTCATTTCTTACTGATGAAGATCGAGCATATGATGGAAAAGCTATCTGAAATGTATATTGAAGAAGTTGTGAGATTGCATGGGATACCTTCGAGTATCATGTCAGATAGAGATCTTAGATTTACGTTAAAATTATGGACATGTTTAATGAATGCTTTTGGCACTAAGTTGAAGTTGAGTTCTGCATATCATTCGTAGACGAATGGTCACACACAGAGGACTATCCAGTCTTGGGAGGATTTGCTGACGGCTTGTGTGTTTGAACAAGGAGGTGCTTGGTGTAGTGGTAGAAATGTTCAATACTAAGCCATTTGATTGACTAGACTTTATACAAATCACAAATAAAAATCGCCACCACCCTTTATTGTTTCCAAAGGAATGGGAAAAGAGAGAATAACCGAAAAAGAGGGGGAAAGATTCAAGGTAAGGGGGTTTGTTATGCAAAGGGAAGGTATTAACACCCTAAACATCTACGGTACTCCGCAGGAACCTCTTTGAAAAATATGTATATTTTGGTTATAAAATATGTCGTATAGAAATAGATGGTGGAGGTGAAAAGAGAAGTATTTTTTATGATTTTTGCACCTGTCGCGGTTGCGAACCTTTAGTGCCTACGTACCACCTTTCGTGCAATAGGGGATCAGGGTACACGTAGTTCCTCTTTTAAAAATTTGAAACACAAATGTGTTGGTTGATTTTAAGAGATAAGACACCATCTTCATTGTCCGTGTGGAAAACATACTTACTACCCACAATCATGAGAAAGGAGAATTTGCATCATCTCAAAGTGGAGGATATGGCTTGGATTTTAAAATCAACAATGCCTCACTCAACACCCGAGTGGAAAATATCTCTCTTCACTACATATTATAGAAGTATAATTGTTTGCATCACTACAAGGATTGACAAGAGTCTAATCTTTTGAGAAAAGTTTAAAGATAAAAGCCAAAGCGGAAAAATGGTTTGAAATGAGATTGATTGACTTTTAGTCTTCTCACAAAAAATGTCGAGGTATTGTTAAGTTGATTGAAGTTTAAATATGAAAATATTTTGAAAATGCATGGACATAAGTTCAAGTTTATTATGAAAGTAGTTTAAGTTTCAAAACAAGAAGAGTTTTCAAAAGGAGGAAGAAGATTTTGAAATTAAAGAAGATGGGAGGAGAAGAAGAGGCTATCCTAAAGAATAAGGTAAAATCTAGGGATAAGAACCATCTAACCAACAAGAAGTCAATACTTGACATTATGTGTCAAGATAGAATTCACATTATTTGGATTTAAATCAAGCAAGCAAAGATACTAGACCTCTTGAGAGAACCAAACTTCAAGTGTATTAAGTCTTCACAAAAATTGGACAGAGTAACGGCTGTATACGGGTGAATTCCAGATTACAAACAGAGAATGTAATCATAAAAACCTACACACAAAAACAAACAAGAAACCTAATGTCTTGAGGTAAACCTCAAGAACTCCAAACAAAATAATCAGATAAGATTAGAAGGTCTCCATGATAGGCCAATGTTTCTAATCCTAAAAGAGAAAGTCCCATGCTCCATAATACCAAGGATAGTAACCAAATAGTCCAAGTTCCATTAGAGGGTTTTTTAGGGTTTATGTTGATTATTAAGTATCTTAAGAAAGGAAAAGAAAAGCTCAAGTGAGCAAAGTAAAAATGGCAAGAAAATAAATGCTTAAATGAGCAAAGATGAAAACGGCATGAAATGTAAATGCTAAAAGTAAATGGTACATAAAGCATAAAAAAAGAATAAAAGCATAAGATAAAACAAGTCAATAATTAGTGGTTAGTTGGATGACCATCTTGAAACTTGCATTTGGAACTCATTATAGGATTGGTAGAACCAAAGACTCCACACAACAAGTTGCATTTGCTTTTTATCAAGTATATCATCCATTTGAAATTCTCACAAGTACCATTTAATGATCAACGATGTTTAAGTGATCCACGTTGACCAAAGGTGTGGTAGATCCATTAGAGGATTGGTAGAACCAAAGCCTCCACACAATGAATCTCAAGGTTATTGGATCAAAGAGATCAAATTAACATACTTGGGCTTGCAATCATAAGTTTGGGCCACGAATGATCATTTATTCGAATCAGGACAAAATTTGGCGCTATGTTAAGCAATCGTAAGTGGACTTATATAGAAGTCGCACCTATTTTGAGGCCGGTCAATAGCAATCTATGCACCATTTTTTTTGAGACATGATATAGAGATCATGCTCCAACAACATTTAGTGCAATAAGAAGGGGATGAGATGAAGAGGGATAGGGTAAAAAAATATACAAACCACATTTGAATTAAATTTTAATCAAACTATTATTGAAATCATGCATCCATTTTTGTGGAGTTAAACTCAACACCATGGATCCAATGCTGTTAATAAAGTTCATGATCAAAAACCTAACCCAAGATTAGCCAGAAAATAATTACAAAATAATATCATGTTTAATATAAAAAAAGGATTAAAAAATGTTTTAAAAAAGGGAAATAATGAGAAAATATCAATTATGTTCAAATTAATCAAGAAGTGAGAAGTAAGGCCATAGAAAAATCAGAAATGGATCCAAATATTTTTATAAAATTTTTGGTAATTTTCAAAAGTCAGAAACTATTTTTAAACTATTTAAAATTGTTCAACCAAACATAAAATGGGTCAAAAATAGTAAACCTCAACATAAAATTCCATAAAATTTTCAGAAAGTAAAAAATATGATAAATATTATTTATGAATTTTTTCAGAATTAAAAAATATCAGAAAGTATTTTTTAAGTAATTAAAAGAAAGCAAATAATACAAAAAATATAAAAAATACCAAATATTAAAATAAAAATGTGAAAAAATAGTCATGAGATCATAAATAATTCAAAGTATTTTTGTGAATTTTTTCATAATTTTTGGATAAAAAATAAAAGAGTTATGAATTTTTGAAAATTTAATCAATAAAAATATATAATCAGAAAATAAAAAAAAACCAAAAAGATATGGACCATCAGATCATAGTCAAAACACGTTAGTAAGCTAATCCAATGGACCAGACGCGCTGTGCTTGATATGGACCTTAGTGAGATACACATGGGATCAAAAAAAGGGCAACCAATGAAATTAAAACGTTTGGCACACTATCATTGGCTGAGACGAGACATGTCATCGTCTTCAACCTCCACACACCCTGCAATCGGGATTTTGTGAGATCCTTCAAATGGAAAAATTAGGATCCCAGGCTAGCATCATTGAACTCATCTCTTCAAGACGATTCTAACACAACCATCGCGCCAAATTTATATAAGGTGTGGAGAGAGATATGAATCAAAAACTCAGAAAATAGCGAGCACCTTCAATTTGAGATTTCTCTCTCAATTCTCAATGGATTTAAAAATTGTAAGAAACATTAGAATCAGGAGAAGGAGTAGAATAGATTAGTGCTTGATTTGGATCCAAATGGTGGAGAATTCTACCTTTTCGAAGTTCAAGGAAGAAGCTCTGAAACTGGAGTTCTGTAGCTTGAATTATGGCTCGTTTTGATTGGTTTAAGTGATGGAGAGTTTATATGATGATCAAGGATGATGAATGCGCAAAGAATTTTGGAAAAGGGAGCTTAAATCTCAGAAACTGAATTAAAAAAAGATGGGTTCATGTGAGGTTTTGGCAGGGTGTTTTTGGCTCTCCAAGCTTGGGAAAATGGATGGGGATGACCCTCTATTTATAAGGAAGTGAATGGGAATGAAAATTTGATGAAACAAGGAAGTTTGGAGGGAAATTGAGTGAAGGTCAACACGAGTGAAGTGTGACTTCATTTCCATCAAAACTCAACCAAATTTTGCATTTTGGGGTGCTAATCACTTCTGGAAAGTGTGCTAATCAAGTTTAAATAAAAAACACGCATAAATCTTGTGTTTATAAGTCACATTATGGATTTCAAAATTCTGACTTTATGAAAAAATCAGTTTCAAGTTACCAAATTAAAATCCATGGCATTTCCAACTCAAGGGGTCTTAGGGCATGATTCTTGATGCTTTGGAAAGATGAGGTTACAAGCTTTGCAATGGAAAAAGAACATAATCAAATGGATGCTTGAGCTGAAAGTTACATGGAGTCAAAGTTGAAGAAAAAAAGTTGACTTTCCATACTTAGAAATATTTCAAATTCTTCTTCAAAAATAACCTATAATCTTTTGCATCCAAACATGGCCTTCCACTTGGAATTTGCTCTTGACAAAAAAAGACGGAATGAAGTAGATCTCTTGAATGAAATTTTGAAACTTGAACCACTCAAAATCTCCAAAAATTGTACAAGTTATAACTTGTTGAAGTTGGCCAAAAATCATGAAATAACCTATAATCCTTTTCATATTTAAGGAAACTTCCATCCATTTTCTCACTTTGCACATAAAATAAGGCATAAAGTAAACATATTCAAGATCATTATGGAAAAAGAATGGACTCAAGGTGATAAAAATTGACCAAGTTATGACCATTTGAAATCACCTATGAAAAATTGTGGATTCATCTGGATGACTTGTAATCTTTCTTCTTCACCAAGTTCCTTCCACATGAAAAATCCTCGGAACTTTTGAAGTGATTTGTTTATAACCCTTTGAAGAAAAATATGTCTTTGGAATCACTCAAAAATACCAAAAGGTGAGCAAGATATGCTCCTTTGAAGTTCAAAACCCTAATTCTAGATCAAGAGAATGCTTTGAGGAACTTTGACAAGTTTGAACAAAATTCTTGTGCCAATATTATTTATTTGTGAATAGAAGTTGTTGAGGATGATGATGAGGACTCATAGCCACAAAAACCACTTCCATATCTTTAAATTTGAGAGAAATATGCTCTTGTGACCAATAGGAACAAGGCCTTGTCCAAACATGAAAACTTCTCCAATCAACCCCTTGTACTTTTGAGTCCAATTTAATAACCTTGAAATGGATGAACCAAAGCAACTTTTCTATGCCAATTATTCCAAAACAAACCCAATGGTGAGTTTTTAACTTCTAAAGCTATGTTGACTAGGGCATGGAAATAAACTCATGAACCCAAGGAGTAATTTGATAAATCTCATTGCCCTTACCTATATGGATAACAAGCAAGACAAACGAACATTGTATTTCATTAGTTAAGTGAAGAAATCAAAACAATATTCATGATCACAAAAGGAACATAAGGCAAGGTTCTTGGTAACTCCTCAAAAGGAGCAAAGCTAAATGTAGGGAGGGGAACCAAGAATCCTAGTGTGATCTTGTTGTGACTGAAACAACATGGTATGATGAAGGGATCTTAGGGGCAAAAATTGGGGTACAACACTTGGGGCAACCACTTGCTGTTAATTAAGTTTACATACAATAATAGTTTCCATTATAGTATTGGAATGGAACCATATGAAGAATTGTATGGTAGGAGGTGTATGACTTTATTGTGCTGGTATAAGTCAGGCGAGAGTGTTGTGCTCTGACCTGAAGTTGTATAAGAGACAACTGCAAAGATAAAGATGATCCAAGAGAAGATGAAAGCTTCTCAGAGTTATCAGAAGAGTTACCATGATAAGAGGAGTAAGAATATAAAATTTCAAAAATATGATCATGTATTTTTTAGGGTTACTCCGGTGATTGGTGTTGGTAGAGCTTTAAAGTCGAGAAAGCTTACACTGTGTTTTGTTGGCCAGTATCAGATATCACAGAAGATATATGAAGTGACTTATCGGGTTACTTTACTGCCATCACTCGCAAATCTATATGATGTATTTCATGTGTCTCAATTGATAAGTATATTTTGGATCCTTCGCATATGATACAAATGGATGATGTACAAGTGAGAGATAACCTGAATGTTGAAGCATTACCATTGCAAATAGAAGATGAGGAAGTGAAGAAATTGTAAGGGAAGGAAATCGCCTTAGTGAAGGTATTGTGGGGGTGGACCAGCCGATGAAAGTTGAACTTGGGAACACGAGGATCAGATGAAAAAGTCTTATCCTATGTTGTTTCTGTCAGGTAATTTTCGAGGGAAGAAATTATTTTAAGTAGGGAAGAGTTGTAACACCATGAATTCTACATTAATTATTCATTTAATTAATTTAGCATGAATATATGATTCATTGTGAAGTATTTTATATATATATGAAGTTTGTGGTGTTTCTATGTGAGTCCTTATGATGATTTGTGATGTTTCAATGAATATGAGGTATACTATGATGTTGAGATGAATCTGCTGTTTAATATGATGATTTGTGTGGTGTATGATGAGATAAAGGTGAGTGATAGGATAATAAGAGATGTATAGAATTTAAATAATTTGTTGGAATTATTTATATTTAATAGTAGTTATTTAAGATGATTTGAATTAAATAAATAGAATAGTGGTGTAGAGAAAATAAGGGAAAGATAGTCATTTGGGAAGAGCTAAGTGAGGGCATGATGAAAAGTTCATTATTAGGGGTCATAATGTTAAAACAAGGAATAATGAGTATAGTTCTTTTTGGATCGATCGTGAAAATATTGGAAGAGTAGACGTTGTTGAGAATGAGAGTTAGGACCCAAGAACACAAAAGGGTTTTCGGTAGAACGTGAAGTGAAAGGTTTGCTTCTAGGAATCTAAGGTAAGGGGAGCTTTATCTTGATTATTATAATTGATTTAAGGCTTAGATAGTTGTAGGTTTTTAGTTGGTTTAGACTATGATAAATATGAGACGATTTAATGAAATAGATGATGTTTTGTGTCCTTGAATTGTAAACTATTGTACCCATAATATAAAATACATTGGATTGCTGATGTTTGATGAAAACCCATGATTAGATGATGTTTTAGGACCTATAATATGTAGAAATCGCAAGAATTGGGATTGGTCGTACGCAAAAAACCACAACAGGAAAACCTTGTTCATGCAAGATCATCGGGCGATGGAGTATTATCGTCGAGTGATGAAGTATTATCGTCGGGCGATGGTGACACGCTTGGCCGTCGCTGGGAGAGCCAAGAGGAGATGAAGGGCATAAAGGAAGGATGCCACTTGAGTTCTTCGCTCACACCATCGCCGGACGAAGCAGATGGGAAGGGCGTGTCTATAGGCGATGGAGGTGGTGTTGTCGGACTATGGTGTCCAGAGTTGAAGGATTGTGTTGTCGCTCCCATGTTGTTGGGCGAGCATGAAACGATGGACGGCTGTGGGATTTTCAGAAGGCCATAACTTGAGTTTTAGAACTCGGTTTGATGTGTCGTTCGAAGCGTTAGATAACTGAAGCATTGGAATTTTATGAGGTGGAATAAAATGAGTAATAAAAAGTATATTCCCAATACCTAAGTTAGGATGAAGTTAGGTTTCCCGTGTTGGATTACAATGATGCTTTGTTTATTATGATGGTATGAGGATGTTATGATGATGCTTTATTTAATATGATGATATGATGATTTTTTGTTTATTACGACGATATGATGATGTTGTGATGAATTCATGGATGATGATGCGTTTTGACTAGCCGTGGTCATGTTTATTATGTTGTTACGCATCATGCATTCATGGCATATTGTAGGACTTTGGTCCAGTGGCATTTTGGAGGATATTGATCCAGTGATGTTGTTAGTACTTCAGTCCAGTGATGATGATAGGACGATAGTCCAGTGAAGGCATCAATCTCATAGTGTAGATTAAGTACAGTTTTGTGAAGTGCTCTGGTTCCAAGTGGGAACCAATCCTATTGGTGGGGATCTTTGGAGATGACAATGACTGAGTCATCAGGGAAGTTTTGAGACCACAAGCATGGGTAAAATGAAGTGCATTTGCATCATATATGACATTGCATAGTGATTGATTTCACGATAATGATAATGTGATGCTAATTGTGATGTTTGATGTTGTGTGTTGGCATGACGATATAATGATGTGTTCAATATGAGTATATGGTGTGAGTATAACATGAGAATGTAAAAATGTATGGCTTCTTGTTGTTGTTCCATAACTACTATATTTAATCCTTTTGTCTTTTATAACGATTATGATATACTCACCCTTTCTGTTTGAATGCTGCCTCCGCGTGGGTAACACGCAAGTGATTGTGAATAGCTCGTAGAAGCTTAGAGGATAGCTCTAGAGTGTGTTTATTTTATTTTAGTTGAATAAAGGGAGTCTTGCTCTGATATGTAACATCGGGGTTGGGATTGATTGGTTGTGAACCATGCATGATTTTGTTATCTTGAGATTTTGTATTACTTACATGACTTTTGCCATGTTTTGGATCATGATGTTATGAACGTGAAGCGTTGAGATTTTATTAACATTTGAACTACCTTTCATGGTATTGAGATTATTTTATGAAGAAGTTTAAGACTCATTAATTCTGCTGCAAAGTTTGAAATGAAATAGTTGTGATACTAAAGATTATATTTAAGTGTTTGTTTGCAACCTGTGTTACAGAGCATGATTATATGTGAAATGATGCTTATGTGAAGATGATATATCCTTGTTGTTGTTTTACAATTATTTATTTATTAAAAATATGCATGAAAATTGTGGGGTTTTAGATGGGTGTTACAATGTGTACTGGCGATAAAACTAGACTGTTATATGCATTTATCAATATTCCCTCCGTATTTTATTGGACATGTATCGATTCAGTTGTAGATAATGCAACCTTACTTTCCCCTGTTGAAGGGGGTTGTTGTTCTACATTGTTATTGGGTGGGTTAACCATCTTCCTAGTGTATTTCTTTTTTTGGTACTGGTTCGTTAGTTTTGGCTCATTTTCCACTACTTAATCTTATACAACAATGTCAAACAATGGGTTAACATGAAAGAACTTACAACATAAAACTAAAAATTGTGACACAAACTCAGAAACTGGTCCTACCAGGTGTGCCAATTTGTTTACCCTGAATTCGGTAAACAACCACTAGTCTTCCAACACAGATAATTTTTGGTTACTCGCAGGATCGACTTGATTGATCCTAGAACATGTGTCTCAATTTGGGTTTTCTAATGTTTCTGGATATTTACTCTTTGCCGGAAAGATGATTATAAAGAAATTAAAAGTAAAACGAATACTTAAGTATAAAGATAAAAATTATTTAAGGTAAAAACTGAAATGTAAATGAATTCGACTTATACTTAAAATTAAACGTAAAAGACTTGATTCAAAAGATAAATGACTTTAAATAAAAGAAAACAAGTGTTTCATACGTAAATTCTTAGTAACTCTTTTCTCTAACACTTGGTACTTAGAGTTTATTTGAGTGATTTGTAAAAAAAATAAACACATTAAATCCTAACACAAATGTTCTAGTTTATACTAATTCGACCATAACGGTCTTTCTCTACAAGAGTGCCACGTTCGAAGTTTGCATGCTCTTAGAATCTTCAAGCTTCCATGTGTCCTTCCGAATAAGATCAGATCATTTGAATTCAAATTCTTCTTTGATTCTAAGTGCCAAAACTAACAATGTGACTTTGTCAAAATATTCAAATTCTAATCTTCAAATGTCTTAAATCCCACTTATTCACAAAATTCAGACTTTTACTACCATTCAACAATATTTGACTATTAATTGGCATGTCATTTGAAATGCCTATGCACCATTCTCATATTCCTTTTAGAGTTAGTTTTCCTCCGACATTCTTCATTTCTCTTCAATATCCCATGTCGTCGAAATTCTCAGCTAACACATTCATAGATCAGACATGAAAACAAAATAAATATTATACACGTATTCTTTAAATAACTATTAGATAATCAACACAACTCTAAAAAACAAGGGACTGGACATAACAACTCTACTTTTCTTGTGTTTGATTTAAATATTATTTATGAGACAAGACAACAATCAGGATTAAGGACTGCACAAAAACTAAATTTTTTGTTCCTCAATAAACCATGAGACAACTTTTTGTCCCTAGTACAAATTAATTAAAATACAAATATACTCTTTTATTTTCTACTATATTCTCTCTCATCCTCCTCTATTAATATTTAAAATAAGAAATATACTCGTTTGTCTGTATAATAAATTTTTTTAAAAACGAAAATACCCATTCAATTTATATTAAAAAACTCTCTCTAACTCTCATCCTCCACTATTAATATTTAAAATATGTAAATAATCTTTTGTCACTAGTACATTAAAAGATAAAAATTATCTCTCTCTCTCTCATTAACGAAAGACTAAACACAAAAGACTTAGTTCTAACTCAACTAGACTAACCCATATTTTATTAGCACTCTCGACTGTTGCTAGGTAAGGTTTTTAAATTATTAATAAAAGCACATTAATGAAACATATAACATACATAGATGAGACATGAAAACAAAATAAATAATATATGCATATTTTTTAAATAAATAAATAAATAATAAAAATAATAATAATAATAACAAAATACATACAATGGGTAGTGTTGTACCTCAAAATTTTCCCTCTCATTTATCAAGATTTTTCTTACAAGATATCTTTGACTCAAGACTGGATTAGGGTTTGACCAGCTCAAGACATTTCATCACGCACTAATGACCCAAAATTAGGGTTTGGAATTGCACAAGGATTTTTGGACTATCAATGCTTCATATGACTTTCAAGTATCATTATGGACCCCTAAGATTACTCATGTTAAGTTTCAAGCCTTGAATCACATTTTTGATCAATCAATTGGACGGTTGACCTAAAAATCAGTTGTATTGGGGAAAAAGTCAACCATGGCCAATTTACAGTCAAACTTCATAATTTTTGATCCACATCAAAATTTTGGACCCATATGTATCATTTGGTTAAGTTTGGACCACAATTCCTCAAGAAATTTGATCAAATCATCAAAAGGGCAAAATGGTCAAAATTAGGGTTTTGATTGAGAAAGGGCAATTTTTGATTTTTGACCTAGAAAATGACCAATTAGTTTGAAGAATGATTTCAAGAGTTCAATTGCATAATCTTGACCTAATGACATGGTTCAAGACATTGCAAGTCCATTGGATTGACAGATGAATTTTTCAGTCAACTGATCAAAAGTCAATTGTATACTGAAAAGTCAAACTTTGACTTTTTGGTCAAAATAAAATGCCAAGGATCATAATTCTTCAAAACATGTCAAAATGTGAAACTTTTTCATCAAGAAATCAAAGATTGAAGGTTTTGTTTTAAAATTTGAAATTTCTTAAACTTAGAAAATTTTCTAAGTATAGAAAATTTCTTATTTTTTCTCAACTTTAAGCCAAATTCTCACCCTGATACAAGATGATTCAAAGAAAGTTACCAATATGAAAGTTGTAGATCTCCATGAAATCTACAAATTTGATTCAAAATTTTTTTCCTAAGGATGCTTGGATCTTAAGATATAATTTTGTGAATACATGCTCATGAACTAAATAACTTAGTGAAATTCTGCCCTAATTTAGGCAGGTTTTTGACCTAACTTCATGGAAATTTTTCACCTAGTTCCAGGAGGAATATTGAAAAGCAATTCATAGTTGAGTTATAGAGAACATTGCAAGCTTTCCAAAATTTCCAAGAACTCCTTGAGATCATTCTTGAGTAGGGAGAATCGAAAAGATGAAGTTGGAAATTTATCACTTTGATTTCAAGCCATTTCATGAAGAACAAAATTCAAATCAAACCTAGGCTGCATAATCCTTGCTTTACAGATCTCAAACTTGTTTCTTACTCCATAATTAATGCTTACACAGTTGATAAAGACTTAATCCAAGCATAACAACTTTTGTCCAAGCTTTAATTCCATAAATAGCACAAAGTGGCCATTTCCATTTTAGAAAAGCACAACTTTTGCATTTGTCAACTTCTTGAGCTTCGCACATGTTCTCTCTGCACACACAAGTCCTACAAACCAAAAGAAAAGTGTCTACTACTTGTACCAACTCAAACCATACCTGTACAAGCATGTAGAGAGTTGTCTCCTCACTTTTCTTAAAAGGCAAGCAATAGAGCAAAAAGCCTATAACTCAGAAGCTTGGTGTGGATTTGATTTGGAACCTTTTCTATACTTATACACAAACATATTACAACCTAACACACGATTGCTAAAGGCCAGAAACTCTCCCAAACTCTCTATCACCAAAAACCTGCCATAACTTGCAGTTTTATACCAAGCATAGCAATCCAAAAATCCACTCGTGTGTTTCAAGTTCTAATCACCTAAACACTTAACATACATCATATCTAAGTGTTCCAGACCAGCATCCCTTCACTGTAACTCCTCCTTCTCCATCTGCCATTTTTGCATTTCAAGCTTGCAGGTTGACTTGGATAGGGAGATTCAGACACTTTCAAGGCAAGATAAAGATTGGAACACACTCAGGGAGGTCCAGGCAAGCTCAAGAGACGCAAAGTATCACTGGGGATGCAACAATGATAAAGAAACAAAGGAGAAACCCCACCAGGAAGATAAATCACTGGTGGACCAAGAGAACTGAATCAGAGAGGATAGATAACAAACATCGACATTCACTGCCGATGGTCTACCAAATTTCACTGAGGGTAGAAAAATAATATATCATATCACTGCCGTTCACTGATGATGAACTACCAACATTCACTGAGGGTAGCAAAAAGATAATAAAGACCGACGTTCACTGTCGATGGTCTACCAATTTCACTGAAAGTAGAAAGAGAATATATCATATCACCGTCGTTCACTGACGATGAACTACCAACATTCACTGAGGGTAGAAAAAAGATAATAAACATCGACGTTCACTGTCGATGGTCTACCAACTTTTACTGAAGGTAGAAAGAGAATATATCATATCACCGCCATTCATTGACGATGAACTACCAACGTTCACTGAGGTAGCAAAAAGATAATAAACACCAATGTTCATTGTTGATGGTCTACCAACTTTCACTGATGGTAGAGAAAAGAAATATCATAGCACTGCCGTTCACTGACAGTGAACTGCCAATGTTCACTGAAGGTAGCAAAAAGATAATAAACATTAACGTTCACTGTCGATGGTCTACCAACTTTCACTAAAGGTAGAGAGAAATATATCATATCACTGTCGTTCACTGACAGTGAACTACCAACGTTCACTGAAGGTAGAAAAAGATAATAAACACCGATGTTTAGTACCGATGGTCTACCAACTTTCACTAAAGGTAGAGAGAAAATATATCATATCACCGCTGTTCACTGGCGATGAACTACCAACGTTCACTGAAGGTATCAAAAAGATAATAAACACCAACGTTCATTGTCGATGACCTACCAACTTTTACTGAAGGTAGAAAGAGAATATATCATATCACCGTCGTTCACTGACGATGACCTACCAACTTTTACCGAGGGTAGCAAAAAGATAAGTTTCCCTAAGATTATAGTGTTTTGCCTAGAACGGGTCTCAACTTCTTCTTTAACCGAGACACTTTTCCTGGAAAGGGTAATATGTAAGTTGTCTCAAATAAAGAGACTTCCACTTGCAAAGATTTCACAATGAGTTGTTTCTGTGAATTTGAAATCCTTGCCATCCACTGGCATAAACTAGCGACAGACTGCAAACTATCCTTTCATAGAGGAGGTAGCAAAAGTTACATCGACTTTTACAGGGAACCACAAGTTGCTCAAATAAAGAGACCTGTTACTTGTTGTCATGGAGGATTGCAAAAAAAATGACTTTCTGGGGATAAAAATATGACTTCTTGGGGAAATGCCACAATATTCCTGCTGAGGAGATAAAGTCTTCTCGTGCAAAATAAATGCAGAAACTAAAACTCAAAGTTTTCTAGAAATCCAAAGTAAATAATATTTTCATGTAACCACAAATCCATACCAGAAATAAATTGGAGCAAAACAGTCAACGAAGATACATCCTTTGAGAAATAAACTAAAGAGGGAAAACCAAATCCATCTAAGCAAGAAGCATTGCAGGAAGGCCAGAGCAAAATGTCAATGAAAAATGATTTGTCAATTTTAGCCATGCATGATGTATGTATGAATGTATGAATGCTATCGTGCACATGCTGGAAAAATAGGTACAAAATCAGTAGGAATAAATAAACAAAACCGCATCAGGTACTAACAACACTTGGCTAAACTTCAACCAGAATGATCATTCCAAGAAAGGTAAAGGCCAACTGCGGAAACCAAACCTACTTCCTTCCTTTAACTTTACTAAGGAGAAACATAATACGGAGGTAGACAAATCAAACAGATACCAGGATAGAACATCCTTCTTCCGGCTTCATCGGAGAAACCCGTTTTTCCGAAAGTAACATGTCTACTGGAGATTGTAAGACTAGCCTCAAATAAAGCAGACTGACACTAAAACAATCAAACTTCACTAGGGAATTCAAGCCTACCTCCCTGGAGAAAAATGCGGATTGAAACTTTACATCATGAAGACTTATTCCAACAAAAGATGCCTTGGGATAGCCTTCCCGGGGAATCAAGAAGCCAACATTATAGAAAGAGGTCAAACCCATGGGGATTTTAAATTAAACCCAGTACTTGGTGGGTGAAAACCCAAAGGGTTGACAACTGTCTCGACACTTCTTAGAAAATATACCACCCTAGTGTAGTTGCCTGGGAAATAAATACCAACAATAATACCAATACTGGAGAAAGAGCGACATCTTAGCACACTAAGGGAATAAAAACTTTCATCATATGAGGGAAGACTTCACTGGGGAATCCAGGACAGATGCTTCTGACCATGCAAACCCAAAATCAAAAATGAACCAAGACTTGACTGGGGATAATGGGATCACAAACCCAATACTGCACCTTACACCAATTGGTATTGTCCTACCTGAGAAACATATAAAGATCATGTGCATACCAGCAAAATGACCTGAGAGAACCTTCATGAGGGAAATAAAACTTCTCAAAACAACCGGAGTTTGTTCATTCCTGGGATCACCATTTTTGTTGTCATTGTTTCATCACAAATCTCAAAGTAAAATTAAATTGTAAAATATCTTCTTTTTTTAAAATCAATTTTGTTTTTTAATCTTTTTTCTTTGAAAGTTATTATCAGTAATAAATGGAGTCCTTGCAAGCTAAATAAAATAAGAACACAAAGAATTGGGTAAAAGCTCGAATTTCATTAATAGAATGGTAGTCTGCAAATTGCGAGACTCCATGGATGATTACAAAGTTTGGGAAATGGTAATACATAATGGAAAAGATACATTGAGATACAATGACCACTATCCCCCTAGCAACTTTTGAAATCCTGAGCAGCAGCTTTTGTTGAAGTATGGTGAGGATCCGAGAAGATTGTTGCTTCAACGACTAAGTCTTGTCTGACGTAGTTACTTGCCAAGAAAATCCCTAACTTTTGCCTAATCTTCCCTTGCGGGTTTTCAACTTAGCGGGAAATTTATTCTGTTTATGTCTCTAATTTTTTCCTAGACCGCCCTTTCGGGTTTTCGGCCTACCGAGATGCTCCTTTTTGCCTAAGCCGCCCTTTCAAGTTTTCAACTTAGCGAGCTGTTCTTTTATTTCTTTAGGCGAAGTATTTCTTGACTGTGTCAGCATTCATGGGATGTGGGAACTCCTCTCCATCCATAGTTTCAAGAATTAATGCGCCACCAGAGAAGGCTTTCTTGACAACATACGGGCCTTCAAAATTGGGAGTCCACTTGCCCCTAGAATCAGTGTTGAAAGACATGATCTTCCTGAGCACGAGGTCGCCTTCTCTGAATTCACGAGGTTTGACCTTTTTATTAAAAGATTTCTTCATTCTTTTCTGATATAACTGCACATTACACAAAGCTGTCATTCTCTTCTCCTCAATCAAATTCAATTGGTCAAACCTGTTCTGGACCCATTCAGCCTCTGTCAGTTTGGTTTCCATTATCACATGCAACGAGGGAATCTCTACCTCGACAATAAGTACAACTTCCATTCCATACACTAGGGAGAATGAGGTTTCTCCTGTTGAAGTGCGGACAGCTGTTCGATATCCATGAAGAGAAAAAGGGAGCATTTCATGCCAATCCTTATAAGTAACCACCATTTTCTGGATAATTCTTTTGATATTCTTATTAGCAGCTTCAACAACCCCATTCATCTTTGACCTGTATGGAGATGAATTGTGATGGATAATCTAGAATTCTTCACACAGTTTTGTCATCATCTTGTTGTTCAAATTCGAGCCATTGTCAGTGATGATTCTGTTCGGCACACCATACCGGCATATAAGATTATTTTTGATGAAACACACAACCACCTGTTTGGTAACATTGGCATATGAAGAAGCCTCTTCCCATTTGGTGAAGTAGTCAATTGCTACCAAGATAAAACAGTGTCCATTCGAAGCTTTGGGTTCTATCATCCCGATCATGTAAATACCCCACATAGAGAAAGGCCATTGGGAGGAGATCACATTGAGAAGTTTCGGAGGCACATGGACCTTGTCTGCATAAACCTGGCATTTATGGCACTTCTTTGCAAATTTGTAATAATCAGACTCCATTGTTAGCCAATAATAACCTGCCCTTAGCATCTTTTTAACCATCGAATGTCCATTAGCTTGAGTGCCAAATGAACCTTGATGAATCTCATGCATCAACATGTCCGCTTCGTGTCTATCCATGCATCTGAGCAAGACCATGTCATAATTTCTCTTGTATAACACATTTTCACTGAGGAAGAATCTGCCTGCCAATCTTCTCAGTGTCTTTCTATCTTTCCTCGACGCACCAATCGGGTATTCCTAAGTCTAAAGAAAATGCTTGATATCATAATACCAGGGTTTTTCATCTGCTACCTCCTCTATCGTAAACACATGATCGGGCCTATCCAGCCGTCGAACTGTAATTCGGGGTATATCATTCCAAGTATTCACTTGGTACATAGAAGCCAGAGTTGCTAGAGCATCCGCCATTTGATTTTCATCTTTAGGGATGTGATGGAATTCAACTTTATTGAATAAGGGTAATAATCTTCTAGCATAATCTTTGTAAGGGATCAAGCCAAGGTGACGAGTGTCCTATTCTCCTTTAATCTGATTTATTACCAAAGCTGAATCACCATACACATCTAGAATTTTGATTCTGAGATTAATAGCTTCCTCAAGACCCATGATGCAAGCCTCATATTCTGCCATATTATTAGTGCAATCAAATGTTAACCTTATAGTAAAAGGAATGTGCGATCCACGAGGAGTGACAATCACAACACCAATTCCTTTACTATAAGCATTCACAGCTCCATCAAAAATCATACTCCAACGAGATTCAGGGTCAGGGCCTTCCTCAGGCAATGGTTCATCACAATCTTTCTCTTTCAGGAACATCATATCTTCATAGGGAAATTCATATTCTGCAGACTGATGATCTTCTACTGGTTGGTGAGCAAGATAATCTGCCAACACACTGCCTTTAATAGCCTTTTGAGTGCGGTACTCGATATCATATTCAGATAACAACATCTGCCAGCGGGCAATTCTCCCGGTAAGAGCAGGCTTTTCAAAAATATACTTGATTGGATCCATTTTGGAGATCAACCAAGTGGTATGGTTCAACATATACTGCCGCAAACGCTTTGCCTCCCAGGCCAAAGCACAACATGTCTTTTCCAGCATGGAATACCGCGACTCACAATCAGTGAATTTTTTGCTGAGATGATAAATGGCGAACTCTTTCTTCCCTGTTTCATCCTGTTGTCCAAAAATACAACCCATGGATTTATCTAACACTGTTAGATACATAATCAACGGTCTTCCTTCTACGAGAGGGAGCAATATAGGAGGTTCAAGCAGATATTCTTTAATACTCTCAAATGCCCTTTGGCAGTCATCCATCCATACACAACCTTAATATTTCTTTAATAACTTAAAGATTTGTTCACATGTTAGTCATGTGGAAAATAAATCTGGAAATATAATTCAAATGCTCGAGGAAACCTCTGACTTGCTTTTCAGTTCATGGTGCTGGAATTTCTTGAATTGCTTTGACTTTATCAGGGTCAACTTCAATTCCTTTTTGGCAAACAATGAAACCCAACAACTTCCCCGATCGAACACCGAAGGTGCATTTATTTGGATCCAAGCAGAGACGATACTTCCTCAAATGCTGAAACAACTTCAACAAATCTTCTATATGACCTTCTTCAGTCTCGGATTTGGCAATCATATCATCAACATATACTTCAATTTCTTTGTGCATCAGATCATGGAATAGGGTTTTCATAGCCCTCTGGTACGTTGCACCAGCGTTCTTCAACCCGAAGGGCATCACTCTGTAATATAATGTTCCCTAGGGTGTGATGAACGTTGTTTTTTCCACGTCCTCTAGATCCATTCTTATTTGATTATACCCAGAAAATCCGTCCATGAACGAGAATACTTTGAATTTTGCTGTGCTATCCACTAACATGTCGATGTGAGGCAATGGAAGATCATCCTTTGGACTAGCTTTATTTAGATCTCTGTAATCTATGCACATGCGGACTTTTCCATCTCTTTTCAGCACTGGGACAATATTGGCAACCCATTGAGGATACACTGACGTCACAAGAAAACCAACATTAATCTGCTTTAGGACCTCCTCTTTGATCTTTACTACCATATCTGGGTGGGTTCTTCTCAACTTTTGTTTAACTGGAAGACATTCTGGCTTCAACGGCAAATGATGCTCGATAATATCTGTATCTAGACCGAGCATATCTTGGTAAGACCAAGAAAAAATATCCACATAATCTTTTAACAGCTCAATCAACCCGCTCTTCTCATCGGGATGCAACGATGCTCCTATCTTGACTTCCTTCGGATCTTCTTCCGAACCCAAATTGATCACTTCCAAAGGCTCTTTATATGGCTGAATGGTATTTTCCTCGTGCTCAAGCAACCGTGAGACCTCTTCTGGAATCTCATCATAATCTTCTTCTTCAGCCCCAAACACAGGACATTCAAAGTTGGGAGAGGGTGTAGGGCCATTATATTCAATGGGTTTTTTAATTAATCTGCACATATGATTTACGATTGCTTTTAGAAACTGACACATGTAACAAGTGATCATGCAGATTGATTTTCAGTTATTATTTATTTTGAAAGGGTTTTTATTTATTTATTACCATTTTCCAAGAAAAAGCAGAAAATAAAGACATAATTCGGGAAGCAAAGACAACTTTTATTAATGATCTTAAAAGTCACAGCAAACAGATAAGCCCTACAACATTAATACTTCCACCTTGGGCAGAGTGAAAGCTTTTCAAAAGAAAGAAACAGATTAACAAAACAAATTACTTTGAAACATGTATGCAAGAAGGAACATCAACGGTGACCCAGTTCTGAACCCTGACTCCATGCGTCACATAATTCGATACTTCCTGCTCTGATTTATCCTCTTCAACAGCATTAATTCCAGAATCAATTAGATGGAGGTATCCTCCGCTGCAGAAAACATCATGATAACTGTTCATAGTAGACTTCAAATTCAAACTTTCGCCTTTTCCATTCTTCGAAGAGAAACCCAAACCAATTCTGTTCTTGTTCACTGGTGGATCCGCAATTCGTCCCCAAACTGTATTATGACCATTGCGCACAACCTACTGCGCGTCCTTCAGCGAAACCACAGAATTCTCATTTCTCCTTATTTTGTCAATGGATAGGGCTTGGAACTGGGTTCCAACAACAACCTCATCCTCTTCTACGATACTGAAAGAGGAAAAATGAGATATCAACAATGCCTGCTCCCCATTTATGATCACCACCTTCCCTTCATGCACAAACTTTAGCTTCTGATGTAGAGTTGAAGTGACAACCCCTGCTTCGTGTATCCATGGCCGTCCTAGAAAACAACTATGTGCGGGAATAATGTCCATGACCTGGAAGGTTATCTGGAACAAATGTGGTCCTATATGGATGGGTAATTTCACTTCACCGATGACAGATTTCCTCGACCCATCAAATGCTTTCACAATGATGCCACTCAGGCGCATAGGTGCTCCTTGATACTTTAACTTCATGAGAATACTCCTCGATATAACATTCAACGCAGATCCATTATCAATTAGCACATTGGATAGCAAATCATTCTCGCAGTTCATAGATATGTGGAGGGCAAGGTTGTGATTCCTCCCTTCATATGGTAACTCATCATCGCAGAAACTCAAGTTATTACATGACGTAATCTTTCCAATTACGCTGCTAAATTGATCTAATGGCATGTCACTCTCCATAAAAGCTTGGTCTAGTACTCTCATCAATGATTCTCTATGAGCAAAGGAGTTCATTAATAAAGCTAGGATAGATATCTTTGAAGGAGTCTGCAGTAGCTGCTCTACAATTCTGTAGTCGCTCATCTTAATTATCTTCAAAATATCATCCACTTCTTTCTTTAATGTAGCTCCACTAGTCTCTCCTATAGCCTTCTTAGGCTCATCATTCTCAATAATTTTCTTTCCAGCAACAACATCTCTTCGTACAACCGGTGCAAACACACGACCACTATGAGTCACCCTACTATTTTCAGCTATATTTCCAACATCAGGCATTGGCTGGATGGGAATTTCCACCCCATCTTATAAGATTGTAGCGTTATATTTGTAAGGCACAACCTTATCTGGTTTGTAAGGAATAGGACCTAGAAAACTAATTACCAATGGGGTAAGAGTTGGCTTGCTATGGTACTCCACTTCAAGATGAGCGGGTGCACTAAAACAAGGCACACTTATGTTTACCCCTTATTCAACACAATCAGTCATCAAAAAGTCATTTCTGGGAAACGAATCTTCGTCTGAAGAGAAAAACTCATCCGCGGAGGCATACTCTTCCTCTGATTCTTCTTCCATTAAACAAACTTCAACCATATCAATCTCATGATAATCATCCCTCTGACCTGTGATCTTGATAGTTCCATTGTCTAACAGCAACTAAACACCCTCCCTCATAATTGAACATCCTCGTGGATCTCAACAACAAACTAGGCAAGATCCATATTGGTGTTTCACTTGACCATCCGTATGGCAGAAAGTAGCATGCAACTGCACAATATCCTCGTTCAAATGCTCCACATCAAAAATTCTAAATTCACTAGGACATCCAGAAACCATATTCACTTCCTCTTCATACTCTGACCTAGGCCTGATTATATGGATTAAGCCCTCATCCATCATCCCTTGTAAATCAGCCTTTATCTTCTCGCAACCCTGTATATCTGTACTGCAAATAGCACAACCGGTGTGGTCATGCGTATAATAGCTGAATTCAGAGGTCTGCGTTCATTTTCACCAAATCTCCTCTAACCAGATTAATGTCAAAAATCCGGAAGTTGCCTAGACAACTGGCCACCATATTTATAGCATTTACTCCCCGTGCTTGGGTAGAGGATTATCTTTCACATTAGGTCCCATGTCCTTGAAAGATAGAATTCCAGACTTCACCAACTTTTGCACTCTAGTCTTTAAAGGATAACAATTCTCAACATTATGCCCTGGTGCTCCCTGATAAAAAACACACGTTTGGTCTGCCTTGTAATACCAAGGCAATGGTGATGGTACGGCGGGAGGTGGTCGTGTCTGGACCAACTTTTTCTGAATCAATGCTGGTAGTAACTCTGTATAGCTCATTGGAATAGGGTCATAACTCTCCCTTCTCTGATTATTCGCTTGGTTCCCCTGCTGAGACGGTCTTTGATAAGAAACGATAGTCAGAGCGGCATTCATAATAGGAGTAACTGAGGCGACTTGCTGATAACGCTGATAATTCATTCTAGGAGCGTTTACCCTCCTCTCTTGTATAACAGCATTTGCACCCCCTTTCTTCTTGGTAAACCCATAAGATGGCTTATTCACACCTCCAAATCCTCCACTCTTCGTCAAATGGCCTTCTCTTACAGCCTCTTCTAAGTGGATACCCATTCCTACCATCTCTGTAAAGTCACTTGGTGCGCTTGCTACCATCCTTTCGTAGTAGAAAGCTCCCAGCGTCTCAGAAAAATCTTAGTCATCTTCTTCTCTTCCATGGGAGGAATTACTTGGGAAGCTACTTCGCGCCATCTCTGTGCATACCCTTTGAATGACTCCCTGTCTTTCTGAACCATGGCCCTAAGTTGGTCACGATCGAGCGCCATGTCCACATTGTACTTGTATTTTTTGATGAATGCTTCTACCAAATCATTAAAAGTATGGATGTTGGCGTTGTCCAAACTCATATACCACTTCAATGCAGCACCGATCAAACTATCCTAAAAAAAGTGAATCGGAAGACACTGATCATCAGTGTGGGTAGACATTCTCGTCACGTACATTACCAAGTGAGAACGAGGGCAAGTGTTGCCCTTATACTTCTCAAATTCCGGGACCTTGAACTTAGCAGGTATCTTAACATTCGGGACCCAACATAGCTCATTCACATTCTGCCCAAATAGCTCTTTTCCCCTAAGAGCCTTCATCTCTCTTTGCATTTTGTCGAACTGCTCTTGAAAATCATCCATTATATCATAGAGACCCAAGTCTTCACTCGGCGGAGGGAAAGGACGACACACATCATCATTAACAAACGGAACCATCTTTACCGAAGGAGGTGCAGCAGGAGCAACATGCACCACAGGAGGTGCCGGAGTAACAACAGTCTGAACCACTGGAGTATCTTGAGGACCAAGATTGAAACCTTCAGGTGCAAAATTCTCTGGTATTCTCCATGGATAACCTTAAGGCATACAGTTTTGAACAACAGCCAGAGTAGAGGATATAGGAACAGTTGGAACTTCAGTATTTTCCCTTGTTGGTTGAGGTTGAACACTCGGTGCCTGATTTTGAGTAGCCACCAGAGCTTCCATCAGAGTAGTCAAATTGGCCATGTCGTCCTTCAAAGCAGAAACTTCTTCGTGCAGCTCGCGATTTTCCTGTTCTAAATTGTCCATCTTCTTTTTGAAATTAGCCCGAGTGTTGTAGTGATGAGTCAACTTGCTGAATGAAGTAAAGAAGCTTGGTAAGACACCTGGGTATGCATAAAAAATGCAAGAAATATGCGTAATATGATGCATGATATGCAATGCATATGATTATTTTTGCTTCATTATTTAATATTTCAAGGGATTTAAGGTTTATAGACATATTGCAAACATCAAAGTAATAAAGCTTTTGGAATACTGAAAAAAATTTATTATAATAAATCCAAAATGGATTACAAGTTTCAATGATCTCAAGTACAAGAGGAAAATACAATCTAAAATCCTGAGAAAAACAACTAATGGAGATCAATCTATACGCTCGCGCTTCCCTGTGAGCCTGGAAGTCTGAGCCCTCAACCTCTGGTTTTCTTCCACATGCCTGATGGCAACCTCCTTCCAATCATTTGAACCAGGAAGTGAGTAATCAGCACTTGTTTTAGGCTTAGGAGAAAATAAATCCCCTTGCCTCTCCATAGACTCCACCGCTCGACTCTCAAGGATCTCAATCAATTCATCTTTCTCCTTCAAGTCTGCTTTATAGGAACTCTCTAAAGTTTGGAACTTGTTCTTCCAAGCATCCCTTTCCTGTTGCATCCTAACTAAAGCGAGTTGCAGCTCTTCCAGATCATCTAATAAGGTATGGGTGGTCTTCACAAATATATCAGGCATGGGTGTCTCCCGAGTATATAGCATCTTTAACTGAATAGCTCTCAATTAGATCCATTGGAGATATGGCTCCAAAGAAACAGCACCCCTAGGTCCCAAATCCTGCCTATTCTTCTTATAAATGTGACGTCAGGCCTTCGTAATCTGCTCCCTAGCTTCCCTATGGTCTTCTCCTTCCTTCAGAAAGAAACTACTCAAATGAATACTATTAAGTTTATCCCTCATCGGATAACCAAGCTATCGCCGTGCAAGGACAAGGTTATAGTTAATTCCTCCCTTTGTACCAAGAAGCGGTACATTGGGGAAACTACCACAACAGTCAATAATCTCCACATCCTGATAAGCTCGATGATACCAATTAATATCCGAGTGAGTAAATGCCATGATATTAGGAGCCCAACGGGGTTCCTTCTTGACATCCCAAAAAGCATCAGACTGAGGCATATGAGAAATGAACCACCGGTACAACAAAGGCATGCAATAGATAATCATTCCCCCATGATAAGAATTCCGAAGATGAACAGAGTAATAAGCATCACCCAACAGTGTAGGAACTGGGTTTCCAATCATGAAAATCCTGATAGTGTTAATGTCGACAAACTTTTCTACATTAGGAAATAAGAACAATTCGTAAGCAAGTATAGCAAAGATGGCCTCAAAAGCAACTGTACTCTTCATTCTGGCAAAGTAACGAGCTTTCTCCAATAAGAACTGAGCTGGTAATCCTCTAATCCCTCCTTTAGTAGTCATATGGGCTTCAACCTCAGACTTTCCCAGATGAATCAAAGCAGCAATATCATGTGGTTCTGGCTCACCCTCTAAACCAGTAAAAGGAACACGATCGGTAACGGGTAAATCCAATAGATAAGAATACTCCTCCAGTGTAGGCATCAACTGATAATCGGGAAAAGTAAAGTAATGATACATCATATCATAGAACTGGACCAAGGTAGAGAGAATACCTTCCTTCATCTTCAGCTTCATGAGAGGAATAATGGATCCATACTTCTTCCGAAAGTCTGCAGAACACTCGATCTCTGGAATTAGACTGACCAACTCATCTATCTTGGGATCCTTCAAACTGTATTTCCCGGTATTTATCTTTCCAGAATCCATGGTTAAAAGTACCTAAGATATTCACAAATAGTCAACCTTTAAATCCCTTGAAATATTGTTTTCTTCAAAAGATGCTTATGAGTGCATGGATGCATGATGCAACAATCACACACAAGATCACACATATAGGGTTCATAGGTTCAACGTAACGAGCATGAGGTCAAAGGTACTACCCATAAGGTGTTGGTCTAAAAAGTTATCACCTTCTGAACAAGGTTCTAGAGGTTCTCAGAGTCTACATCCTTCCTTCAGATATTACCAACTTCCCGATTAACTCGGTAATTAGTAATATTCTCAAGAAAGACTCGTCTGAGCGTAGTATCGCATGACAACTATTTCCGGATTACTCCATCATAGTTTCTGCACTACACCTAAAAGGCCAAGATGGGTTTGGTATTCTACGGTCCTCAGCTTCAGCAAGCTCCTAGGTCAAAAGCAGAACGTCTTCCCGATTACTCGGTATACGACACTACAGTCAAAGGGGCCTCCACTGAGTGGGGGATCTCATGTCTCCTTTTTTGGGATTACTCCCTTAAAGTTAATATGACTATACCACCCGTCCTATCTTAAAGTTTGCCCAAGTCCGGATATAGGACTTATGAGTAATCACCAAGCACCCAGAAAACCAGGAAAATCCAGACAAACAAATATACAACACATAACACATAAACAACAATAGCACATATACAGATATAAACAAAGATAGGCTTAACCCACTTAGGGATGGACCAGCAAGAGGTCAATCTATCCCTAGTGAAGTCGCCATTTTTCTGTAGCAGTATAAATTTTCAAGACTAAGCCATTGGATTGACTAGACTTTATACAAATCACAAATAAAAATCTCCATCACGCTTTATTGTTTCCAAAGGAATGTGAAAAGAGCGAATAACCCAAAAATACGGGGAAATATTCAAGGTAAGGGAGTTGGTTATGCAAAGGGAAGGTATTAGCACCCTAAACATCTACGATACTCCGCATGAACGTCTTTGAAACATCTGTATATTTTGGCTATAAAATATGTTGTATAGAAATAGATGGTGGAGGTGAGAAGAGAAGTATTTTTTATGATTTTTGCACCCGCCGCGGTTGCGAACCTTTAGTGCCTATGTACCTGTTGTACCCCAAAATTTTCCCTCTCAATTCTCAAGGCTTTTCTTACAAGGATTTTCAAGGTTCAAGCTTGAACAAGTGCATTTGGATTTTCCAATACCAAAATTAAAAGGAAACTGTCAAAAAGGAAGAAAACAGATAAAAATATGATTTTGATAAAATTTGGAGAAATACAAGTGTTCTTCGTTTCAGCTCTTTCAATTGGCCTTTTGGCTTCTTTCGACACAAGCTTGGCTTGCATATTTCGATTGGCCTTTAGGCCTCTTTCCACACAAGCTTGGCTTGCATCTTTCGATTGGCCTTTTGGCCTCTTTCGACACAAGTTTGGCTTGCATCTTTCGATTGGCCTTTTGGCCTCTTTCGACACAATCTTGGCTTGCATCTTTCGATTGGCCTTTTGGCCTCTTTCGACACAAGCTTGGCTTGCATCTTTCGATTTGCCTTTTGGCCTCTTTCGACACAAGCTTGGCTTGCATCCTTCGACTGGGCATGGGCCTCTGACACAGTTTGGTTTGGATTCACAAGGAAAAGAGCCTCTGGTAATCTATTTCGTTTCCAAGGCAAAAGGCTCTCTTTTAACATCCTTCGATTTGCACTTTTTGTTCCCTATTTTCCTCTTTCGAATATGAACATTTTGTCCTCCTACATACACTCTTTCGTTCGACCACATGTACCCCCTGGCGTGCAAGCTTTCGATTAGACATGAGCCACCTTCACACAAAGGCTTCGATTGGAGTTTTGGTTCTCTTCGAATCAACATCTCAAACCCAACTCTAAATCCTTCAACGCGGTTTTCTTTAGTACAGTTCTAGAACTCTTCGACACAAGTGGGAAATAGGATCTTGAAAGGACAACTGATCAAATCTGTGGACCCTTCTACGTGATCTTACTTTACAAGACTTAATGCTTGTATCTCACTCCATAATTAATTGCTTACATTTTGGATTAAGCTTTTGTCCAGGTGATTAAGCCTTTGTCCAGAAGTTTTTTGCGTGAAAGTGAACTTGCTAAGTACAAATCCTGTCCCAAGCCCATGCTTTGCTTAAATCCTGTTTGTACTTCACCATAAGTCAGGGAAGCCAGCCCCCTTTTACCAACAACTTCAGTACTTCACCTTGGGACCTTGGAAAATCTGACATGACTTAATATTCATGTTTCAGCCAAGCCACATCTTTGTTTTAACTCCCAAACCTTTTCTCTATAAATAGAGGAACCATTGACAAAGAAAGGGTCCAGATTTTTGCTAAGAGAGAAAAATCATAAAAATTCTCAAGCACTCAAACTTTCCCATATTTTCAAACTCCTATATTCCCAAACTCTCTAACATTCTCAAACCTTTAAAACTCTAAGATTTTTTTCATAAGAAGTCTCAGTAGTGTACCTTTCAATTTACTTCCCCTAAACTGAAGCAACCTTCGATTCACCTTCCACCATCATATACTCTCTTTCGATTCATGGACTGCCCAAACCAAGCAGTAACATAACTAGTTTCAGGAAAATCCCAGCGAAGCTCCCTCCACCATAAAAAAAAGGTCACCTACAGCCTTTTCGAGTAAGCACTTCAAGAGGTAAGTTCTCTCCAAACTTGGAACTCTTTCATTTAAGCATCATGTGTACATGCCAATAAAGAAAAATGTAGATATTTCTGGACCATGTTTTAACATTCGATTCTGACTGCCCATACGCTGAAAACTCAACCTTAATTAGTTATACTTTGGAATTTGAGGCCCATCGTTTTGTTTTTTGTGCTAACCCCTGGACTGTAGTTATGTTTGGATGTTGCCTTTTAAGAACTTAAGACAGGTTTGTTATACCCTTCGATTGGCTAGCTGCACAAGCCTTTCGAATCACAATCTGAGGGCCTAAGATGCTTACAGTGAGTCAGCAAGGAGCCTGTGGAAAAGCCAGAACCTTACTGACTCTAACCCCCAGTCGAAGGAGACAAAGGCAAATCGAAGGGCATGACTGATTCCAGACTCCCAATCGAAAGAAACAACATGTTGTCTCGCTGGTCCCAATCGAAAGACACAACATGCTGATCGTGAGGCCTCAGTCGAAAGTCGTGCCTTCACCCTTTTCAGGCCAAATCGAAGAGAGCCAGAAAGTGCAGAATCGAAGGGTTTTCTGCCTCAATCGAAAGACCCTCATTTTTCTTGCTTTTATTTTATTTTTGCCTTTATATTTTCATGCAATTCAATATGGTTGTAACAGTGTAGGATTAATCTTTCTGCGCTTTATAACTTTTATATGCTTGCTAGTAAATAGGATATGTATGGCAAGATAAAAACCAACAAGTATTTTGACCTAATCAAAAACAAAAATGCATGAAAAAACAAACACAATGCACACAAACACCCCTTAGGGTATCTCCACTTGGTTGCCTAAACAAACGTGCCATGTTATGCATGTCAAGTACTTTGGCAAAACAAGAACAATCAAAATGATCATAGTCCCTCGATGACGCTATCAGAGTTTCCTAAACAAAATGATCAAGTCCCTTAAGGAAAAATTGCCAAAGATACTTGACGTTATTTCTATCATGGTCTATACGATGATCCGCGCCTGTCCCGTTTAACATCCTAACGCAAGGTTGTTCACTAAACACAATGGTGAAGCAACACTGTTAAAAGGGTTAAAAACATAAGAAAGATCTTTGAGTAAAATAGGGTAGACAACTCTTAGTTACTTGATCAAAATCTTGCAAAACATCCTTGCTACTTTCAAACACACATCTCAACACAATTTCAAAACAAACTTTCAAAAACATTGAAACATCTTTTCAAAAAGAAAAACACCTTTGTAAAACATTCAAACAAGAATTGTTACAAAGGTTGCCTAGACAAGGCATCTTTTTCAAAACATTTTCAAAACCACACACAAAGCACCATTTCAAACAATTGAAAAGCAAAGGCAAGTGATCTAAGCAAGTAATTAAGAGCCCATGGATAACCATGGATAAAAAGGGTGCTAATACCTTCCCTTTCTATAATCTACTCCCCGAACCCAAGAAAAAATCTCAAAGGCCTTTCCTGTGCTTTTTGACCTTTCCTTAGGATAAAATAAAAAGTCGGTGGCGACTCTTGCTAAACCGAAACATTTGCGAAAACAAACGCAAAAATCCAAGTCAGTTCTCCCACCGTATCACAGTACCACCTTTCATGCAATAGGGGATCAGGGTACACGTAGTTCCTATTTTAAATATTTGAAACACAAATATGTTGGTTGATTTTAAAAGATAAGACATCATCGTCATTGTCCGTGTGGAAAACATACTTACTACCCACAATCATGAGAAAGGAGAATTTGCATCATCTCAAAGTGGAGGATATGGCTTGGATTTTAAAATCAACAATGCCTCACTCAACACCCAAGTGGAAAATATCTCTCTTCACTACATATTGTAGAAGTATAATTGTTTGCATCACTACAAGGATTGACAAGAGTCTAATCTTTTGAGAAAAGTTTAAAGATAAAAGCCAAAGCAGAAAAATGGTTTGAAATGAGATTGATTGACTTTTAGTCTTCTCACAAAAAATGTCAAGGTATTGTTAAGTTGATTGAAGTTTAATTATGAAAATGTTTTGAAAATGCATGGACATAAGTCCAAGTTTATTATGAAAGTAGTTTAAGTTTCAAAACAAGAAGAGTTTTCAAAAGGAGGAAGAAGATTTTGAAATTAAAGAAGATGGGAGGAGAAGAAGAGGCTATCCTAAAGCATAAGGTAAAAGCTAGGGATAAGAACCATCTAACCAACAAGAAGCCAATACTTGACATTATGTGTCAAGATAAAATTCCCATTCTTTGGATTGAAACCAAGCAAGCAAAGATACTAGACCTCTTGAGAGAACCAAACTTCAAGTGTATTAAGTCTTCACAAAAATTGGGCAGAGTAACAGTTGTATACGGGTGAATTCCAGATTACAAACAGAGAATGTAATCACAAAAACCTGAACAAAAAAAAAACAAGCAACCCAATGTCTTGAGGTAAACCTCAAGAACTCCAGACAAAATAATTAGATAAGATCACAAGGTCTCCAAGATAGGCCAGGGCTTCTAATCCTAAATCCAAGAGAAAGTCCCATGCTCCATAATGCCAAGGATAGTAACCAAATAGTCCAAGTGCCATTAAAGGGTTTTTTAGGGTTTATGTTGATTATTAAGTATCTTAATAAAGGAAAAGAAAATCCCAAGTGAGCAAAGTAAAAATGGCAATAAAATAAATGCTCAAATGAGCAAAGATGAAAATGGCATGAAATGTAATTGCTAAAAGTAAATGGTACATAAAGCATAAAAAAAAGAATAAAAGCATAAGATAAAACAAGTCAATAATTATTGGTTAGTTATATGACCATCTTGAAACTTGCATTTGGAACTCATTAGAGAATTGGTAGAACCAAAGCCTCCACACAACAAGTTGCATTTGCTTTTTGTCAAGTATATCATCCATTTGAAATTCTCACAAGTACCATTTAATGATCAACGATGTTTAAGTGATCCGCGTTGACCAAAGGTGTTGTAGATCCATTAGAGGATTGGTAGAACCAAAGCCTCTACACAATGAATCTCAAGGTTATTGGATCAAAGAGATCAAATTAACATACTTGGGCTTGCAATCATAAGTTTGGGCCATGGATGATCATTTATTCGAATCGGGACAAAATTTAGCGCTATGTTAAGCAATCATAAGTGAACTTATATAGAAGTCGCACCTATTTTGAGGCCGGTCAATAGCAATCTATGCACCATTTGTTTTGAGACATGATATAGAGATCATGCTCCAATAACATTTAGTGCAATAAGAAGGGGATGAGATGAAGAGGGATAGGGTAAAAAAAAAATACAAACCACATTTGAATAAAAGTTTAATCAAACTATTATTAAAATCATTCATCCATTTTTGTGGAGTTAAACTCAACACCATGGATCCAATGATGTTAATAAAGTTTATGATCCAAAACCTAACCTAAGATTAGCCAGAAAATAATCACAAAATAATATCACATTTAATATAAAAAAAGGATTAAAAATGTTTTAAAAAAGGGAAATAATGAGAAAAATATCAATTATGTTCAAATTAATCAAGAAGTGAGAAGTAAGGCCATAGAAAAATCAGAAATGGATCCAAATATTTTTATAAAATTTTTGGTAATTTTCGAAAGTCATAAACTCTTTTTAAACTACTTAAAATTGTTCAAACAAACATAAAATAGGTTAAAAATAGTAAACCTCAACATAAAATTCCATAAAATTTTCAGAAAGTAAAAAATATGCAAAATAATATTTATGAATTTTTTCAGAATTAAAAAATGTCAGAAAGTATTTTTTAAGTAATTAAAAGAAAGAAAATAATACAAAAAATATAAAAATACCAAATGTAAAAATAAAAATGTGAAAAAATTGTCATGAGATCAGAAATAATTCAAAGTATTTTTGTGAATTTTTTCATAATTTTTGGATAAAAAATAAAAGAGTTATGAATTTTTGAAAATTTAATCAATAAAAATATAAAATCAGAAAATATAATAAAACCAAAAAGATGTGGACCATCAGATCATAGTCAAAACGTGTTAGTAAGCTAATCCAATGGACCAGACGCGCTGTGCTTGATATGGACCTTAGTGAGATACATATGGGATCAGAAAAAGGGCAACCAATGAAATTAAAATGTTTGGCACGCTATCATTGGCTGAGACGAGACATGTCATCGTCTTCAACCTCCAAACACCCTACAATGGGGATCTTGTGAGATCCTTCAAATGGAAAAATTAGGATCCCAGGCTAGAATCATTGGACTCGTCTCTTCAAGACGATTCTAACACAACCATCGCACCAAATTTATATAAGGTATGGAGAGAGATATGAATCAAAAACTCAGAAAATAACGAGCACCTTCAATTTGAGATTTCTCTCTCAATTTTCAATGGATTTAAAAATTTTAAGCAGCATTACAATCAGGAGAAGGAGTAGAATAGATTGGTGCTTGATTTGGATCTAAATGGTGGAGAATTCTACCTTTTCGAAGTTCAAGGAAGAAGCTCTGAAACTGGACTTCTGTAGCTTGAATTATGGCTCGTTTTGATTGGTTTAAATGCTGGAGAGTTTATATGATGATCAAGGATGATGATTGCGCAATTTTTTTTGGAAAAGGGAGCTTAAATATCAGAAACTGAATTAAAAAAAGATGGCTTCGTGTGAGGTTTTGGCAGGGTGTTTTTGGCTCTCCAAGCTTGGGAAAATGGATGGGGGATGACCCTCTATTTATAGGGAAGTGAATGGGAATGAAAATATGAAGAAACAAGGAAGTTTGGAGGGAAATTGAGTGAAGGTCGAGCACGAGTGAAGTGTGACTTCATTTCCATCAAAACTCAACCAAATCTTGCGTTTTGGGGTGCTAATCACTTCTGGAAAGTTTGCTAATCAAGTTTAAATAAAAAACGTGCATAAATCTTGTGTTTAGAAGACACATTATGGATTTCAAAATTCTGACTTTGTGAAAAAATTAGTTTCAAGTTACCAAATTCAAATCCATGGCATTTCCAACTCAAGGGGTCTTATGGTATGATTCTTGATGCATTGGAAAGATGAGGTTACAAGATTTGAAATGGAAAAAGAATGGAATCAAATGGATGCTTGAGCTGAAAGTTACATGGAGTCAAAGTTGAAGAAAAAGAATTGACTTTCCATAGAAATATTTCAAATTATTCTTCAAAAATAACCTATAATCTTTTGCATCCAAACATGCCCTTCCACTTGGAGTTTGCTCTTGACCAAAAAAGATGGAATGAAGTAGATCTATTGAATGACATTTTGAAACTTGAACCACTCAAAATCTCAAAAAATTGAGCAAGTTATGACTTGTTGAAGTTGGCCAAAAATCATGAAATGACCTATAATCTTTTGCATATTTAAGGAAACTTCCATCCAATTTCTCACTTTGCACATAAAAGAAGGCATAAAGTGCACATCTTCAAGATCATAATGGAAAATTAATTGACTCAAGGTGATAAAAATTGACCAAGTTATGACCATTTGAAGTCACATATGGAAAATTGTGGATTCATCTGGATGACTTGTAATCTTTCTTCTTAACCAAGTTCCTTCCACATGAAAACTCCTTGGAACTTTTGAAGTAATTTGTTGATAATGCTTTAAAGAGAAAGATGTCTTTGGAATCACTCAAAAATACCAAAAGGTGAGTAAGATATGCTCCTTTGATGTTCAAAACCCTAGCTTCTGGATCAAGAGAATGCTTTGAGGAACTTTGACAAGTTTGAACAAACTTCTTGTGCCAATATTCTTGCTTTGTGAATAGAAGTTGTTGAGGATGATGATGAGAACTCATAGCCACCAAAACTACTTCCATATATTGAAATTTGAGAGAAATATGCTCTTGTGACCAATAGGAATAAGGCCTTATCCAAACATGACAACTTCTCCAATCAACCCCTTGTACTTTTGAGTCCAATTTAATAACCTTGAAACGTGATGAACCAAAGCAACTTTGATATTACAATTATTCCAAAACCAAACCAATAGTGAGGTTTCAACTTCTCAAGCTATGTTGACTATGGAATGGAAATAAACTCATGAACCTAAGGAGTAACTTGATAAATCTCATCGCCCTTACCTATATGGATAACAAGCAAGAAAAACCAACATTGTATTTCATTAGTTAAGTGAAGAAATAAAAACAATATTCATGATCACAAAATGAACATAAGTCAAGGTGCTTGGTAACTCCTCAAAAGGAGAAAATCTAAATGTAGGGAGGGGAACCAAGAATCCTAGTGTGATCTTGTTGTGAGTGAAACAACATGGTATGATGAAGGGGTCTTAGGGGCAAAATTTGGTGTACAACACTTGGGACAACCACTTGTTGTTAATTAAGTTTACATACAATAATAGTTTCCATTCTAGCATTGGAGTGGCACCATATAAAGCATTGTATGGTAGGAGGTGTAGGACTTCATTATGCTGGTATGAGCCAGGCGAGAGTGTTGTGCTTTGACCTGAGATTGTATAAGAGACAACTGCAAAGATAAAGATTATCCAAGAGAAGGTGAAAGCTTCTCAGAGTTATCAGAAGAATTGCCATGATAAGAGGAGTAAGGATATAAAATTTCAAAAATATGATCATGTATTTTTTAGGGTTACTCCGGTGATTGGTGTTGGTAGAGCTTTAAAGTCGAGAAAGCTTACACTGTGTTTTGTTGGTCGGTATCAGATATCACATAAGATATATGAAGTGACTTATCGAGTTACTTTATCGCCATCACTCGCAAATCTATATGATGTATTTCATGTGTCTCAATTAAGAAAGTATATTTCGGATCCTTCGCATATGATACAAATGGATGATGTACAAGTGAGAGATAACCTGAATGTTGAAGCATTACCATTGCAAATAGAAGACCAGGAAGTGAAGAAATTGTAAGGCAAGGAAATCGCCTTAGTGAAGGTATTATGGGGGTGGACCAGCCGATGAAAGTTGGACTTGGGAACACGAGGATCAGATGAAAGAGTCTTATCCTATGTTGTTTCCGTCAGGTAATTTTTGAGGGTAGAAATTCTTTTAAGTAGGGAAGAGTTGTAACACCCTGAATTCTACATTAATTATTCATTTAATTAATTTAGCGTGAATATATGATTCATTGTGAAGTATTTGATATATATGAAGTTTGTGGTGTTTCTATGTGAGTCCTTGTGATGATTTATGATGTTTCAATGAATATGAGGTATAATATGATGTTGAGATGAATCTGTTGTTTAATATGATGATTTGTATGGTGTATGATGAGATAAAGGTGAGTGATAGGATAATAAGAGATGTTTAAAATTTAAATAATTTGTTGGAATTATTTATATTTAATAGTAGTTATTTAAGATGATTTGAATTAAATAAATAGAATAGTAGTGTAGAGAAAATAAGGGAAAGATAGTCATTTGGGAAGAGCTAAGTGAGGGCATGATGAAAAGTTCATTATTAGGGGTCATAATGTTAAAACAAGGAATAAGGAGTATAGTTCTTTTTGGATCGATTGTGAAAATATTGGAAGAGTAGACGTTGTGGAGAAAGAGAGTTAGGACCCAAGAACACAAAAGGGTTTTCGGTAGAACGCGAAGTGAAAGGTTTACTGCTAGGAATCTAAGGTAAGTGGAGTTTTATCTTAATTATTATAATTGATTTAAGGCTTAGATAGTTGTAGGTTTTTAGTTGGTTTAGGCTATGATAAATATGAGATGATTTAATGAAATAGATGATGTTTTGTGTCCTTGAATTGTAAACTATTGTACCTATAATATAAAATACATCGGATTGTTGATGTTTGATGAAAACCCATGATTAGATGATGTTTTAGGACCTATAATATGTAGAAATCGCAAGAATTGGGACTAGTCGTATGCAAAAACCACAACAGGAAAACCCTGTTCATGCAAGATCATCGGGTGATGGAGTATTATCGTCGAGTGATGAAGTATTATCGTTGGGCGATGGTGACACGCTTGACCGTCGTTGGGCGAGCTAAGAGGCGATTAAGGGCATAAAGGAAGGATGCCACTTGAGTTCTTTGCTCACACCATCGCCGAACGAAGCAGATGGGAAGGGCGTGTCTCTAGGAGATGGAAGTGGTGTTGTCAGACTATGGTGTCCAGAGTTAAAGGATTGTGTTGTCGCTCCCATGTTGTTGGGCGAGCATGAAACGATGGACGACTGTGGGATTCTCAAAAGGCCATAACTTGAGTTTTAGAACTCGGTTTGATGTGTCGTTCGAAGCGTTAGATAACTGAATGACTGGAATTTTAACAGGTGGAATAAAATGAGTAATAAAAAGTATATTCCCAGTACCTAAGTTAGGATGAAGTTAGGTTTCCTGTGTTAGATTACAGTGATGCTTTGTTTATTATGATGGTATGAGGATGTTATGATGATGCTTTATTTAATATGATGATATGATGATTTTTTGTTTATTACGGTGATATGATGATGTTGGGATGAATTCATTGATGATGATGCATTTTGACTAGCCGTGGTCATGTTTATTATGTTGTTTCGCATCATGAATTCATGGAATATTGTAGGACTTTGGTCCAGTGGCATTTTGCAGGATATTGATCCAGTGATTTTGTTAGTACTTCAATCCAGTGATGATGATAGGACGATAATCCAATGAAGGCATCAATCCCATTGTGTGGATTAAGTACAATATTGTTAAGTGCTCTGGTTCCAAGTGGGAACCAATCCTATTGATGGGGATCTTTGGAGATAACAATGACTGAGTCATCAGGGAAGTTTTGAGACCACAAGCATGGGTAAAATGAAGTGCATTTGCATCATATATGACATTTCATAGTGATTGATTTCACGGTAATGATAATGTGATGCTAATTGTGATGTTTGATGTTGTGTGTTGACATGACGGTATAATGATGTGTTCAATATGAGTATATGATGGTGTGAGTATAACATGAGAATGTAACAATGTATGTCTTCTTCTTGTTGTTCCATAACTACTATATTTAATCCTTTTGTCTTTTATAACGATTATGATATACTCACCCTTTCTATTTGAATGTTGCCTCCGCGTGGGTAACACGCAAGTGATTATGAATAGCTCGTAGAAGCTTAGAGGATAGCTCTAGAGTGCGTTTATTTTATTTTAGTTGAATAAAGGGAGTCTTGCTCTGATATGTAACATCGGGGTTGGGATCGATTGGTTGTGAACCATGCATGATTTTGTTATCTTGAGATTTTGTATTACTTACATGACTTTTGCCATATTTTGGATCATGATGTTATGAACGTGAAGCGTGACGATTTTATTAGCATTTGAACTACCTTTCATGGTATTGAGATTATTTTATGAAGAAGTTTATGACTCATTAATTCTGCTGCGAATTTTGAAATGAAATAGTTGTGATACTAAAGATTATATTTAAGTGTTTGTTTGCAACCTGTGTTACATAGCATGATTATATGTGAAATGATGCTTCTTTGAAGATATGACATCCTTGTTGTTGTTTTACGATTATTTATTTATTAAAAATATTCATGAAAATTGTGGGGTTTTAGATGGGTGTTACAATGTGTACTGGCGATAAAACTAGACTGTTATAGGAATTTATCGATATTCCCGCCGTATTTTATTGGACATGTATCGATTCAGTTGCAGATAATACAACCTTACTTTCCCCTGTTGAAGGGGGTTGTTGTTATATATTGTTATTGGGTGGGTTAACCATCTTCCTAGTGTATTTCCTTTTTGGTACTGGTTCGTTAGTTTTGGCTCATTTTCCACTCCTTAATCTTATACAACAATGTCAAACAATGGGTTAACACAAAAGAACTTACAACATAAAACTAAAATTTGTGACACAAACTTAGACATTGGTCCTACCAGGTGTACCAATTTGTTTACCCTGAATTTGGTAAACAACCGCTAGTCTTCCAACACAGATAATTTTTGGTTACTCGCAGGATCGACTAGATTGATCCTAGAACATGTGTCTAAATTTGGGTTTTCTAATGTTTCTGGATATTTACTATTTGTTGAAAAGATGATTATAAAGAAATTAAAAGTAAAACGAATACTTAAATATAAGGATAAAAATTCTTTAAGGTCAAAACTGAAATGTAAATGAATTCGACTTATACTTAAAATTAAACGTAAAAGACTTGATTCAAAAGATAAATGACTTTAAATAAAAGAAAACAAGTGTTTCATACGGACATTCTTAGTAACTCTTTTCTCTAACACTTGGTACTTAGAGTTTATTTGAGTGATTTGTAAAAAAATAAACACATTAAATCCTAACACAAATGTTCTAATTTATACTAATTCGACCATAACGGTCTTTCTCTACAAGAGTGCCACGTTCGAAGTTTGCATGATTTTCGAATCTTTAAGCTTCCATGTGTCCTTCTGAATAAGATCAGATCATTTGAATTAAAATTCTTCTTCGATTCGAAGTGCCAAAACCAACAACGTGACTTTGTCAAAATATTCAAATTCTATCTTCAAATGTCTTAAATCCCACTTATTCACAAAAATCAGACTTTTACTACCATTCAACAATATTTGACTATTAATTGGTCTGTCATTTGAAATGCCTATGAAGCATTCTCATACTCCTTTTAGAGTTAGTTTTCCTCCGACATTCTTCATTTCTCTTCAATATCCCATGTCATCGAAATTCTCAGCTAACACATTCATAGATCAGACATGAAAACAAAATAAATATTATACACGTATTCTTTAAATAACTATTAGATAATCAACACAACTCTAAAAAACAAGGGACTGGACATAACAACTCTACTTTTCTTGTGTTTGATTTAAACATTATTTATGAGACAAGACAACAATCAGGATTAAGGACTGCACAAAAACTAAATTTTTTGTCCCTCAGTAAACCATGAGACAACTTTTTGTCCCTAGTACAAATTAATTAAAATACAAATATACTCTTTTAATTTTCTACTAAGAATATATATTCTCTCTCATCCTCTTCTATTAATATTTAAAATAAGAAAAATACTTGTTTATCTGTATAATAAATATTTAAAAAAACGAAAATACCCATTCAATTTCTATAAAAAACTCTCTCTCTAACTCTCATCCTCCGCTATTAATATTTAAAATATGTAAATAATCTTTTATCACTAGTACATTAAAAGACAAAAATTTTCTCTCTCTCTCTCTCTCTCTCTCTCTCTCTCTCTCTCTCTCTCTCTCTCTCTCTCTCTCTCTCTCTCTCTCTCTCTCTCTCTCTCTCTCTCTCTCTCTCTCTCTCTCTCTCTCTCTCTCTCTCTCATTAACCAAAGACTAAACACATAAGACTTAGTTCTAACTCAACTAGACTAACCCATATTTTATTAGCACTCTCGACTGTTGCTAGGTAAGGTTTTTAAATTATTAATAAAAGTACATTAATGAAACATATAACATACATAGATGAGACATGAAAACAAAATAAATAATATATGCATATTTTTTAAATAAATAAATAAATAAATAATAATAATAATAATAATAATAATAATAATAATAATAATAATAATAATAATAAAATACATAAAATGAGTAGTGTTGTATCTCAAAATTTGTCCTCTCATTTATCAAGATTTTTCTCATAAGATCTCTTTGACTAAAGACTGGATTAGGGTTTGACCAGCTCAAGACATTTCATCATGCACTGATGACCCAAAATTAGGGTTTGGAATTGCACAAGTATTTTTGGACTATCAATGCTTCATATGACTTTCAAGTATCATTATGGACCCCTAAGATTACTCATGTTAAGTTTCAAGCCTTGAATCACATGACCATGGCCAATTTACAGTCAAACTTCATAATTTTTTATCCACATCAACATTTTGGACCCATATGTATTATTTGGTCAAGTTTGGACCACAATTCCTCAAGAAATTTGATCAAATCATCAAAAGGGCAAAATGGTCAAAACTAGGGTTTTGATTGAGAAAGGGCAATTTCTGATTTTTGACTTAGAAAATGACCAATTGGTTTGAAGCATGATTTCAAGAGTTCAATTGCATCATCTTTACCTAATGACATGGTTCAAGACATTGCAAGTCCATTAGATTGACAGATGAATTTTTCAGTCAACTGTATACTGAAAAGTCAAACTTTGACTTTTTGGTCAAAATCAAATGCCAAGGATCATAATTCATTAAAATATGTCAAAATGTGAAACTTGTTCATCAAGAAATCAAAGATTGAAGGTTTTGTTTTAAAAAATGTTTGAAAGTTATTTTTTCTCAACTTTAAGCCAAATTCTCACCATGATACAAGATGATTCAAAGAAAGTTCCCAACATGAAAGTTGTAGATCACCATGAAATCTACAACTTTGATTCACAAATTTTTTCCTAAAGATGCTTGGATCTAAAGATATAATTTTGTGAATACATGCTCATGAACTAAATAACTTAGTGAAATTCTTCCTTAATTTAGGCAGGTTTTTTTACCTAACTTCATGGCAATTTTTCACCTAGTTCCAAGAGGAATCTTGAAAAGAAATTCAAATATGAGTTTATAGAGAACATTGCAAGCTTTACAAAATGTCAGAGAACTCCTTGAGATCATTCTTGAGTAGGGAGAATCTAAGAGATGAAGTTGGCAATTTCTCACTTTGATTTCAAGCCATTTCATGAAGAACAAAATTCAAATCCAAACCTAGGCTGCATAATCCCTGCTTTAGAGGTTTCAAACTTGTTTCTTACTCCATAATTTAATGCTTACACAGTTGATAAAGCCTTAACCCAAGCATAACAGCTTTTGTCCAAGCTTTAATTCCATAAATAGCACAAAGTGGCCATTTCCATTTTAGAAAAGCACAACTTTTGCATTTGTCAACTTCTTGAGCTTTGCACCTGTTCTCTCTGCACACACAAGTCCTATAAACCAAAAGCAAAGTGTCTAGGACTTGTACCAACTCAAACCAGACGTATACAAGCATGTAGAGAGTTGTCTCCTCACTTTTCTTAAAATGCAAGTGTGATACGGTGGGAAGAGAACTGACTGTTTTTGGAATGCTGGTTCGTGTTTTACGTTTGTTTTCGCAAAATGTTGCGGTAAGCATGAGTCGCCACCGTCTTTTATTTTATCCAACAAGGAAAGGAAAAAAGCACAGAAAAATTCCTTTTTCGAGATGTTTCTCGGGTCCGGGGGGTAGGTTATAGAAAGGGAAGGTGTTAGCACCCTTTCTATCTGTGGTTATCCACGGGCTCTTAGGTACTTGCTCAAAGTGTTTTCAAAATTTTCTTTTCTTTGTGTTTGTGGGTTTGAAAGAAGTTTTTGTTTGAAAGGAGTGTAAGTGCGAAAAGTTTTGTTTTGTTTTAAAAGGAGCAAGTACTTAAGAATCATCTACCTACTCAAAAAAGGAATTAATCTGTGCAAATGTCCTTAAGACAATGCTATCCCACTATTGAGGAGTAGGTAGAACCGTTGTTGGAGTTTAAGGGTCAATTCGATTAAGGGACGTGTGGTCACTAAAGCAATGTTAGGACGCCTTAGTGGTAACCCTAATGTCTTAGATCATTTTTTCGAGGCAACCGTTTCGAGGCAACTATGATCTTTGGACAAGAGGGTGACCTCTAAAACTTCCTATACTCAATGACCACGTTCGAAGGCAACCAAGTGAGGTGTACCCTAAGAGTGCGCATGTGCGAGTGTGTTATTTCGGTTAATTTTATCTTTGTACATGTCATGGGTGAGCTTGTTGATTTTAAGTTCATACATTTGATCTGGTCATGCATTCCCTATTATCAAACATCTAACAATGTATAGTTGCGGAATTTAAATTGTGGAAATTAAATCTAAACTATTACAAGGCGTCGGGTATTTACATCGCCAAAAACAACCCTTGAAATTTAAATTACGAAAAATAAAAGAAAGCGATAAAATAATTCAAAGTCCTATTTAAAACTATTACAGTCCGGAAGCAATTACAATATTGGTAAAAATAAACAAACGCGTGCGGGAAATTAAATCGAGCGCAAAGTTCTAGGGTTCTAACCCTTTTTCTTAAAGAAAAGATATTTTTGTTTGCTTTTGAATTTTAAGAAATAAATTATCTAAGTTAATTATTAAACTACATTAAATTAATTAATAATGAAAATAAATATTTTTGGGTTTTTTTATATTTAAAGAAAGAAAATAAAATTGATCAATGTTAATAACACCTAATTATGTCTAAATTAATTTTATTATTTACAAAAATATATTAAAGTTATTGTCTAATTAATGCCTAAATTAATTACTAAACTAAATTAATTAAATGAATGAATAAAAATAAATTATTTTTGGTCTTTTGGTATTTTAAGAAAGAAATCAAAATTAATGTTAGTAATTAAAACCTAGATTAATTCTAATTGAATTTTAATTATTTACAAAAATGTGAAAATTATTCTAATTAAAATTCTAAATCAATTAATTAATGTTTATTAGCAAAAATAAAAGTTAGAATTTAATTTGATAAAGAAAATGTTTTGTGTTTTTTTTTATATTTTAAGAAAGAAATAAATCTAAATTAATCACTACATTAAATTAAATTAATTAATTAAATGAAAAAAAAAGGTTATTTTTGGATTTTTGGTTATTTAAAGAAAGAAAATGGAATGGTTAAATTAGTGATTAAACCTATTAAATTATAATTAGTTTTATTTATTTAAAAAAAGAAATTAAAGTTTCCTAGAATTAAAAAACCTAATTAATTAATCGGAATTTATTAAAGAAAAATAAAGTTCTTAATTTTAATTGGACAAAATGATATTTTTGTGATTTTTTGGATATTTAAGGAAATAAAAATAATTTTGATCAAAGTTAATAAAAACCTAATCGTCTAAATTAATTTTAATTATTGCATAAATATTAAAGTTATTTCCTAATTAAACTAAATTAATTGAATTAATATTTATTTACAAAAATAAAGTGTTGAATTTAATTTTAATAAATGAAATATATTTTTTGGTTTTTGATTTTATTAAGAAAAAGATTAATTGGTTAGTGATTAAATAATAAAAATAATAAAAACAAGCAATTAAATAAAAAAGAAAGAAATAGAGAAAGTTAGAGATTTGGGCCTGTAAGGAGGTGTAAAGAGCGTTCCTGAGCCCGGATCTTCGAAAGCTTCATGCTCTAACTATGGTGTTTTTTTTATTCTTGCGTGGAACCTATGATTTAACCATCCATAACAAATTGGTGGGCGTGCTAGGCGTGTGATGGATTGCTCTTGGGCCTTGTAAGACTCATGAGGACTTCAAGAGGATGGTTTGAGGCTTGATGTCAATTGCGAGAGGCCGGAACCTCAAGATATGACTTGCACCAATTCTTTGATTTCTGGAGAGCTTTTTGAAGAGCTTTTAGAGAACTTTTTGAAGAGCTTTTTGAGAGCTTTTTAGAGAGGATTTTCGTATCTTTCAAGCTTGTGTGGCTCTCTATTTATAGAGGAGAATGAGGAGACAAGAAATCATGGAAAGAATCTCCCTCATAATGTTGTGTTTTAAGACCATGATCAAGATTTGAAAAAAATGCCATATTTGATGATTCTCCATTATTAAACCTTCCAATTTCATTCTAAATCCAATATTTTGTGCATGATATGGCTTGATTCGAGTTTGATCTTGTCCATGATGAAAATAAAGACCTGTATCAATCAAAAAGATACCAAGTTATCAATATTTAGATTTTATTTGGATTTAAATTGATTTAAAATGAATTAATTCAATAAAAATCAAATAAAATAGAAAAATTAATGAATGGACACAAGACTGAAGATATGACACGTGTGTAGTGTGACAAGATCAAATCAAGTGGAAAAAAGTGGGCCCTTTTGACAAAATTTGATGTTTTGGGGATAGTTGACTTTTGGCAATTTTGGAAAAATTCTCAACTTCAACAATGTCAAACTTCTTCAATTTTAAACTTTTGGAAGTGTTATTGTACTTTTTATAAACCTTGAGATGTTCTCTAACCAAACCTTTTGGTCTCATCTCATTTTTATTTTCCATTCTCAAGTTATAAGCTTTGGAAAAAAATGTGTTTTTGTTGACTTTCAAAAATGACCTATAATGTCCAAATTTGTAACATTTTGTGAGTGTATTTATTGATCTTGGGGTGTGAAGATGGATTGTAGTAAATTGCATCCTCTTAAAAATGAGCTTTGTATGGGTCATTTATCATAAAGTATGAGAAAGTTATGCTTGGTTAAAGTTGAGTTAACTTTTCCTAACAAAACCCTAATTTAGCAACTTTTGAATCTTGATGAATCTTGAGCAATCCTTGATGAATAATGATAAACCCTTGATAAAATGATGAGTTATTCTTCAAAATGAGAATGTCAACGGAAAATCTTGAGGTTTGACTATTTGTAGGCCACAATTGACTTTTTCCCTAACACAGTCGATTTTTGGATCTTTTGAGCAATTGACTGACCAAACTTCCTCTGCAAGGCTTGAAATTTTGACATTGATGAACTTAAGAACATATCAGGACATTTTTAAGCACTTGAGGTCATTTGGATGTAACGACCTTGATGCAACACAAAACCCTAATTTTGAATTGACTGCCTTAGGAGGTGACTTGACTGTCCAACTCTTGAGCAATCTTGAGCCATTTGAAGATTATTCTTGACATGTCTTGAGAAATATGGGAGGGAAAATTTTGGGGTACAACAGTTTCCCCTGTTCAATCTTCTTAAACCTGAGGATATAGATTGGCGTTCGGGCCTTCTGTGATCTGAAGGTGGAAGATGATTGAACACTAGAGTGCCCAGAAATTTGCACTCGCATGAAGTGGTATCAGCATTGTGATGCCGATAATGGGCTTAAAGATTCCATTTGGAGATTGTTGGTAGGTGGTTTTGTCTTCTTTGACTGGATTGGTATCAGAAAAATCTTTAGGAATCGATTTAATTGGCCCAGGGGAGATTTTGTCTTCTTTGACGGGTTGTCTCCATTGACGGATTGTCTCTATTGACGGGTTATATCCATTGACGGGTTGTCTCCTTTGACGGAGGAAAACATCAAGATATAGGAACTGACTAGTATTCAATGTAGTATACCGTTGAGGTTGTAGCACTCGTCCACACTTTGACATAGGGAAACATCTTCATCAAGATCTAGGAACTGTCTGGTCTTCAACGTAGTATATCGTTGAGATCGTAGAACTCGTCCACACTTTGACGGAGGAAAACATCAAGATCTAGGAATTGACTAGTATTCAACATAGTATACCGTTGAGGTTAAAGAACTCGTCCACACTATGACGTATGGAAACATCTTCATCAAGATCTAGGAACTGTCTGGTCTTCAACGTAGTATACCGTTGAGATTGTAGAACTCGTCCACACATTTACGGAGGAAATCATCAAGATCTAGGAACTGACTCGTATTCAACGTAGTATACCTTTGATATTATAGCACTCGTCCACACTTTGACGTAGGGAAACATCTTCATCAAGATCTAGGAATTGTCTGATCTTCAACGTAGTATACCATTGAGATTGTAGAACTCGTCCACACTTTGATGGAGGAAAACATCAAGATCTAGGAACTGACTAGTATTCAACGTAGTATACCGTAGAGGTTATAGCACTCGTCCACACTATGACATAGGGAAACATCTTCATCAAGATCTAGGAACTGTCTGGTCTTCAACATAGTATACCGTTGAGATTGTAGAACTCGTCCACACTTTGACGGAGGAAAACATCAAGATCTAGGAACTGACTAGTATTCAACGTAGTATATCGTTGAGATTATAGCACTCGTCCACACTTTGACGTAGGGAAACATCTTCATCAAGATCTAGGAACTGCCTGGTCTTCAACTTAGTATACAGTTGAGATCGTAGAACTCGTCCACACTTTGACGGAGGAAAACATCAAGATCTAGGAACTGACTAGTATTCAACGTAGTATACCGTTGAGGTTATAGCACTCGTCCACACTATGACATAGGGAAACATCTTCATCAAGATCTAGGAACTGTCTGGTCTTCAACGTAGTATACCGTTGAGATTGTAGAACTCGTCCACACTTTGACGGAGGAAAACATCAAGATCTAGGAACTGACTAGTATTCAACGTAGTATACCGTTGAGGTTATAGCACTCGTCCACACTATGACATAGGGAAACATCTTCATCAAGATCTAGGAACTGTCTGGTCTTCAACGTACTATACCGTTGATATTGTAGAACTCATCCACACTTTGACGGAGGAAAACATCAAGATCTAGGAACTAACTAGTATTCAACGTAGTATACCGTTGAGGTTATAGCACTCGTCCACACTATGATGTAGGGAAACATCTTCATCAAGATCTAAGAACTGTCTGGTCTTCAACGTAGTATACCGTTGAGATTGTAGAACTCGTCCACACTTTGACGGAGGAAAACATCAAGATCTAGGAACTGACTAGTATTCAACGTAGTATACCGTTGAGGTTATAGCACTCGTCCACACTATGACGTAGGGAAACATCTTCATCAAGATCTAGGAACTGTCTGGTCTTCAACGTAGTATACCATTGAGATTGTAGAACTCGTCCACACTTTGACGGAGGAAAACATCAAGATCTAGGAACTGACTAGTATTAAAAGTAGTATACCATTGAGGTTATAGCACCCGTCCACACTATGACATAGGGAAACATCTTCATCAATATCTAGGAACTGTCTGGTCTACAATGTAGTATACCATTGAGATTGTAGAACTCATCCACACTTTGACGGAGGAAAACATCAATATCTAGGAACTGACTAGTATTAAACGTAGTATACCGTTGAGGTTATAGCACTCGTCCACACTATGACGTAGGGAAACATCTTCATCAAGATCTAGGAACTGTCTGGTCTTCGACGTAGTATACCGTTGAGATTGTAGAACTCGCCCATACTTTGACAGAGATAAACATTAAGATCTAGGAACTGACTAGTATTTAACATAGTATACTGTTGAGGTTATAACACTTGTCCACACTATGACGTAGGGAAACATCTTCATCAAGATCAAGGAACTGTCTGGTCTTCAACGTAGTATACCGTTGAGATTATAGAACTCGTCCACACTTTGACGGAGGAAAACATCAAGATCTAGGAACTGACTAGTATTCAACGTAGTATACCGTTGAGGTTATAGCACTCGTCCACACTATGACATAGGGAAACATCTTCATCAAGATCTAGGAACTATCTGGTCTTCAATTTAGTATACCGTTGAGATTGTAGAACTCGTCCACACTTTGACAGAGTAAAACATCAAGATCTAGGAACTGACTAGTATTCAACGTAGTATACCGTTGAGGTTATAGCACTCGTCCACACTATGACGTAGGGAAACATCTTCATCAAGATCTAGGAACTGTCTGGTCTTCAACGTAGTATACTGTTGAGATTGTAGAACTCGTCCACACTTTGACGGAGGAAAACATCAAGATCTAGGAACTGACTAGTATTCAACGTAGTATACCGTTTAGGTTATAGCACTCGTCCACACTATGACGTAGGAAAATTGTCTATATTGAGAACCTTATTTGAAATTCAACCGAGGATAATTCAATTGAGATTTAAGAACCGTCCAGGTCTTCGACGTAATTGAGAACTTTAACTGTATCTTTCCTGAAAGATAAATGTCAGTCGTATGCAATGCATGATATGGATCAGGCAATGATGTTCTCAAAGTAAATGAGATTGTATGGTATGATGCGCATATGCATGTATCAAGATGTATGAAAATGTGACGCTTTAACTGGGGAAAATAAATCACGGAGCTGCTGGAGAATAAAGTTGAGTTCTTCGTTTCCGCTGGGGATGATGAACGAAGATGATTGTGAGAATAAACCTGCAGGAGAAAAGAACCCCGTTGGGGAATAAACTGATGAAGAGATTACTTTGTGGGGAATTACTCTGGGGGAGAGATGTTCTGCTGAGGATTTTAACGATAAACTCCGCTGGGGATTCCGCTAATAAACTCCGCTGGGGATTTCAACGATAAACTTCGTTGGGGATGGATTACCGCTGCTGGTGATACATAATCTATTGAGGATTGAATTCCTGTTTGTGAAAGGAAAGAACTCCAATGGGGATGATCTTTCAGTCGCAACTTGCTGGGGATAACCCAGTTAGACTCTTGTGGGGATAAACCTCTGAGTTCTGCTGGGAAGTATCCTTTGACCTCGGCTGGGGAGATTTATTCTTGTACTCCGCTGGGGGTAAGCTTCCAAGGTCTACTGGGGATGATGCCTCAACTCCATTGGGGAAGCCTTTTTTAGACCATGCTGGGGAAATGGCTCCACTGGGGGTATCTTGTATTCTACCGGGGAACATTCTTATACTCCGTTGAGGAATATTAAGACTGTCGGGGATACACTTATGCTTCCTGGGGAATATCTTTATACTCCGCTGGGGAATATTAAGACCTTCTGGGGATACCAAACCTTTTTAGGGATGATGGTAGATTAACTCTGCTTGGGGAGAGTATTGCTGATTCGTCTGTAGTTGCCAGTTTTAGCTGAGAGCTATCATTACTATCTTACTTTGCGGGGAGTGAAGGTATCTTGGTTATATTCTTCAGCTGAACCTACTTTGGTACCTGGTAGACAAAGCAACTATACAGTTCGGACAATTCTTATTCCCTCTGCTTCTGATATTACCAGTAATTCATCTTTGTTTCGCATGTAAATATTTATGAGCGGCAATTAATGTCAAATGCATATATCAAAATGAACATTGGACGTTCTTTGCAAAACAAAACAAATAAAGGAAAAACAGTTTGAAATTTGTCTGAAAATGAATTTGTATTGATTTCGAAGTTTGGCCTGTAAATAAACGTTTTTGTACAAGAGGCTGACGTCCTAGTAAGAGAACGCCGCCGATCAAATAGAATTTACAATTTGTGAAAAGAAAACAAAACAACTATATGAATGATCCCACTGGGTTCCAACTCTGCTATTTCCCTTATGTCTTCGAGCATCTCATCGCTTTTCTACTAGTTGAAGATGAATCAGATTGATTAGTGCCGTCCAAGCTTGATAGTCGATACCGGAGTCCGGATGCAAGGTGATCCAATGAGACATAGTGTTACGCTTTAATCCCTAATTTTTGCCTGGACTGCCCTTTCGGGTTTTCAATCCACCGGGATACCCTTTTTTTCCCAAGCCGCCTTTTCAGCTTTTCGACTTGCCGGGTGTACATATTTTTTCATTTTCATCCCTTATTTTTGCCCGAACCCTTTTGGTTCACCGGGAAGCCCTTATTTTTTCCTAGGCCAGTCAACCTAGCGAGTCTTTGATTATGCGTAGTATCTTTTCACTATGTTTGCATTGACGGGGTGAGGAAGGTCGTCACCATCCATGGTGGTTAGAATCATAGCTCCTCCTGAGAAAATGTTCTTAACCACAAATGGCCCTTCGTAAGTAGGGTTCCATTTTCCCATGGGATCACCTTGAGGTAGGATAATGCGCTTGATTACCAGGTCCCCAACTTGATACTCTTGCCGTCTAACTTTTTTGTTAAATGCCTTGATCATCCGTTTTTGGTACGTATGACCATGACAAATAGCGGTAAGTCTCTTTTCGTCGATTAGGTTCAGTTGATCAAGCCGAGTCTGAATCCAGTCATCTTCACTCAAACCTGGATCCTTCATGATTCGAAGAGAGGGTATCTGAACTTCAATGGGCAAGACTGCCTCCATGCCATATACCAAGGAATAGGGTGTTGCCCCTGTTGACGTCCGTGCTGAGGTACGGTACCCATGAAGAGCAAATGGTAACATCTCGTGCCAGTCTTTGTATGTCACTGTCATCTTCTGCATGATCTTCTTAATGTTCTTATTAGCCGCTTCGACAGCCCCATTCATCTTCGGTCGGTAGGGAGAAGAGTTGTGATGTTGTATCTTAAATTGCTCGCAGAGCTCAGTGATCATCTTGTTGTTGAGATTAGTATCATTGTTCGTAATGATCCTCTCTGGTACACCGTATCGACAGATCAGATTGTGCCGAATGAACCGTGCCACGACGTTCTTGGTTACAGTAGCAAAGGAAGCCGCTTCAACCCACTTTGTAAAGTAATCGATCACTACCAGGATGAAACTACGCCTGTTAGATGTCGTAGGTCTGATCTCGCCGATCATATCAATGCCCCACATTGCAAAAGGCCAAGGAGCCGTCAAGACTTTCAGAGGAACTGGAGGTATTTGCACCTTATCAGCATAGACTTGACACTTGTGACATGTCCGAGAATGCTGATAACATTCGGCTTCCATTGTGGACCAGTAATATCCTGCCCGAAGGATTTTCTTTGCCATGGTATGTCCACTGGAATGGGTTCTGAAGGTACCTTCATGTAACTCTATCATGATCCTTTCTGCTTCAATCTTATCCACACAACACAGTAAAGTTGAATCATGGTTACGCTTGTAGAGAATGCCATTGTTGATGAAGAACTTTGCTGTGAACCTCCTCAGAAATTTCTTGTCATTAACAGATGCACCTTCAGGGTACTCCTTAGCCTCAAGATACCTCTTCACCTCATGATACCAAGGATTTTCTGTTACCTCTTCAGTCTCAATGTCACAGCAATGTGAAGGTTCGTCTAGTCTTTCGATGATAATCCGGGGAGCCTCGTTGTCCCAATTGACTTTGAACATAGAAGACATCGTAGCCAACGCGTCCGCCAACTGATTCTCCTCTCTAGGGAAGTGTTCAAAGGTTATCTCTTCGAAGTGGGGAAGCAACGTAAATACATACTCCTTGTAAGGAATAAGGTTCGGGTGTTTCGTATCCCACTCGCCTTTGATCTGACTGATCACGAGAGCGGAATCTCCGAAAACACTTAGAAGCTTAATCCTCAGGTCAATTGCAGCTCGAAGACCCATGATGCACGCTTCATACTCCGCCATGTTGTTGGTGCAGTTGAAACATAGTCGGGCGGTGAATGGAGTATGAGAGCCTTTAGGAGATATGATTACAGCGCCAATGCCATTACCCAAAGCGTTTGAAGCTCCATAAAAGTACATAGACCATCGGGATCCCTCCTCAGGTCCTTCATCCGGTCCAGGTGTCTCACAATCAGTCACTAACATGATATTCTCGTCTGGAAATTCAAAATTCATAGACTGGTAATCATCCACTGCCTGATGTGCCAAATGGTCTGCCAATACACTTCCCTTAATTGCCTTTTGGGTTGTATACTAGATGTCATACTCAGTCAAGATCATCTGCCATCTTGCTATTCTTCCGGACAAAGTGTGCTTCTCGAAGATATACTTGATTGGATCCATCTTTGATATCAATAAAGTAGTGTAAGCCAACATATACTGTCTTAGCCGGCGAGCAGCCCATGCCAAAGCGCAACAAGTTTTCTCGAGCTGTGAGTATCGGGTCTCACAGTCGGTAAACTTTTTGTTAAGGTAATAAATAGCATGCTCTTTTCGGCCAGACTCGTCATGCTGCCCCAGCACACACCCCATTGAGTTGTCGAGTACTGTCAAGTATAAGATCAGAGGTCTCCCTTCAACTGGTGGCATCAGAATAGGTGGCTCTTGGAGATACTCTTTGATCCTTTCGAAAGTGGCCTGACATTCATCATTCCAACGTACTACTTGATCTTTCTTCAGCAACTTGAAGATTGGCTCACAGGTAGCAGTTAGGTGCGAGATGAATCGGGCAATGTAATTCAAACGTCTCAGAAAGCCTCTGACTTCTTTCTCTGTTCTAGGAGCTGGCATCTCCTGTATAGCTTTTACTTTTGCAGGATCCACTTGAATACCTTTGTCGCTTACAACGAAACCCAGCAGCTTACCAGATCTCACCCCGAAGGTGCACTTGTTCGGGTTTAACCTCAGTTTGTACAACTTCAGCCTGTCAAACAGCTTATGCAGATGATCAAGGTGCTCTTCCTCAGTCTGGGACCTTGCAATCATATCGTCGAAGTATACTTCAATCTCATGATGGATCATGTCATGAAACAAAGCAACCATGGCACGCTGATACGTTGCCCCAGCATTCTTTAACCCAAAAGGCATGACCTTGTAGCAAAAGGTACCCCACTGAGTAACAAAAGTTGTCTTCTCCATGTCTTCGGGAGCCATTTTTATCTGATTATAACCGGAGAAACCATCCATAAAGGAGAAAACCTTGTGCTGGGTGGTGTTGTCAACTAGAACGTCAATATGAGGTAGAGGGAAATCATCCTTGGGGCTTGCCCTGTTCAAATCCCTGTATTCAACACACATTCGGACCTTACCATCTTTCTTCGGCACTGGAACCACATTGGCCACCCATTGAGGGTAAGAAGTAACTTCTAGAAAACCGGCGTCAAACTATTTCATAACTTCAGCCTTGATCTTCTTAGACATCTCTGGGCGCATACAGCGAACCTTCTATTTTACTGGAGGACAGTCTTCCTTGCTAGACAGGTGATGAACCACAATATCAGTATCCAAACCAGGCATATCTTCATAAGACCAGGCAAAGATCTCAACGTAGCCATGCAGCATCTAAATCAACCGTTGTTTCACACTAGGCTCCAGATTGGCACCAACCTTGACTTCCTTCTTGTCTGTCTCTGTACCCAGATTCACTGATTCTACTGGTTCTTCGTGTGGTTGAATAGCCCTCTCTTCCTGGAGTAACAGTCTTGCAAGTTAACCAGGCACTTCGCAATCATCTTCACCTTCGTCTTCGGCTAAGTTGATTGGATTTTCGAAGTCATAACTGGCAGTAGCAGTGTCGTTACCAGTGAGATCCAGAGTGGGTGTGGACCTGTATATGTGAGTGTGTGTAAAATAGCTGTTTTGCAATATATAATAAAGGAAAACAAGGAGCGCAAGATTTGAAATGCAAAAGACGTCCAATGCTTTTATTAATGATATATGAAAATGACACACAAAAGCCCTCACAAATGAAGCCACGGTGCCCCAGGTAGGACACCGGGCCGTAAAGTTTCAAACATTGTCTATTACAAATTCAAAACAAAAGTTTCATTACTGGGTAACAAAAGTAATAGGGATGAAGTCCTTTGCTGTCCAGTTGCTTGGTCCATTGTCAGTCGTAGGATAGATCCAGCTGTCGAATTCAAACTCTTCCACATCATCTTCAATGGCATTCACTCCCGAGTTGCTGATGAACACGGGAGGTCTTCCGATTCGTGCATTTCGAACAGCCCTTTGAGCTTCTGTAGTGAAACCCAAACCAAACTTATTAGTCTTCTGTGTAAAATCAGGAAGTCGGCCCCAATTTGCACACTCACCCTTCTCAATAATAGCCCGGGCATCTTTTAAGGAAGCCATTTTCATAGGAGAATCTTCAACCACAGTCTCAACTGATGCCAGTGTCTGGGGAACCTCTTCAAAGTGCTGAAATGGGGTCTCAAGGAACTCCCCATCCATCTCTACGTATCAGAAAGAGTTGAGGTGGCTGACCATGTACTCCTCCTCTCCCTGTACTGTCACAATCTTCCCTTTGACCGGGTACTTCAGCTTCTGGTGGAGCGTTGAGGTTATGGCCCCGACTTTATGGATCCATGGACGACCCAGCAAATAAGAGTAGGATGGCCGAATGTCCATCACATAGAATGTAGAATTGAAGACCTGAGAACCAACCTTGATCGGGATATCAACCTCTCCATGCACCATCCTCTTAGACCCGTCAAAGGCCCTGACAATAATGTTACTTGGTTTTAGCTCCAACCCTTCACAATCCAACCGGTCTAGAGCTTTTTTAGGCAAGACGTTCAACGAAGAACCAGTATCCACCAATACATGTGCAAGAGTAGTGCCACTGCATTCAATGGAAACATGCAGGGCATCATTGTGACTCTTCCCTTTAGCAGTCAAGTAGGCGTCCGAGAAACCCAACCCATTATCAGCCGTTAAATTGGCCACACAATCTGTAAACTAATCGGCTGATGTCTCTTGCGGCACCTGGGCAGTTTTCAAAAAGGTAAACAGAGCCTTGGCATGGGCCTCTGAGCACAGCAATAGTGACAACATAGAAATCTTAGACGGGGTTTACCCCAGCTGTTCAACTACATTATAATCACTCTTCTTAATAATCTTCAGAATCTCTCCATCTCATGTTTGGAAGCTTCAACAGTAATTGTCTTCGGTGCCTCCGTCTGGGCAGGCACATCAGTGGTGATCCCTTTGCCCCGAGCGTCAGATGACTCGGCGATAGGGGTAAGAATAGGAACTTGATCAGGAATAGTGGTAGGTACACTAGCAGGTGTAATAACAACAGGTCTTCGGGCTGTTGGTGGAGCAATATCAGGTGAGAAAAGTCTTCCGCTGCGGGTGACTTTAGCAGGTCCAGTAATGTTGCTGATGTCAGTATCAACATCCCATTCTTGCTTAACTCCATGTAAATAAACATCAGCCCCATAGTGCCAAGGGATAGCTTTATCAGAGGTATAGGGGATGGGCCCCGGAATAGTGATGACCACAGGTGCGATTCTCGGAACAAATGTAATTCTAACAGGCTTCCTCGAGGAAGCCTTGGAAGAATTGTCGAAAATGGTAATGATGGCAATTTCTTCAAAATGAACTGAGGGAACAACAGTCTTCTCAAATAGGATCTCTTTACTATCCATCAGATTTTGGATACCTGACTTCAAGAATGGGAAACTGGTAGGTAAAACAGAACACATATGGCAACCTTCGCCACAACCCAGAAATAAACCGGCTAGTAGAAGGTTCTTCTTCACATTCAACAGAGGGGTAACAATATCATCCACAGAAACCACGAACAAATCTTCTTCTATGGCATTTACTCCATGCTTGGGCATAGGAGCAGTCATAACATTAGGCCTCTCAGGCGCCTCAAACTCAATCTCCTTCGCATCAATTAAGTCTTGTACCCTATTCTTCAAAACCCAACAATCATCCGTATTATGTCCCGGGCTATCAGTGTGAAAAGCACAGCAGGCATTAGGGTTATACCTCGGTGATGTGGTATTTGGATTCTTCGGGGCTTCCTTTAGAACCACCAGATTAGTCTTCAGCAAATGTGGCAGAATTTGAGACAAAGTCATACTGAGATGGGTAAATTGCCTTCGAGGTCTCTCATCCTTCTAATGATTATTGTGCTGAGGAGCACCAGCAGGTTTTGAAATAACAACTGCATGGACAGCTTGGCGGTGTTCAGGTCTATTCTGTCTTCTTGCACTGTAGACAGCGCTGGACTCTTTCTTAAACGGCTTCTTCTCGGTGCTTGATGAAGCACCCTTCTGTATCTTACCAGCCTTAATACCAGCTTCTATCCTTTCACCGGTCAAAATAAGCTCTGTAAACCCAGACGAAGAGCTTCCAATTAGATGGTTGAAAAATGGACCAGACAGGGTCCCCAAAAACATGTCAACAAGTTCCCGATCAGCTAAGGGTGGTTGTACTCTTCCGGCGAGGTCTCTCCACTTTTGAGCATAATCTTTGAATCCTTCACCCGTTCCCATTGACATACCCTGGAGTTGGGTACGCGTAGGAGCGAGGTCGGAGTTGTACTTATACTGCCTGTAGAATGCAGTAGCCAAATCTTCCCAACTACGGATACTGGCTCCGTCCAACTGATAGAACCATTCAAGCCGAGTCCTTGAGAGACTGTCTTGGAAGAAGTGGATCCACAGGTTCTTATCAGCGGTGTAAGGATGAATCTTCCTCACATATGACCGGAGGTGCAGCTTCGGACAAGAAACTCCGTCATACTTAGCAAAGGATGGTGCCTTGAATTTGTGGGGAATGACTACCCCAGATGATAGACCTAGATCACCGAAGTCCAGACCAGGCACCTTTTGAACCTCCATAGCACTCAACTGGTCTTCCAGTTGCTTGTATCTATCCTCGACAGGAGGATACTATTCTTCATCGTAGTCCGTCTCATTGTCGGAGACCATAGGGCTAGGGTCCCTCCTTTCCTCTTGACTATCTTTCCCTCTAGATGAGGTAGTCAGATCAACTTCATTATGTAGCCTGTTTCCAAACCTAGGACCAGTGTTGAACAAGATGGTCCTATTCTTCTTCTTATTCTCTTTCAGAATCAAGGTCTTCAGGTTCTGCTGACCCTTAGCTAGGCTCATGAACAGCTCTTGAAATTGGGCATTCTGGGCCTGGAGGGCCTTGATAGCTTGCTCAGTTGAAGGTTCAGCAGACATGATGAGTGAGTGTTGAAATAAACAACGAAGAAAATAAGAGACCTATAAAGGGTACCTGTTTTTGAAGTGCATGGGATGAAATGCGTATGATTATGATTTCAAAGACAATTGAGATTCAAATTTGTAAATAAGAAAGGAAACACACTTTATTAGATAACTTTGTAATTCAAATTGTTCAACAAATTGCCCCTAAGGCGTTACAAGAATGGAAATACTGCAAAGTAAAAATAAAACTGGAAACGAAATCATCAAAGTCCCATAAATGCTCCCAGGGTCTCTTCTTCTCAGTGCGGACATAGTTGTTGAGAATTCGCTTGTTCTCCAGTTGCCTAGTTAGCTTCTGGATCTTTTGTTTTTTCTCGTTGAACTTCTCTCGGTAAGAATCCCGTTCATCCCTCAACTGCATCCAAGACCTCTTCAGTGCCCTAATGTTAGTGGGCATATAAGGATGGAGAATGGTTGGATCTTCATTAGCAACTTCAAGAGTGACAGGCCGGACGGCTTCATATGGCATACCTAGCTTCTGGGCACGGATGCGGACCCATCTGAGATATGGTTCCATTGGCAGAGAAGTCTTTGGGCCCAGCTCATGTGGATCAGATTGGTGAACTTTATCCCAAGCCCTTATGAATCTGCGACGCTGCTCATCGATATCCCCTTGAAAATCAAAGATGATATGAGGCATTAGCATCTCATGAGGTCCTTCTCTTCTGGCTCTTCCAAACTGACAGAGAGCTAAGCATGGGTTGTAAGAAATTCCTCCATGGGTTCCTATCAATGGAACATTAGGATACTCTACACAGCGATCAATGATAGTCACCTCATCCATACCCTTGAGAGTCCAGATAATGTCATTATGAGAGAGAGACATCACCCAATAAGCCCAGTCCATTCCTTCTTTGTTCTTCAGCACTGACTTTGGAAGGTGCGACATAAACCACCTCGACAATAATGGAGCACAACACATTAAGGTTCCCCGCTTTCGGGAAGTACGAGCATAAAGCTGATGAAGAATGTTACCCAAGAGAGTGGGTACAGGATTCTGAGAGATGAAGATCTTTATCGCATTCACATCAACAAAAGTGTCATGATTCAGAAACAATACCAAGACATAAATCAGAAGAGCCAGAATATCCTCGAAGGCCTTGAAGTCTAGACCATCCCATAAATAGTTAGCCTTACCAACCAAAAACTTAGTCAGAAAGCCCTTTGCTCCACTTCTAGTTTTCCAATTAGCCATTACCTCCTCTTTGGTCAAATGAAGGGCTGCATCAATCTCTTCGGGCCTAAGGGTCTTCTCCCAACCAGTAAACGGGGTCTGCTCCAGAACAGAGATATCGAGCAGCTTAGAGAACTCTTTTAGGGTGGGAACCAGCTGATAGTCTTGAAAAGTAAAACAATGGTACATCGGATCATAGAACTGGACTAGAACACTCATCATCTGCTCGTCCAATTTGGAGGTGACCAAACTGAGAAGAGAACCATGCCTCCTGATTAAGGATGTAGTGTAAGGCATCTTGGCAACCAACTCTTTAAGAAAGGTAGGGACTTGGACAAAGTTGATCCGGATGGTATTCTTACGCATGGGCATCATGATGACCTACAAAACAGAACAAAGATGAATCCCTCCTGTCTTTGAAATAGGCTAGTCCTTATGCAAGATGTATGCAATGTTATGATGTCATGATGTCATGATAGTAAGCACACCACAAGTATCCACAAAAAGAAAACATGGTAAAGGCACACAAGTCACACTGAAGAGCCCTTAGATTTCAGGCTGGCATGGAGCTTAGGTGCTACCCTCTTTCAGTTCAGTTGGTTTAAACCTGTCCTACAAATAGTAACCGGGTTCTAGAGGATCTCAATATCACTGACTACCCTCAATCGGTCATAATTCCAGTTTAGCAACCTTTTCTTGCAGCCAGAATCATCGCGAGAGTTTAGTCTCAATGAGTGTAGCATACTGCTACTGTTCTATGGCCAAGTTGGTCAATTTAAGGTTCTAAGGTCAGTTGGTGCTTAATGACCCCTTAGAAGACCCATATTCTCCTCGTTCCAACACAAGGGATATCGGTACAGACTAAAGTGCCAGACCAACGTAGCTACTACTTCAACCGTATCGGTCTACGCGGTACAGTTCCCTCACAGTTTATTGCTACTTACCTAAAGGGTATCCCCAGATCCGGGTTAGGATCTATAGAAACTCCGATACAAGCCCACAAATATAAATCATACAAAGAAGACAATTGAAAACACAATGATTTAATCCTAGGGTACACCTCACTAGGCTGCCTTCGAACGTGGTCATTGAGTATATGAAGTTTTAGAGGTCGCCCTCTTGTCCAAAGATCATAGTTTCCTCGAAACGGTTGCCTCGAAAAAATGATCTAAGACATTAGGGTTACCACTAAGGCGTCCTAACATTGCTTTAGTGACCACACGTCCCTTAATCGAATTGACCCTTAAACTCCAACAATGGTGCTACCTACTCCTCAATAGTGGAATAGCATTGTCTTAAGGACATTTGCACAGATTAATTCATTTTTCGAGTAGGCAGATGGTTCTTAAGTACTTGCTCCTTTTAAAACAAAACAAAACTTTTCGCACTTACACTCCTTTCAAACAAAAACTTCTTTCAAACCCACAAACACAAAGAAAAGCAAATTTTGAAAACACTTTGAGCAAGTACCTAAGAGCCCGTGGATAACCACGGATAGAAAGGGTGCTAACACCTTCCCTTTCTATAATCTACCCCCCGGACCCGAGAAACATCTCGAAAAAGGAATTTTTTTGTGCTTTTTTCCTTTCCTTGTTGGATAAAATAAAAGATGGTGGCGACTCTTGCTTACCGCAACATTTTGCAAAAACAAACGCAAAACGCGAACCAGCATTCCAAAAACAGCCAGTTCTCTTCCCACTGTATCACAGCAAGCAATAGAGAAAAAAGCCTATAACTCAAAAGCCTGGTGTGGATTTGATTTGGAACCTTTTCTATACTTATACACAAACATATTACAACCTAACGCACGATTGCTAAAGGCCAGAAACTCTCCCAAACTCTCTATCACCAAAAATTGCCATAACTTATAGTTTTGTACCAAGCATAGAAATCCAAAAATCCACTCGTGCATTTCAAGTTCTAATCACCTAAACACTTAACCTACATCATATCTAAGTGTTCTAGACCATCATCCCTTCACTGTAACTCTTCCTTCCCCATCTGCCATTTTTGCATTTCAAGCATGCAGGTTGACTTGAATAGGAAGATTCAGACACTTTCAAGGCAAGATAAAGATTGGAACACACTCAGGGAGGTCCAGGCAAGCTCAAGAGATCCTCAGGACTTCTCAAAACTCACTCAAACTCCATTCACGATCTCAGCTGAAAGAGGTAAGAACTCTAACTTCCATCTCTTCATACAGGCATCTATTGGTCTCGATTTGTGAAGATAAAATGTAGATATCTTTGTGCTAAAACCAACCATGTTCATAGATTTCATTTATATTCATTGTGTATAGAGAATTTTAGATTTCAAATTTTTGTAAAAATTAGGGTTGAAATTAGGGCCATTGAAATTAGCTTTGATCTTTGAGTGTTAGTTTACATGAGTTACATGGTTGAAATCGTGGGAAAGAGTACTACCATTTTCATGTTTGAAGTTTCCGTTTTCATGGAGAAATGAGAAAGATACAGGAGGTCCGTATGGCTTGAGGAAGAAGATGAAGTACAGGGCAAGGAGGCGTTATGTGTTATGTGTGTTTTGTTTCATTTGAACTAATGGATGTACAGCCACCCTAGTGGCAAGGCAGCGTGCTGAAAATGCATAGGTCATGGGTTCGAACCTTGGCGCTGCCTTTTTCATTTTTCATATTTTTCAGCTTCTTTTTTGGTCACTTGGCAACGTGGGCTCAACTTATGGGCCTCTCTTTTTTTCCTAACACTTACCTCCCTTTTTCTTACAGCACCCCTGGCCCATACATTTTTATTATTTATTTTTATTTTCATTTTCATTTTTATTAAATATATTTTCTTAAATACTATAAAATCATAAAAAATATAAAAATGTTAAATATTTCATTTTTGTTTATTTTATTTTATTTTCACATAAAAAATATTTTATTAAATTATATATTGTTATACCCCAAAATTTGCCCTCCCATGTTCCTCAAGAAATTGCCAAGCCAAGCTACAAAATTCCCCAAGGGTTGTGCAGTGCAACAGTCTCCCATACAGTCAAAATTAGGGTTTTGAGTCTGATCAAGAAAAGGAAGTGTTCAAAGGCCCAACCAAGTCTCATATGCTTACAAAGATGGGCAAGCATCCTTATATCAAGTTTCAAGGCATTCAGCTCAAGATTGCACAGTCAAAACCCTAAATTGCACTACAGTCAACTGTAGGGGCAAAATGGTCATTTGGCAGTCAAAAGTTCAAATTTTTGGTCAATATATCATTTTGAAGCCACAAACATCATTTGATCAATGCTTGATCATGATTCTCAAAATTTGGCTCAGAAATCATCAAAGATGCAAAAGTTGCTATATTTGGACAGTTGAAAAAGTCAACTGAAATTGACCAGGGCATAACTTTCACATGGATTATCAGAAAAATTCCATCCAAAGCTCATTTTGAAGAGAAAGACATTTCCTACAACTCATCTTCATACTTCAAGTCCAAGAAATGCTCTCACAAAAAGTTATCAATTTCAACATTATAGGTCATTTTCAAAAGTCAACAAAAAGGGACTTTAAGTCAAAGACCATAACTTGAGATTGGAAAATCAAAATGACATGGGACCAAAGGCATTGGTTAGAGGACTCAAAGACCTTTCCAAAATGTCCAAGAACATGTGAAAAGCTTAAAAATTGAGCAAGTTATGCCTTGTAGAAGTTGGGAAATTTTTGTGAAATGGCAAAAGTCAACTATCCTTGAAACTTCAATTTTTGACAAAAGGGCCCATTTTCTTCCACTTGATTCAGCCTTGTCATGCCACACACGTGTCCCATGATTTATTTCAAGACCAAATATTGATTTTTCTATTTTATTTAATTTTTGATAATTTAATTCATTTTAAATCTTTAAAAATTCAAATAAAATTCAAAAACCAATGGAATAGTGTCATTTGAATTTGGACAACTTCCATATATCATGGGCCAACTCAAAAACTCAGGCTAGGGTTAAATTGCACACTAAGTCTTGGTCTTGGCTTAAAAGAAGGAAAAGTTTGTTAATGAAAAAACCCTAGGACTAGTTCTCTCATGGGCATGAATCAAGGTCAAATAACAAGCTAATTCTCTTCCATCATAAGAACTAAGTCAAACCCTAACCATAACACACCATATGCTGCGCTCAAAAGCTTATTGAAAACTTGAAAAATTGGCCATATAACTCGATTCTGAAATCAAAGTTCTAGTCAGTTTTAAGCCTTAATACTGATTCCAATAGTTTCCTTAGGCATTCCTGAACGTGTGCCAATTCCTAACATCAACCAAGACGCAAAGAAGTGGTATCTATAGCTCAGACTGTACCTCGAAACTTTTGAAATCGCATATCTCAAATCATACATCTTTTTGCATTTTGATTGATGAATTCTTGTTCATAATGAAGTTTCCAAGCTAACCATTACTTTTAATTGCGTTTTTATTGATCATACGAGATTATGCCATGTTTGGATATTAGGGTTTGCAGGTTTTAAAATTGGGGTTTTTGCAAAGAAGAAAAATTAAAGCTTCAGACCATGACCATTGCATTCAGTACATTGAGACGAACATGAATCAACCTTCGCGAACAATTTATGAGCTACATAGCGCTATTCGCTATTTCTTCTAAAGGTGCCTAAACCCACGCATAAAAAACCGTAGCCTTTGTTTTGTGGTTTCAGGAAAAGTGGAGAAGATGACCTCGTGTCCAATGGTCATTGGTGCTTTTGAAATTCGCGCGTTTTTAATCCACTAACATTACATTTTACTTATTATATTTATATGTTGTTATATGTTAAATTAAAAGCGTTTGGTTCAGTGGTGCAGGTGTCACTTTGCAAAGTCCAAGACCTGGGTTCGAATCCCAGGTCTAAGTAATTTCGTTACTATTTTTTCATTGATAATCATATGCAGGCACAATCCTAAGACGCATCATGCACACTCAAAACTCATCGTCCACGCGTCCCAGTAGATCAATCAGAGGGCTCAGATTCAAGGCACATGATACACTATGGTCAACGCATTGGCACGTGAACTGAAAAGTCAAGTGGATTTCAATGTTAATGGGCCAGAATGCTAGGCCTTACCCCCAATTTTGGGGTCACCCCCCCTGGTTTGCTTTGCTTTTCATAATTTATTTTTTTTATTTATTTTCATTGTTTTAATTAATTAATTGTTTTCTTTACAAAATATAAAAACATCACAAAAAAATCAGAAAAAGGATAAAGACATAAAAAATATTTGTTTTATTTATTTTCTTGTAAATAATTAACATGTAAATAAATTTAGTAAAATAGGTTTTAACTTTAATTCTTTCTTCCATAAAAAAAATCCAAAAATATAGCATTAGGTTAATGGCTTTTTTATTCCTTTTAACTTTCCTTGTTTTTTGCCATAATATTAGTAATTTTCATAATTAAACTTGTAAACTAATTAGGGTTGCATTTAGGTTAGATTTTAATACTTTCTTAATAACTAAAAATCCAAAAATATAGCATTAGGTTTAATGACTTTTTATACCTTTTAAATTTTCCTTTTTTTATCACAATATTATTTATTTATTCATTTTATTTTTATAATTAAATGTATATAAGTAAAAATTAGGGTTTAATTTAGATTAATATAACATTTTCACAATAACTAAAAAACATTAGAATTAGGATTTGCATTTCAAATTTCATTCTAAAAAGTTCTTTTTTCTTTTAAATCTTAAAAAAGCATAAAATACCAAAAACATTTAATTTTAACTTTAATTCTTCATTAACTTTAATTTTTTGCAAAAGGGTCCAACGCCCATTCTTTTAATTATTAATTTCGCGCATTTTACTTTGTCGCTTATTATAATTATGTATATGCCCCAAAGCCTTGTAACATTTTATACTTTTCGCACTTTTATTTTATTGCTTCTTTACTTTCAGTCAAATCGGGTCCGGTTTATTTTGGCGATGTGGACCCGCGCCATTTGTAATAGCCTTAGATTTATTTTCTCGCAAATATTTAACTGTTAAAAAGCATGCAAGAATGAATGTCCTAATTAAAATCAAGCGTAGAACACAACAAACATGACAAGACAAGTAACTGAAACATGACACACAATTCGCACACACCACCCCTAGGGTACGCCTCACTGTTGCCTTGCCTCGAAAGGTGATCGTCGAGTAGAGGATGTCTTAGTAAGTCCTCATGATCCAGGAACCTGGCATGAGGGTAGCTTCTAAGGTGTCTTCCTGTTGCTCCGGTGATCACCATGTCCCTATAAACTTGAATTGACCCGAACACCTCCAACGGTGGTGCTACCTACCTCTCAATGGTGGGATGGCACTACTTTAAAGGACATTTACACAGACGAATTCCTTAGGGTAGGTAGACGACTCATGGATACTTGCTCTCTTCAAAACAAAAATTCAAAGACTTTTCACACCAACATTTTTCAAAAGCTTTCAAAGCATTTTTTTCAAACACTCTGACGTACGAGTCGAACTGAAATTTTTCAAAGAAACTTTTTAAACCCACAATTGAAAAGCAAGCAAACATTTTGAAAACACATTGAGCAAGTATCTAAGAGCCCATGGATAACCATGGATAGAAAGGGTGCTAACACCTTCCCTTTCTATAATCTACCTCCCGAACCGAGAGCAATCTCTTTAAGGAATTTTTCTGTGCTTTTGTCCTTTCCATTTGGAGAAAATAAAAGACGGTGGCGACTCTTGCTTCCGCGACATTTCGCGAACCAGCGTTAAACAGTCAGTTCCAGATCCACCGATCACAGAACTGGCGACTCTGCTGGGGATATACTTAAAGTGAGGTGTACCTTAGGGCTAGTTCATAACTGTGTTTTCAATTGTTTTCCTTGTGTGCTTTAAAATTGTGGGTTGCTTGGGAGTTCTATAGATCCTAACCCGGATCTGGGGATACCTTTCTTAGAAAGTAGCAACAAGGCTGTGAGGGAACTGTGCGGGGTATACCGACATGGTTGAAGCAGTCTGCTACGTTGATGTGGCACTTTGGTGTGTACCGGTAACCCTTGAGTTCAGTCAAGGAGAGTACGGGGCCTCCGCGTGGTGTCGTGAAGCATCAACAGACCTTAGGAACCTTAATTGAACTATCTTGGCCTCTTTAGGGTAGTGAGATAACTGACTTTGGTGCAGTCCGAGGTTGGTTGATACTCGATACTACACTCAATTGAGGGTTGCTTTCCTGGAATATTTCGGTCGCCAGTTCAGTGGCTAAATCGAAACGATGAACAATGAAAGCAATCCCGTGATATTGGGAACCTTAGAACCCGGTTACTTTGATTAGGACAGGTTGAACCCACCAACTTCAAGAGGGTAATACCTAGACTCCACGCTGGCCTTAAACCTTAAGGGCTTCTCTTGTGTGACTTGTGTGCCTTCGTACTTGACTATCTGCGTGCTTGTTACCTGACACTTGTTTCTTGCAGGTCTTGTTTATAGTCCTTAATTGGGACTCATAACAGGGTTTACTAAATTTCTTGCAGGGTTTGTTTATAGTCCTTAATAGGGACTCATAACAAAGTATACTGAATTTCTTGCAGGGTTTGTTTATAGTCCTTAGTTGGGACTCATAACATGGTTTACCTACATCACCCCATGCATAGCATGACATCATACCATTGCATACATCATAACCCATTTCAAGGATCTCAAGGGCTTGTGATGCAGGTCATGATGAACCAACTATCCCAGCAAGGGGCAAGGAGGATTTATTTTCCTCTAGCCAAGGTTGTCAGGGGCTATGACCCACTGGATATGGTGAGCCTTTGACCCTTTGAAGAAGGACTCTCAATAATATGCAGTTCCTTCAATCAAGCTACCAAGTTCTAACAATATTGTCTTGTTTATCCCGCGAGGTCCTTGAAAACATTACATGCATGTCATACACATCATTGCATAACAGGTACCCTTGTTGCAGGTTACTTACCTTTCCCACTGTTTATTTCAGCAATGGCTTCACAACAAGACAACCAGGACCTTCTTGCTCAAGAGGCTCGGCTCGGGGACATCCTCCTGAATTTATCCAAGGGGCAGGAGGAGTTAAGGACGCTTCTCACGGGGACTTTGGTCAGGAACAATGCTGAGGATGACAAGGACGAACAGCTGAAACGTCTACAAGCTGAGGTAGACACATTGAAGACCCAGATGCTGGGGCAAAAGACCCTCATTCAAGGTTTAGCTCAGGAGCAAGGAGAGCTGAGGGCCATGATCAGTCAGCTTCATCAAGACATGAAGCAACCAACCCAAGTCAGGGACCAAGTCATGGAACAGCTTCCAGGAGGGCAAAGGCCGGGCCCAATGAATAGACCTCTCCAAATTGCTACTACTTCACAAGCCCAGCATCAACGGGGTAATCGGCGCAAGCGATACACTCCTGGAAGACATTTCACTGAGACTGGCATACCACCATCTCTAATGCTGAAACACTTATTGGAGGCCAATCTGATTACTTTGAAAGGTCCTCCCCAGAATCCTGGCACCTCTGCTCCTACTTATAACCATGATAAAAGATGTGCCTACCATTCTGACAGTCCTGGACATGACACCGATGACTGTTGGAGCTTGAAGAACAAGATCCAGGACTTGGTCGACGGAAGGGTGCTGGAGTTCATGCCGGGTGGCCAAATGAAATTCTTCTGCTGAGAATCTTCCATTTGAAGTGACAAATCCTGAGACTGGAAAGTTTTGTTCATTCGAATGTTCAAGTTGCAATTTTCTTTTGTTCAAACATTTATTCATGTTAAAACATTGTTATTCCATTAATGCATCACTTATGTCTATTTTTGAATCAATATATTCGCATTCACTATATGCAAACTATTTTCATATTTTTTCTGATGTCAACTCTGGATCTAAACTCTAAGCCTCTTGAGGGAGGATGACGAAAATGATACCACGATCGCTACAATATGCTTTTGAACAGACCCCGCTGGTGAGGTACAGGCATTGTTTCAATCCCTAAACACTGGAGTTATAAGGATGATAATCCCTCGTCAACCCCTCTGAGCCAAAGAAGTAGGAATTTTTATTTTCGAAAATCAAAACCCTCAATCATAACCTGGGGCAGGGTAGTCTCTCAGTTGATCCGAGTGCATAACGAATGGCACCAAAAAGAGATCCTTACAAAACGAAGAAAGACAGTGATGGTTCCGAATAATCATAAGGACAGGCAGTCATTATCAAATCATAAATGAAAAGCCCAAAAAGTCAAAGCCAACGAAGAAGACTTCCAAAACTGGGGCATCTCGCTGACTGTAATTCCAAAAAGGAAACAGTTCAGGCAAAAAAGACAGGGATAACAAAATCAAAAAAAACAAGAGGTCTTATAAACCCTCGACAAAAAAGGAATGACTGCCTATTCAAAATAAGTTATCCATCACCAGAAAATCAGAGCAAAGACTCAAACAAGGTCTAACGTATGATCAACTGAGTTTAGGTTTGAAGAACATCACGAAGAGCGGGTGGGTACAAATAAAATTTGAGCCTTTATCCTTTGTTTCTTAAACCATGAACCAGGCCACGTTATAACCCTTAAAAGTCCTAGCTGAAGTATGGGTTAGTTCGAAAGCATACTGTTACGAAAGGTATCTTGACTCCTTAAGGCTCGCAATAAAATAACGAGTTGACATCACGTTTTACAAACAATCACTTGTTTTATGAAAAGAATGCATTTTCAAAAACTTCAAGACAGACATAAGCTTTGCATTTTTGATATAACTTTGTTTGCATATGACTTTTTGTTTGAACAGCATAGAAATTCGCATGACGAAAGTCTAATGAACAAGAGTATCTCCAATCAAGGGGCACATCATGATCATGGTCTACCATCTGGGGCAGTTAAGTCAAGATCCAGAGAATCTCTCAAAAGGCCAAAAAGCCTGGGGCAAATCTCTGCCTGAGTCACTTGGGGCAATCCAGCAACGAATCTTGCACGATCAGACACCTTCTGACAATATGGCGACACCACCAGCCTGGGGCAAATCTCCGTCTAAGTCACCTGGGGCATTGGACGATCAAACGAAGATCTTCTGGTGGCATGACAAAACAATTCTAACAGGGGCAATTCCCTACATCCTGAGGACACGGACATAGTCGAAAAAATACTGCGCATAATCAAAGACCCGCTAGGTTGACATACCTAAGGGCTTCCCGGCGAACCAAAAGGGTTCGGGCAAAATGAAGGGATGAAATGAAAAAATCTGTACACCCGGCAAGTCGAAAACCTGGAAAGGCGGCTTGGGCAAAAATGGGTACCCCGGTGGACTGAAAACCCGAAAGGGCGGTCCAGGCAAAAATTAGGGATCAAAGCGTACGACTATGTCCTGTCATCTCGTCACCTGCCTACCAGAAGAAGGTTTGTCCATCAGCAAGCTATCAGCACCTCTCAGGTCTTCCTCTCCCACCTCAGAAACAGGGGCAATAAAGAGTTGTCTGAGCAGTCTAATTGTTCTATCCTCCAAGGTACCAAGGTAGGTTCAGCTAAAGAACACAACCAGGTATCTTAAATTCCCCAGAGAATGAAACAGCAAGCAATATACTCTCCTCAAGCAAAACAGTTATCAACCTTAAGGAAGTTGGGTGTCCTCCCGCAGATATCAACATTCCCCAGCAGCATATATTCTTAACAAGCATCCCCGGCAGTCTTGGTCTAAAGATTGTTCCCCGGCGGCATACATCAACATTCAAAGGAATCACTTCCCCCGCAGTTCAAAACTCCCCAGAAGAGTCCAATTAGTTTCCCCAGGAAAGTTGGAATTCATATATCCCCAAGCAGTAAGCTTATCCCCAGTAAATTCTGGAAGCTTACCCTTCGCAGAGCACGAACGCGTCGTCCGTCTTGATTTAAAGAGTTATTTCCTTAACAGGATATAACTGGGTTATCCTCAGCCAAAAGCCGCGGAAAGGTCGTCGTCGACACAGTCTTCTTACCCCAGCGAAGTCCATCAATACTTCCAACAACAAAACATCCTCAGCAGTTACTATCAACACTCAGCAAAGCATCTCTATCCCCCCACAGAGTATTGCTTCCCAGCATGATCGCTAGAGTATCTTTTCTCCCCGCAGAATCTTCCGTTCGCCAAGTTTATTCCGCAACGGAGTCATCTTCTCCTACCGGTATCCTTGCAGTTATCATCCCCAGCGGAAGCAAAATCTATTCTTCGACATCAGCCCAGGATACGACTTCCCGGCACCCGTCAAGGATTCACTTTCCTAGACAAAAACATACATAAAACATCACATACATCATTATAGCATGCATGTACACATCATATCTTACAAATCTCATTTATGTGGAGAACATCATTGCTTGATCCATATCATGCATTGCATATGACTGACTTTTACCTTTCAGGAAAGATCCAGTTAAGTTCTCAAGCTACATTTCAAGACCTAGACCGGTTCAGTTAAATCGTCCCAAGATTTTCCTGATGCTTATCCAGTCAAAGGCCTTCTCTGGTTCAGTCAGATCGACCCTAAGATCTCCCTGATGCTTATCCAGTTGAAGACATTTCAAGACCTAGACCGGTTCAGTTAAATCGTCCCAAGATTTTCCTGATGCTTATCCAGTCAAAGGCCTTCTCTGGTTCAGTCAGATCGACCCTAAGATCTCCCTGATGCTTATCCAGCTGAAGACATTTCAAGACCTAGACCGGTTCAGTTAAATCGTCCCAAGATTTTCCTGATGCTTATCCAGTCAAAGGCCTTCTCTGGTTCAGTCAGATCGACCCTAAGATCTCCCTGATGCTTATCCAGTTGAAGACATTTCAAGACCTAGACCGGTTCAGTTAAATCGTCCCAAGATTTTCCTGATGCTTATCCAGTCAAAGGCCTTCTCTGGTTCAGTCAGATCGACCCTAAGATCTCCCTGATGCTTATCCAGTTGAAGACATTTCAAGACCTAGACCGGTTCAGTTAAATCGTCCCAAGATTTTCCTGATGCTTATCCAGTCAAAGGCCTTCTCTGGTTTAGTCAGATCGACCCTAAGATCTCCCTGATGCTTATCCAGTTGAAGACATTTCAAGACCTAGACCGGTTCAGTTAAATCGTCCCAAGATTTTCCTGATGCTTATCCAGTCAAAGGCCTTCTCTGGTTCAGTCAGATCGACCCTATCTCCCTGATGCTTATCCAGTTGAAGACATTTCAAGACCTAGACCGGTTCAGTTAAATCGTCCCAAGATTTTCCTGATGCTTATCCAGTCAAAGGCCTTCTCTGGTTCAGTCAGATCGACCCTAAGATCTCCCTGATGCTTATCCAGTTGAAGACATTTCAAGACCTAGACCGGTTCAGTTAAATCGACCCTAAGATTTTCCTGATTCTTATCCAGTCAAAGGCCTTCTCTGGTTCAGTCAGATCGACCCTAAGATCTCCCTGATGCTTATCCAGTGGAAGACATTTCAAGACCTAGACCGGTTCAGTTAAATCGTCCCAAGATTTTCCTGATGCTTATCCAGTCAAAGGCATTCTCTAGTTCAGTCAGATCGACCCTAAGATCTCCCTGATGCTTATCCAGTTGAAGACATTTCAAGACCTAGACCGGTTCAGTTAAATCGTCCCAAGATTTTCCTGATGCTTATCCAGTCAAAGGCCTTCTCTGGTTCAGTCAGATCGACCCTAAGATCTCCCTGATGCTTATCCAGCTGAAGACATTTCAAGACCTAGACCGGTTCAGTTAAATCGTCCCAAGATTTTCCTGATGCTTATCCAGTCAAAGGCCTTCTCTGGTTCAGTCAGATCGACCCTAAGATCTCCCTGATGCTTATCCAGTTGAAGACATTTCAAGACCTAGACCGGTTCAGTTAAATCAACCCTAAGATTTTCCTGATTCTTATCCAGTCAAAGGCCTTCTCTGGTTCAGTCAGATCGACCCTAAGATCTCCCTGATGCTTATCCAGCTGAAGACATTTTAAGACCTAGACCGGTTCAGTTAAATCGTCCCAAGATTTTCCTGATGCTTATCCAGTCAAAGGCCTTCTCTGGTTCAGTCAGATCGACCCTAAGATCTCCCTGATACTTATCCAGCTGAAGACATTTCAAGACCTAGACCGGTTCAGTTAAATCGTCCCAAGATTTTCCTGATGCTTATCCAGTCAAAGGCCTTCTCTGGTTCAGTCAGATCGACCCTAAGATCTCCCTGATGCTTATCCAGTTGAAGATATTTCAAGACCTAGACCGGTTCAGTTAAATCGACCCTAAGATTTTCCTGATGCTTATCCAGTCAAAGGCCTTCTCTGGTTCAGTCAGATCGACCCTAAGATCTCCCTGATGCTTATCCAGTTGAAGACATTTCAAGACCTAGACCGGTTCAGTTAAATCGACCCTAAGATTTTCCTGATTCTTATCCAGTCAAAGGCCTTCTCTGGTTCAGTCAGATCGACCCTAAGATCTCCCTGATGCTTATCCAGTTGAAGACATTCCAAGACCTTGTCCGGTTCAGTCAGATCGACCCTAAGATCTCCCTGATTCTTATCCCAGTAGAAGACACCCCAGATTTTTCTCAACGAGCGTTGTTGAAGTTAAAGTCACCAGGATGTTTCTCAACAAGCGTTGTTGAAGTTAAAGTCACCAAGATGTTTCTCAACAAGCGTTGTTGAAGTTAAAGACACCCAAGATTTTTCTCAACAAGCGTTGTTGCAGTTAAAGTCACCCAAGATGTTTTTCTCAGCTCCTGTAACCAGTCAGGACACATCTATACCAGGCATCTAAACATCAGCTCCTGCAACGTGTCAGGTACTCATTTTCTGTTTTGTAGGTATGCAGGTTCTCGCCAAGGAATCTCGTACGCAATCAAACATCCAGATGGCATCTATAAGCCCATTCCCCCATCATTGCTAACATGTGAGCGCAAATTTCTGGGCACTCTAGTGTCCAATCATCTTTTACCCTCGGATTACGAAAGGCACGTCAGCCAATCTGCATCCTCAGGTCTAAGAAGATTGAACAGGGGCAACTGTTATACCCCAAAATTTGCCCTCCCATGTTCCTCAAGAAATTGCCAAGCCAAGCTACAAAATTCCCCAAGGGTTGTGCAGTGCAACAGTCTCCCATACAGTCAAAATTAGGGTTTTGAGTCTGATCAAGAAAAGGAAGTGTTCAAAGGCCCAACCAAGTCTCATATGCTTACAAAGATGGGCAAGCATCCTTATATCAAGTTTCAAGGCATTCAGCTCAAGATTGCACAGTCAAAACCCTAAATTGCACTACAGTCAACTGTAGGGGCAAAATGGTCATTTGGCAGTCAAAAGTTCAAATTTTTGGTCAATATATCATTTTGAAGCCACAAACATCATTTGATCAATGCTTGATCATGATTCTCAAAATTTGGCTCAGAAATCATCAAAGATGCAAAAGTTGCTATATTTGGACAGCTGAAAAAGTCAACTGAAATTGACCAGGGCATAACTTTCACATGGATTATCAGAAAAATTCCATCCAAAGCTCATTTTGAAGAGAAAGACATTTCCTACAACTCATCTTCATACTTCAAGTCCAAGAAATGCTCTCACAAAAAGTTATCAATTTCAACATTATAGGTCATTTTCAAAAGTCAACAAAAAGGGACTTTAAGTCAAAGACCATAACTTGAGATTGGAAAATCAAAATGACATGGGACCAAAGGCATTGGTTAGAGGACTCAAAGACCTTTCCAAAATGTCCAAGAACATGTGAAAAGCTTAAAAATTGAGCAAGTTATGCCTTGTAGAAGTTGGGAAATTTTTGTGAAATGGCAAAAGTCAACTATCCTTGAAACTTCAATTTTTGACAAAAGGGCCCATTTTCTTCCACTTGATTCAGCCTTGTCATGCCACACACGTGTCCCATGATTAATTTCAAGACCAAATATTGATTTTTCTATTTTATTTAATTTTTGATAATTTAATTCATTTTAAATCTTTAAAAATTCAAATAAAATTCAAAAACCAATGGAATAGTGTCATTTGAATTTGGACAACTTCCATATATCATGGGCCAACTCAAAAACTCAGGCTAGGGTTAAATTGCACACTAAGTCTTGGTCTTGGCTTAAAAGAAGGAAAAGTTTGTTAATGAAAAAACCCTAGGACTAGTTCTCTCATGGGCATGAATCAAGGTCAAATAACAAGCTAATTCTCTTCCATCATAAGCACTAAGTCAAACCCTAACCATAACACACCATATGCTGCGCTCAAAAGCTTATTGAAAACTTGAAAAATTGGCCATATAACTCGATTCTGAAATCAAAGTTCTAGTCAGTTTTAAGCCTTAATACTGATTCCAATAGTTTCCTTAGGCATTCCTGAACGTGTGCCAATTCCTAACATCAACCAAGACGCAAAGAAGTGGTATCTATAGCTCAGACTGTACCTCAAAACTTTTGAAATCGCATATCTCAAATCATACATCTTTTTGCATTTTGATTGATGAATTCTTGTTCATAATGAAGTTTCCAAGCTAACCATTACTTTTAATTGCGTTTTTATTGATCATACGAGATTATGCCATGTTTGGATATTAGGGTTTGCAGGTTTTAAAATTGGGGTTTTTGCAAAGAAGAAAAATTAAAGCTTCAGACCATGACCATTGCATTCAGTACATTGAGACGAACATGAATCAACCTTCGCGAACAATTTATGAGCTACATAGCGCTATTCGCTATTTCTTCTAAAGGTGCCTAAACCCACGCATAAAAAACCGTAGCCTTTGTTTTGTGGTTTCAGGAAAAGTGGAGAAGATGACCTCGTGTCCAATGGTCATTGGTGCTTTTGAAATTCGCGCGTTTTTAATCCACTAACATTACGTTTTACTTATTATATTTATATGTTGTTATATGTTAAATTAAAAGCGTTTGGTTCAGTGGTGCAGGTGTCACTTTGCAAAGTCCAAGACCTGGGTTCGAATCCCAGGTCTAAGTAATTTCGTTACTATTTTTTCATTGATAATCATATGCAGGCACAATCCTAAGACGCATCATGCACACTCAAAACTCATCGTCCACGCGTCCCAGTAGATCAATCAGAGGGCTCAGATTCAAGGCACATGATACACTATGGTCAACGCATTGGCACGTGAACTGAAAAGTCAAGTGGATTTCAATGTTAATGGGCCAGAATGCTAGGCCTTACCCCCAATTTTGGGGTCACCCCCCCTGGTTTTCTTTGCTTTTCATAATTTATTTTTTTTATTTATTTTCATTGTTTTAATTAATTAATTGTTTTCTTTACAAAATATAAAAACATCACAAAAAAATCAGAAAAAGGATAAAGACATAAAAAATATTTGTTTTATTTATTTTCTTGTAAATAATTAACATGTAAATAAATTTAGTAAAATAGGTTTTAACTTTAATTCTTTCTTCCATAAAAAAATCCAAAAATATAGCATTAGGTTAATGGCTTTTTTATTCCTTTTAACTTTCCTTGTTTTTTGCCATAATATTAGTAATTTTCATAATTAAACTTGTAAACTAATTAGGGTTGCATTTAGGTTAGATTTTAATACTTTCTTAATAACTAAAAATCCAAAAATATAGCATTAGGTTTAATGACTTTTTATACCTTTTAAATTTTCCTTTTTTTATCACAATATTATTTATTTATTCATTTTATTTTTATAATTAAATGTATATAAGTAAAAATTAGGGTTTAATTTAGATTAATATAACATTTTCACAATAACTAAAAAACATTAGAATTAGGATTTGCATTTCAAATTTCATTCTAAAAAGTTCTTTTTTCTTTTAAATCTTAAAAAAGCATAAAATACCAAAAACATTTAATTTTAACTTTAATTCTTCATTAACTTTAATTTTTTGCAAAAGGGTCCAACGCCCATTCTTTTAATTATTAATTTCGCGCATTTTACTTTGTCGCTTATTATAATTATGTATATGCCCCAAAGCCTTGTAACATTTTATACTTTTCGCACTTTTATTTTATTGCTTCTTTACTTTCAGTCAAATCGGGTCCGGTTTATTTTGGCGATGTGGACCCGCGCCATTTGTAATAGCCTTAGATTTATTTTCTCGCAAATATTTAACTGTTAAAAAGCATGCAAGAATGAATGTCCTAATTAAAATCAAGCGTAGAACACAACAAACATGACAAGACAAGTAACTGAAACATGACACACAATTCGCACACACCACCCCTAGGGTACGCCTCACTGTTGCCTTGCCTTGAAAGGTGATCGTCGAGTAGAGGATGTCTTAGTAAGTCCTCATGATCCGGGAACCTGGCATGAGGGTAGCTTCTAAGGTGTCTTCCTGTTGCTCCGGTGATCACCATGTCCCTATAAACTTGAATTGACCCGAACACCTCCAACGGTGGTGCTACCTACCTCTCAATGGTGGGATGGCACTACTTTAAAGGACATTTACACAGACGAATTCCTTAGGGTAGGTAGACGACTCATGGATACTTGCTCTCTTAAAAACAAAAATTCAAAGACTTTTCACACCAACATTTTTCAAAAGCTTTCAAAGCAATTTTTTCAAACACTCTGACGTACGAGTCGAACTGAAATTTTTCAAAGAAACTTTTTAAACCCACAATTGAAAAGCAAGCAAACATTTTGAAAACACATTGAGCAAGTATCTAAGAGCCCATGGATAACCATGGATAGAAAGGGTGCTAACACCTTCCCTTTCTATAATCTACCTCCCGAACCGAGAGCAATCTCTTTAAGGAATTTTTCTGTGCTTTTGTCCTTTCCATTTGGAGAAAATAAAAGACGGTGGCGACTCTTGCTTCCGCGACATTTCGCGAACCAGCGTTAAACAGTCAGTTCCAGATCCACCGATCACATATATTAACTATTTTTCTTAAATAAACTTGTAAAATAAAATAGACTTAAGTTAATTTTTATTTCTTTTCCTTCACACTTGTAAATATTTATTTTGACATATAAAAAGACTAAATATTTTCATAAATATTATTTTATTTTTAAAAGACAAAAATACACAAAGATAATACTTAAAGAACTTTACTTTCTTTTACAAATTAAAATTAGGGTTAACCAATTTAGAAAAATAATTTCCTTTTTCTTAAATTATTAAGTTTAGTTCAAAAATTCTTTTTCATATAAGAAAACAACAAAACAAAAATCTTTTCTTGCATATACATATCATTGCACATTTAATTTATATTGTATTTTATTAATTCAAATATTCGTACAAATTCGATTTGGTTGTAATAGATTAAATTAGGTTTACATTATTGCAAATCCCCATTCATAATTTGTATACCCCCCTCCCATAAAATGTTATAATAGCGTAGTAATCTTTAAATTACGCAATTTACAACTTTTATATAACATGCTAGTAATTAGGGTTTGTTTGACAAGATAAAAATAAATCAAATAGAAAACCCTAATCCAAGACAAAACCAAGCATGAAAATAACACACTTGCACACAAGAACCCTTAGGGTTACTCCACTTGGTTGCCTTATACAAAAATGGTCATATTACGCATGCGAATTATCTTAGCAAAACAAACAAGTATAAGATCATAGTCCCTCGATGACGCTATTCAAAGTTGCCTTACAAAATGATCTTAGTCCCTCAAAAAATGCTAAGATACTTTGCAACATTGCTAATCATGATTATACGATGACCCATGCCCGTCCCATTTACATCCAAAGATAGGCTTGCTTACCAAATCAATGGTAAGACAACAATGTCAAAGGAAAAGAAAATGAACAAGAAAGACATTTGAGTAGGTAGATTACTTCTAGTTACTTGATCCATTTCAAAACAACTATCCTTTCTATTTAAAAAAAAACACACACACATTTTCAAACATTCTTACAAATATTGAAAACATTTTCAAAAAGACAAACATCTTTGTATACATTCTTACGAACGAGAATCATTACAAATATTGCCTAAACAATGGCCTCTTTTACAAAATACTTTCAAAACCACACAAAGCATAATTTCAAATAAAAGCAAGTGATCTAGAAAGTAACTAAGAGCCCATGGAAAACCATGGATGAAAGGGGTGCTAATACCTTCCCTTTTCATAATCTACCCCCCGAACTCAAGAAACAATCTCAAAGGTCTTTCCTGTGCTTTTTCACCTTTCCTTTTGGATAAAAGAAAAGTCGGTGGCGACTCTTGCTAACCGCAATATTTGAGATAAAATTCAAAACCCTCAAGTCAGTTCTCCCACCGTATCACGGAACTGGCGACTCTGCTGGGGAAAATTATAAAAGTGGGGTTACCTTAGGGCTAGATCACCTTTATTTACTTACATTGTTTGACTTGTATGCTTTACATTATGGTTCTTTGTTTGGGTTTGAAATCCTCTACCCGAATTTGTGATACATTATAGGTAAATAGCAATACGTTGTGGAAACTGTGCAGGGTATACCGACATGGTCTAAGAAATAGCTATGTTAGTGTGACATATTTGTGGGGACCGGTAGCCTTTGAGTTAATCAAAGAGAATATAGGGTCGCTGAGTGATGTCATGAAGCACTAATGAACCTCTAGAACCTTTACTTGACCAACTTGGCCTTTAGGATGTAGTGAGATGACCGACTTTGGTGCAGTTCGAAGTTGATAGATACTCGATACTACACTCATTGAGGTTTGGTTTCTTGAGATATTTCGGTCGCCATTAAAGAGGCTTGAGCTGAAACAATGACCAAGGAAATAATCCAGTGATATTGAGCTCCTTAGAACCCGGTTACTATTATTAGGACAGGTTTAAGCCAACTAAACTTCAAGAGGGTACTTACCTATAAAACTCCATGCAAGCATAAACTAAGAAATTATTTGCTTTTCTTGTATATGCACTACATCATGAACATCACATACATCCACTAACCATTTCAAGGATTTTGGAGATTCATCTTTGTTCTTGTTTTGTAGGACATGGATTCACTTTGCAAGAAAACTATTCAAGTCAACCTTGTAAGAGTTCCTCCACAACTTAAGAAGCTAGCTTTAAGGATCCCTGAGAACTCTCTATTCACCGAAAGACATGGTCGTCTACTCAACTTGGTCACCTCCAACACAGATGAGGATATGATGAAGGTGCTCTTTCAGTTCTTTGTTCCTTTGCACCATTGCTTCATATTTCCCGACTATCAGCTTGTGCCTACTTTGGAAGAATTCTCCCAACTCTTAAGGATTCCCATTCTCAATCAACTACCTTTCAACGGTACGGAAAGAGACCCAAAGCCAGAAGAGATTGCTCAAGCTCTTCACTTGCACTCATCTGATGTCACAACTCATTGGGAAACTAGAAGTGGTGTCAAAGGCTTCTTAGCAAAGTTCCTATTTGAGAAAGCCCAAAGTTGTTGGAATTCCTTATACTTGCAAGCCTTTGAGGAAATTGTGGCTCTTCTTATCTATGGGATGGTCTTGTTCCCCAATCCTGACCAACTCATAGATGTGAGCACCGTCAAAATCTTCATGTCACGCAACCCAGTGCCTACCTTGCTTGGAGATATCCTACACTCTTTTCACACTCGCACAATAAGGAAAAGAGGTGTCCTTATGTGTTTCACTCCTCTCCTGAAAAGATGGTTTATTTCTCATCTTCCCCAATCAGTCTTAAAGAATGAGCAAGGTTCAAGGTGGTCACAAAGGTTAATGACGCTCAAACATTCAAATATTCATTGGTGCTCCCGATCCAAAGAGAATGTTATCATTGTTGACCGCTGTGGAGAATTCCCTAATGTCCCTCTACTTGGAATTAGAGGAGGCATCACCTACAACCCATGCTTAGCTTTAAGGCAGTTTGGTTATGCCCGAAGGGGTGGCTCGCACGAGATGCTGATTTAAGGTTTGGTATTTGACTATGACAACGACGATCAAGGTCTTCGCCAGAGATTCATCCGAGCTTAGAGGATGCTAAACAAGGTGGATAGCAAGACTTTGAGGCACAAGAATTCCATCCCTCTTGAGCCTTACCTCAAATGGGTATGAACCCGTGCTCAAAGTCTTACGGTGCCTTATCCTTCCATCCTTCAGGTGATCATTGATCCTGTTAAAGAGGGAGGAGTTCCATACACTATCTTACATCCTGACCAGCACACATAGCGGAAGGAGTTGAGGTGACTTATCATGTACTCTTCCTCACCGTGAACCGTTATAATCTTTCCCTGAACTGGATACTTTAGCATTTGGTGTAAAGAGGAGGTAACTGCCCCAGCATAGTGGATCCATGTCCTTCCCAACAAACATGAATATGAAGGACAGATGTCCATCACATAAAAGGTAGAGTTGAAGGTCTCGGTGCCCACTTTGATAGGAATGTCCACTTCTCCATGAACCATCCTCTTAGAACCGTCGAAGGCTCTAACAACGATGTTACTGGGCTTGAGGGTCAGTCCTTCATAGTCTAATCTATCCAACGCCTTTTTCGGCAGCACATTCAAAGATGAACCGGTATCAACTAGGACATGGGCAAGTGTGGTTCCCCTGCATTCTACTGAGACATGAAGCGCGTCGTTGTGCTTCCTTCCCTTAGGGGTCAAATCAGCATCGGAAAAACAAATACCATTATCAGCAGTAAGGCTAGCCACGCACACTTGAAACTTGTCAGCCGAAGTTTCTTGGGGCACGTGTGCCGTCTTTAAAAATTTGATCAAGGCCTTAGCATGGGCCTCAGAGCATAGTAGAAGAGCCAACATGGAGATTTTGGAAGGGGTCTTCCCTAGCTATTCCACGACATCGTAGTCGCTCCTCTTAATTATCTTTAAGATTTCTTCCATCTCTTTCTGGGTGGTCTTGGGGATTACCACAGTCTGAACCGCCATCCTGACAGGCGCTTCCAATATCCCCTTACCTTTGGTAGTAGCATCAGAGGGTCTAACTTCAGGTACATCAATTTCTTCAATTATCGGGCTTTGCACAGATGGCTTGACAGGTGCAAAAAATCTCGAGGGTCCGAAGACTGCTCGTGGGGGAGCAATCTCTGGAGAGAATATCCTTCCGCTGCGAGTTATCTTGCTCGTTCCCGCAATATTCCCTATATCTGGGGTATCATCATCGGAATTCTCTTGGACTGATTCAATCTGTTTGATACCATGATAGAAGATTTCTCCTCCGTAGTTCCATGGTATCGTCTTGTTAGATTCATATGGGACAGGCCCCGGCATAGTGATTTTCAACGGCACAAACTTAGGATCAGGCGTAATATTGACAGGCCTTTTGCAAGCCTTGGGAAGATTTTCGGAGATGGTTATTATTGCAATGTCATTGGTTGAAGTAACAGAGGTAGCAGGAGTAATAGGAGTGATGGTATCAATAGGAGTCTTTTGAAAGAGAATCTCTTGGGTATCCATCAGGCGTTGGATGCCTGATTTCAACAATGGGCAGTTAGCTCGTATGTTTAAACAAAAGTAATAGTCTTTTCCACAGCCTGGGAATATCCTGGCTCTCATCAAATTCACTTTAATCACTGGTAGCTGAGTCAAAAGGTCAGTAACATTGGTAACATGAAGGTCTTCCATAACGACATGTACATTATGACCGTGCTTGAACATTGGAGCGGATATCACGTTGGGTTTTTCAGGAGCATCGAACTCTACCTCCTTGGCATCTATCAGGTCTTGGATTTTATTCTTAAGAGCCCAACAGTTATTGGTATCATGTCCTACATTGTCAGAGTGGTATGCACACTTTTCATGGGAGTGATAATAAGGAGAAGAAGTATTAGGGTTCTTCGGCGCTTCTTTCAGATTGGTGAGATTCAGCTTTAACAAATGAGGAAGGACTTGAGTCGGTGTCATGTTGATTCGGGTGAACAGCCATTGTGGCCTTTCTACCCTTTGCTGATTTGATCTTGGTTGATTGCTGCGAGGCTGGTCGGTTGAAGATTTTTGGATCATCACAGCCCCCACCGTTGGTCGGCGCTCGGTTCTTCCTTGGATTTTCTGAGAATAAACAGCAGAAGCTTCCTTCTTAGCTGGGAAGGTCTTCTTAATTGCAGCGGACGCGGAGGCATCTTTCTGAATCTTACCACTTTTAATGCCAGCCTCTACCCTTTCATCGGTCATAATTGATTCAGTGAATCCTGCCGAGGAACTTCCGATTAAATGATTGAAGAAAGGGCCAGACAGGGTCCCTAAAAAAATGTCAACCAGCTCTCTATTCGACAATGGTGGCTGCACACTTCCCTCCAGATCACGCCACTTCTGGGCATACTCTTTAAATCCTTCGTTAGAAGCCATACCCATACTCTATAGTTGAGTATGAGTAGGTGCTAAATCAGCATTGTATTGGTATTGTCGGTAGAAAGCAGCAGCTAAATCTTCCCAATTATGAACCTCAGACCTCTCAAGTTGATAGAACCAGTCCAATTGTGTGCCTGACAAACTATCTTGGAAAAAATGGACCCAAAGATCTTTATCAGAAGAGTGAGGTTGGATCTTTCTGACGTAGGATCTCAGATGCATCTTTGGACAGGACAAACCGTCATACTTAGCAAATGTAGGAACTTTAAACTTGGGAGGAATGACGATCCCAGCAACCAACCCTAGTTCTTCGAAATCTAAACCAGGCACCCTTTGCAACTCCATGGCTGCCAACCGATCCTCAAGATTTTTATACTTATCATCCGCCGGGGGATATTGCTGTTCGGAGTAATCTTCATCCTCCTCCTCTTCTTCTTCAACTTCAGATTCAGAAGGCATCGCAGTTCCTTTTCCTTTAGCATCCCCTTTATCAGACGTCGAGGGGAACTCGAGAACCTTTCTAGCATGGCTTACAAACCTTCTTCCCATAGTGGCCACACCAGGCCTTTTCTTTTTTTTCTCTTTATCTTTCTCCAACAGTGCTTTAAGGTCCTCTTTACCCTTTGCTAAGGTCATGAGGAGTTGCTGGAATTGCGAATTCTGTGCTTACAGATCCTTAACCATCTGCTCCAAATCCATCTTGCTGAAATAAACAGCAGAAAGATAAGGAAACCTGGTGTGAAGACCTGTTTATGCATATGATGAATGATATGCTATTCATGTAATGCATTCAAGGATTCAGAAGTTCAATTTTGTTGCAAACAAAAAGAACACACGTCATATTAAGAAGAAATTTGTTAGTACATAAATGCCCCATGGGCAAAATATTATAAAATTCTTAATGTAAAAACACATTGCGCATCCTCTTTGGTGCAATGTAAGTGTTGAGAGTTTCCTCTTCATGAAGTCGGCGGGTAAGCTCCAAAACCTTCTTCTCACTGGCATAGAAGCTGGCTTCAAAAGTATTTCGCTCTTCCTTGAGTTGGATCCAACTCTTTTGTAATTCTTCCAATGATGTTGGCATGTCAGGATGTAGGAGGGTGTATGGAACCTCTCCTTCCGTAACAGGCTCTTTGATCACGGGGAGAATGTGAGGATATGGCATCATAAGATTATGGGCGCGGGTTCGTACCCACTTGAGATAAGGCTAAAGGGGGATGGAATTCTTGTGCCCCATTGTCTTACTATCTACTTTGTTGGGCATCCTCCAAGCTCGGATAAACCTTTGTCGAAGTTCTTGCGCATCGTTGTCTAAGTAAAAAACCAAGTCAGGAATCAGCATGTCATGAGGGCCATCCCTCCGAGCATATCCAAACTGTCATCGAGGGACTTGATCATTTTGTTTAGGCAACTCAGATAGCGTCATCGAGGGACTATGATCTTTCATTTTGTTTTTGTTTTGCCAAAGTTCTCAACATGCATACCATGGCCCATTTTTTAAGGCAACAAGTGGATTATAACCCTAGGGGTGCAAGTGTGCATTGTGTTTGTTTTTTCATGCATTTTTGTCTTTGATTAGGTCAAACTATTTGTTAATTTTATTTTGGCATACAAACCCTAATTCTCTAATCATGGTATAATTGAAAGCGTAAAAGTGCGAGAATTTAAATTCTAAGCTATTACAACATGATTATGGGGATGGCGGTACAATTTTGAATAGAGGATATTTGACAAGAAATATAAATCCTAATTACTATTACATCCAAATTGAATCTCAATGCAACAATATTTAAATGTACAATATTTAAATGTACAATATTTAAAAAAACAAGATAGATAAATATTAAATAAAATGTATTATGCAAAAAAGAAATTTTTATTTGTTTATGTATGTAATGCATTTTTAATGTGAAAGAGGTGTAAACAAATAAAATAAAAAGTTGATTTTATTTATTAAAGGGGTAAACCCTAATTTTCTTTAAGAAAATAATATTATCTATTATTCATATACAAAAATATATTAATATGTACAAAATAAAATATATTGGAAAAAAAAATCTTTTTAGTATAAATAATAATAAAAAATATATATAATATTTTTGTATTTTTATTCGATGTTTTTAATAAAATAAAAGTATATATGTATATATATATATATATATATATATATATATATATATATATATATATATATATATATATATATATATATATATATATATATATATATATATATTAAATATATTAAGTATGTATAAAATAAAATAAAATATTTACAAAAATAAATTATATTCAAGAAAATATTTTCAGTGTGAAAAAAAATAGGAAATAAAAATAAGTATTATTTACATTATTTTTAAGTTTTAATAAATAATATAAAGTATTTTAATTATTTTTATGTTAGAAAAATCAAAATAAAGTACCTAATAAATGTAAAAAAAATGTGAAAATATTTTTAAGCATTTTTTATGTTTGAAAATAAAATATCAAAGTCAGAAAAGAAAACAAAAATTCAAAAATGCAAAAATATGAGAAATTGGGCCAGCGGGTGCAAAAAGAAAAGAGGGGGGTGTCAAAAGTGAGAACAAACAGGCCCAACCCATTTCCACTTCATCTTCTTCCTTGTTCAAACAGAAAAAATGCGCGCCCTGTACAAACTACTAACTCCTGTATTTGTGATCTTTTGCCAAAACTCAAAACATGAAACTTGTAGAGCATTAAACCACGATTCTAACCATATAAAAAACTTAATCTAACTCTCAAAGACCAGAGAGAATTTCTCTGGCCCTAAAATCTGTCCTAGTTTTTTCAGCATGTTCATGGATGAAATTCTCTTAGCACGCTTAATATAAATGAAAACTGAGCATATGTATGGCTTCATGGCAATGAGTACTACATATTTCATTCACAAACCTAAGGCTAAATGTTCCTAAATAGAGAGATAGAAGTTTGAGAAATACCTGTTTCAGTCAAGCTCGAGTATGGCAATGCAGCAAATTTCAGTGAGGCCTGAGGTTCTTTTGAGCTTGCTTGATGTTCCCTAGACCTTTCCCAATGCTTAGTTTGTTTTGAAATGGTCTGAATCTCTCTATAGAACTCAAACTGCAAAGAAGAATGTGATTTGGTGTTTTGGAAGGCTTGAGGGCTCAACAATTCGTGTTTCTAGCTCAAGGAAATGCACAAAACTTGTTTGGAATGTTAGCAAGAGTTGAATATATCAGATGCCCAAGTTATGTCCTTTTGGCAAGTTGACTTGTTTTGAAAGAAAAGTGTGAAGTGAAATGAGGTAGGCCTATACAGGCTATCTCCAAGCATACACAAGTTTCTTGTACCTTTGCCTGAGTTTGTGGAACTTGTTTGCTGCAAAGAAAGAGGTCCAAGGCTCAAGAGAAGCAATGTTGACATAAAGTTGCCTTTATGAAAATGGAAGTGCTACCTTTATGCCAAAAATGGATTTGTTCATTGTGCCAAGCTTTAATGGTCAGAATAACACCAATGTCCAATGAGTTTGCATTAAATTTTTGAGTGTTGAAGGGTTTAGAGACCTGTAATTAAGTACAAAGCTAGTTTGGACAGATTTTGCAACTTGTATGAACATGTATTGGCCATGGATACAAAGTGAGTTTTTGCCAACTTCAAGCATTCGATTCTCCCTAACCACAAATGTGTTTGGGGATTTCTTGGACAATTTGGAAAGCTTGAAACATGTACTATAATCCATCTTTGAAGTTCAACTTGAGAATCCAAGTGGAACTATGTGAAAAATGGCCAAGAAGATGGGTTAAAATCCTGCCTAAATTAGGACAAAATTTCTCTAAGTTAAAAGTTTTAGGGACCCTTGTTCAAAAAATCATAACTTGAGATCCAAGCTTATTTTTAGAAAACTTTGTGAATCAAAGTTGTAGACTTTGTGGTGTACTACAACTTTCATGTTGTAAGTTTTGTTTGAATTCATTTTCATCATGGTGAAAATGTGGGGAAAAGTTAGGAAAAATTAAGGAAATTTCATAACTTAGAAAATTTCTAAGTTATGAAAATTTTCAATTTCAAACCCTAATTTGCAATTTTGGGTTTCTTGATGAACAAGTTTCATAATTTGACACATCTTGATGAAAAATGACCCTTGGCACTTGATTTTGACCAAAAAGTCAAAGTTTGACTTTTCAATGTACAGTCAAATTTTGATCAATTGACTGAAAAATTCATCTGTCAATCCCATGCATTTGCGGTCTTTTGAACTTGTTGAATAGGTCAGGATAATTTCATTTAGTCCTTGAGCCAATGGTTGAACTTGATTTTCCATTGGATAGGTCAAACAGTCAAAAATTGCCTTTGCACAATCAAAACCCTAAAAATGACCATTTTGCCCTTTTGGTGATCTGATCAAATTTCTTATGGAATTTTGGTCCAAACATGATCAAATGGTTCATATGAGCTCATAATGTTGACGTGGGTCAAAATTCATGAGGTTTGACTGTAAATTGGCCATAGTTGACTTTTGTCCCAATACAGCTGATTTATAGGTCAACTGTCTAATTGACTGGGCAAAAATTTGATTAAAGGCTTGAAACTTGGTATGGGCAAACTTATGAGTCCAACATGAAGTATGAACGTCAATTTAGGCATTGTAAGTCAAAAAATACCTGTGCAAACTCAAACCCTAATTTAGGTCAACAATGCAAGGAGGTGTCTTGAGCAGAGCAAACCCTAGCTTGGTCTTGAGTTCCAAGAGCCTTGTGATGAGAAATGTTGATAAAATGAGAGGGAAAATTTTGGAGTACAACAGTTGCCCCTGTTCAATCTTATTGAACCTGAAGAGTTAGATTGGCAAGTTTTGCCTTTCGTGACTCGAAGGTAAAAGAGGTTTGGACACTAGAGTGCCAGTAAATTTGCACTCGTCAAAATATTATTGAGGGAATGGGCTTAAAGATGCCATTTGGAGATGGTAGAATCTTGCTGGAGATGGGCTTAAAGATGCCATTTGGAGATGGTAGAACCTTGCTGGAGATGGGCTTAAAGATGCCATCCAAGACTTGTTTGTTGAAAATAAGTAGAATGAACATCAGAATGGTATCCATATCTGGAACGTATCTGAGTTGTATCTGGAGATTGGATTTGTATGAGCAAAGGAATGGTGTGTCTGTCTAGAGCGTATACGAGCTGTAACTGTATTTGATCTTTGAATGAATATCAGAATGACTGTCGTGTCTAGAGTGTATCTGTATTTTGAATGGGTAACAGAGAAACATCTGTGTATGGAGCATCTATGTGCTGGGGATAAATTCCGAATGAGTGACAGAATGGCAACCGTGTTTGGAGCGTATCTGGACTGTATCTGAAATTGAGATCTTGTATGAGTAGCATAATAACTTCTGTGTCGATTGTACTGGGGAGAATCAAACTTCTGGTGTAAGGTCCAGAATGGCATCCGTGTTTGGAGCGTATCTGAACTTGAAGTTGATAGTTGAATCTGAATGAGAAATAGAATGGTCGCCGTGTCTGGAGCGTATCTAGTCTGTATCCGATTGTTAAAGTCTGAATGAGTAGTAGAATGACCACCGTGTCTGGGGTGTATCCATACTGTATTTTGACTTGAAATGTTGAATGAGTAAGAGAATGACCGCCGTGTCTGGGGTGTATCCATACTGTATCTGAATAACTGTTAACGATAGCCTTTTAATCTTATCCTGAAAAGGGTAAAATGTTAACTAAAACACGAAGTGATGTTGCATGATATGTATGATGCAATGAACTGTGTTTCATCAATGTTTATGATATATGAATGTAATGGATGTGCATGTAAGCTGATTAGTTGTCTTGCTGAGGAAGATAAATCCTGGATAGTTGGAGATATGGAAATCCTTGACTGCTGCCGGAGAAAGTAAATTCCTGACCATTGCTGAGGATTCAAAAATCTTTGATTGTTGAAGATGAGAAATCCTTGCTGACTGCTTGGGGATTAAAGATCTTTGATTGTTGAGAATGAGAAATCCTGGGACCACTGCTGGGGATTAAAAAACCCTTGGTGACTGGTGGGGATTTAACTAGAGCTTTGACAACTTCTGTGGGGAATGAGAATCCTTCATGACTTTCCTGGGAAATAAGGAAAACTCTGAAGACCTCTACTGGGGAATTAAAACCTGGGAGGCTTCAAATGGAGAAACAGGAATTTAGAATCTTCGTTATGTTGGAAAATAACTCTGTGGGGAGAGTGTTTATTCTGCCGGAGAAATCAAGAGCTTTGGGTTGTATACCAAACTACTGGGGAAGTTAGGGAAAACTGAATGGTTCCCACTGGGGATTGATAGTTGGAAATTTGACTCCGCTGGGGAAGAAGGTTTAAAATATTCTAGCTCCGCTGGGGGATAGGTAATTCAGGGTTTTCGGGCTCCACTGGGGATCGGGAGTTTGAACTCTGATGGGAACTTTGAAACTTAACTCCGCTGGGGAATAAAGTTTAGAATACACTGGCTCCGTTGGGGATCTTGAAATTTAACTCCACTGGGGATATATACTCCAAGGTTTTAGCTTTATTGAGGATCTGAATGACATACTGCGGGGGATTTCTTCTGGAATAGCACAAGGATATCTTCCTACACCTTCAACCTATCAGTAATTATCCTTTCTCAATTTCGTTTTAATTGTAAGCAGTGATTATATTCAAATGCATATGCCTATTTAACAAAACATTGGACGTTTTCAAATAAAACATAAGTGTAAAAAGAAAGGAAAGGCAAGCAAATTTTGAACTTTTGAAGTATTTTTGTATTAACTTTCGTAAGTATCTTTGTACAAGGGAGACAGACATCCTAGTAAGAGAATGTTGTCGTAAAATTGAGAAAAAATTTATACAAAAGAAAGATGGCTATGTGCAACAATTCCATGGGGTTCCCATTCTGCTATGGTCTTCACAACTCTGAGTATCTTGTCCATTCGCTGCTTCGTCCGCCGATGATTGGATTGATCAGAAGCTTGGAGCTTGTTGGTGAAGAGATTGTCCTTAAAGTGATCTGACGAGACATAATCATACGCTTTAATTCCCTAATTTTTTCCTGGACCGCCCTTTCGGGTTTTCAGTCCACCGGGAAACCCTTTTTTGTCCAATTCTCCCTTTCGGGTTTTCAACTTTCCGGGTGTACAGATTTTTTTGTTTTATCCCTAATTTTTGCCTGAACCGCCCTTTCGGGTTTTCGATTCACCGGGATGCCCATTTTTTCCCAAGTCGCCCTTTCGGGTTTTCAACTTGTCGGGTCGTTTTATGCGTAGTATCTTTTGACTATGTCTGCGTTCGTAGGGTGCGGCAAGTCGTCGCCATCCATGGTGGCCAGAATCATTGCCCCACCAGAAATGATGTTCTTGATCATAAATGGTCCTTCGTAAGTAGGAGTCCACTTTCCCCTGGGATCACTTTGCAGAAAGATGATCCGCTTGATTACAAGATCTCCGACTTGATATACCTGACACCTGAATTTCTTGTTGAAATCCTTGATCATCCGTTTTTCATACGTCTGACCATGACAAACAACAGTAAGTCGCTTCTCGTCGATCAAATTAAGTTGATCAAGCCGGGTATGAATCCAATCGTCTTCACTCAAACCAGTATCCTTCATAATCCTCAAGGAAGGAATATGAACTTCCATAGGTAAAACAACCTCCATGCCATATACCAAAGAAAAGGGGGTTGCCCCAGTTGAAGTACGCGCCGTGGTATGATATCCGTGCAGAGCAAACGGTAACATCTCATGCCAGTCTTTGTAGGTGACTGTCATCTTTTGAATGATCTTCTTGATATTTTTGTTTGCGGCTTCAATAGCACCGTTCAGCTTTGGCCGATAGGGAGATGAATTGTGATGATAAATCTTGAACTGCTCGTAGAGAGCCGTGATCATAGTTTTGTTCAAATTTGTACCGTTGTCCGTGATAATCCTGTCATGGATACCATACCATCATATGAGATTTTGCTTGATGAAGCGGGCAACCACATTCTTTGTAACAGAGGCATAGGAAGCTGCTTCGACCCACTTGGTAAAATAATCAATAGCGACCAAGATGAAGCGATGTCCATTGGATTCCGTAGGCTTGATCTCTCCAATCATGTCGATGCCCCACATTGCGAATGGCCAAGGAGCTGTTAGAACGTTGAGAGGAACAGGAGGAATATGTACCTTGTCAGCATAGACTTGGCATTTGTTACAAGTACGGGAATATTGATGACAATCAGCTTCCATGGTAGACCAGTAGTAGCCTACCCTTAGAATCTTCTTAGCCATCGTATGTCCACTTAAGTGGGTTCCAAAGGTGCCACTATGTATTTCGGTCATGATCAACTCTGCTTCAACCTTGTCCACACAACGAAGTAAAACACAATCATGGTTGCATTTATAAAGGATGCCATTGCTCAGGAAGAACTTGGCAGCAAATCTCCTTAAGAACTTTTTGTCATTGACTGAAGCTCCTTCAGGGTATTCTCGAGTCTGGAGATACCTTTTGATTTCATGAAACCATGGTTGTTCCATTACTTCTTCGGTATTAATCTCATGACAGTGCGCAAGTTCGTCCATTCGCTCGATGGTGATTTGGGGAGCCTCATTATCCCAGTTGAGTTTAAACATGGAAGACATTGTAGCCAGAGCATCTACTAGCTGATTTTCTTCTCGCGGGAAGTGCTCGAAAGTAATCTGCTTGAAATGAGGCAACAATGTCAAGACATGTTATTTGTATGGGATAAGATTAGGATGTTTAGTGTCCCACTCTCCTTTGACTTGACTGATAACCAAAGTCGAGTCCCTAAATATGACCAAAGATTTGATTCCCAAGTCTATAGCAGCCTTGATACCAAAGATACAAGCTTCATATTCAGCCATGTTGTTGGTACAGCTGAAGCAAAGTCGGGCAGTGAAGGGTGTATGGCAACCTTCCGGAGAAATGAGTACCACACCGATACCGTTGCCAAGTGCATTTGAAGCACCATCAAAGTACAGGGTCCATCGGGATCCTTGTTCAGGTCCGTTATACGGTCTGTTACCTTCAATGTTGTCCAATGTCATGATGTCCTCGTCAGGGAAGTCGAATCTCATAGATTGGTAATCTTCGATGGCTTGATGAGCTAGATGGTCAGCTAGTACACTCCCCTTTGTAGATTTTTGGGTAGTATACTGGATATCATACTCAGTCAGGATCATTTTCCATCTAGCGATTCTTCCAGATAAAGTAGGCTTCTCGAAGATATACTTGATCGGATCCATCTTGGAAATCGGCAAAGTGGTATGAGTCAACATATACTGCCTTAGCCGGCGAGCAGCCCATACTAAAGCGCAGCAAGTTTTCTCGAGCAGTGAGTAACGAGTCTCACAGTCAGTAAACTTTTTGCTAAGGTAATAAATGGCATGCTCTTTTCGGCCAGACTCGTCATGTTGGCCCAGTACGCACCCCATTGAATTATCAAAAACAGTCAGATACATGATTAACGACCTTCCTTCGACGGGTGGCATCAAAATAGGAGGTTCCAATATATACTCCTTGATCTTATCAAAAGCAACTTGACAATCATTGTTCCATTCAACTACCTGATATTTCTTCAACTGTTTGAAGATTGGCTCACAGGTAGATGTTAGGTGAGAGATGAACCTCACAATATAGTTTAAGCATCCCAAGAATCCTCTAACCTCCTTTTTAGTGCGGGGGGCAGGCATTTCTTGTATAGCTTTGACTTTAGCAGGATCAACCTCAATGCCTTTGTTGCTGACGATAAATCCCAAAAGTTTACCAGACCTGGCTCCAAAAGTTCACTTGCTTGGGTTTAGTCTGAGCTTATACTCCTTCAATCTGACAAACAGCTTTTGCAGATGGTCGAGGTGTTCCTCTTCTGTCTGTGATCGGGCTATCATGTCGTCTACGTAAACTTCAATCTCATGGTGTATCATGTCATGAAATAAAGCTACAATGGCGCGTTGATAGGTTGCCCCGGCATTCTTCAGTCTGAATGGCATCACTTTGTAGCAGAAGGTACCCCATTGCATAACAAAAGTAGTTTTCTCCATGTCTTCGGGGGCCATTTTGATCTGGTTGTATCCCGAGAATCCAGCCATGAAGGAAAATACCTTGTGTTGAGCTATGTTGTCAACCAAGATGTCAATGTGTGGCAGTGGAAAATCATATTTAGGGCTAGCCCTGTTTAAGTCTCGATAATCCACACACATTCTGACTTTGCCGTCCTTTTTAGGCACGGGCACAATGTTAGCAACCCATTGTGGATAGGAAGTAACAGCCAGAAAGCCAATGTTGAATTGCTTCATTACCTCAGCTTTGATCTTCTCAGACATGTCGGGCCTTATTCGGCAGACCTTTTGTTTGATCGGTGGACAGTCTTCTCTTGTAGGGAGACGGTGAACCACGATATTCGTATATAATCCCGGCATGTCTTCATAGGACCAGGCAAAGATCTCAACATATTCGTTCAACAATTGCACTAAGCGCTCTTTGACACTTGGTTCCAGGTTGGCACCCACTTTTACCTCTTTCTTGTCTTCCTCTGTTCCCAATTTGATGGCCTCTAGCAACTCTTCATGGGGAAGAATATCCCTTTCTTCTTATTGCAAAAGTCTGGCTAACTCTCCAGGAACTTCACAGTCTTCATCACCTTCGTACTCGGCATGATTGACCAAATCTTCAGAGTCATCGAAGGCTAAAGCAGAATAGTTACCCATGAAATCCGGAGTGGATGGGTACCTACATTTTGTGAGTGTGGGTGTGTGCAAGGGATAGCCATCCTTAAACAAAACAAAATGTAAAAGGAAAGAAAATGAACACAACAATTTATAGATGAAAATGTCCAATGATTCATTAAACATGGCATATGATAATGAAGAAAATCAAGCCCTTACAAATGGACCTATATGCCCCGGGCAAGGCATAAGGTGAAAATAGTGTATGAATTGTTTAGTTATTACAGACCAAAATAGGAAATTGTTCGAAGATAAATTACTGGTTGATGAAAGTGATGGGAACGAAGTCCTTCGCTTTCCAGTTGCTTAATCCTCCTTCGAAGGTTGGAAAGATCCAATCTTCAAAGTTGTCTTCTTCATCATCATCTTCTAAGGCATTAATTCCATGGTGAGTGATTTTAAAGGGTGATCCTCCAGCCCCGGAGCGACGCACAACTTTCTGGCCAGCAGTAGTAAAACCTAGTCCGAACTTGTCCGTCTTGTGAGAAAAATCAGGCAGTTGCCCCCACACTGTACTCCTTCCTTCTTTGATTACAGCCTTTGCATCCTTGAGAGATGATATCCTAGACACATGCTTGGAAACGATAGGAATATCTGTCATTGTCTTTGCAACTGCGACTTCAGGAGAAACTTCCTCAAAATGTTGGAAATGCATTTCTATGAATTCGTCATCCAACTCCACATAGCGGAAGGAGTTGAGGTGACTTATCATGTACTCTTCCTCACCGTGAACCGTTATAATCTTTCCCTGAACTGGAAACTTTAGCATTTGGTGTAAAGAGGAGGTAACTGCCCCAGCATAGTGGATCCATGGCATTCCCAACAAACATGAATATGAAGGACGAATCTCCATCACATAAAAGTTAGAGTTGAAGGTCTCGATGCCCACTTTGATAGGAATGTCCACTTCTCCATGAACCATCCTCTTAGAACCGTCGAAGGCTCTAACAACGATGTTACTGGGCTTGAGGGTCAGTCCTTCATAGTCCAATCTATCCAACGCCATTTTCGGCAGCACATTCAAAGATGAACCGGTATCAACTAGGACATAGGAAAGTGTGGTTCCCCTGCATTCTACTGAGACATGCAGCACGTCGTTGTGCTTCCTTCCTTTAGGGGTCAAATCAGCATCGGAAAAACCAAGAACATTATCAGCAGTAAGGCTAGACACGCACTCTTGAAACTGGTCAGTCGAAGTTTCTTGAGGCACGTGTGCCGTCTTTAAAAATTTGATCAAGGCCTTAGCATGGGCCTCAGAGCAGAGTAGAAGAGCCAACATGGAGATTTTGGAAGGGGTCTGCCCTAGCTGTTCCACGACATCGTAGTCGCTCCTCTTGATTATCTTTAAGATTTCTTCCATCTCTTTCTGGGTGGTCTCGGGGATTACCATAGTCTGAGCCCTCATCCTGACAGGCACTTCCAGTATCCCCTTACCTTTGGTAGTAGCATCAGAGGGTCTAACTTCAGGTACATCAATTTCTTCAATTATCGGGCTTTTCACAGATGGCTTGACAGGTGCAGAAACTCTCGAGGGTCCGAAGACTGCTCGTGGGGGAGAAATCTCTGGAGAGAATATCCTTCCGTTGCGAGTTATCTTGCTCGTTCCCGTAATATTCTCTATATCCGGGGTTTCATCATCGGAATTATCTTGGACTGATTCAATTTGTTTGATACCATGATAGAAAATTTATCCTCTGGAGTTCCATGGTAACGTCTTGTTAGATTCATACGGGATAGGCCCCGGCATGGTGATTTTCAACGGCACAAACTTAGGATCAGGCGTAATCTTGACAGGCCTTTTGCAAGCCTTGGGAAGATTGTCAGAGATGGTTATTATTGCAATGTCATGGGTTGAAGTAACAAAGGTAGCAGGAGTAACAGGAGTGATGGTATCAATAGGAGTCTTTTGAAAGTGAATCTCTTGAGTATCCATCAGGTGTTGGATGCCTGATTTCAACAGTGGGCAGTCAGCTTGTATGTTTAAACAAAAGTAACAGTCTTTTCCACAGCCTGGGAATATCCCGACTCTCATCAAATTCACTTTAATCACTGGTAACGGAATCAAAAGGTCAGCAACATTGGTAACATGAAGGTCTTCTATAACGGCATGTACATTATGACCATGCTTGGACATTGGAGCGGATATCATGTTGGGTTTTTTAGGAGCATCGAACTCTACCTCCTTGGCGTCTATCAGGTATTAGATTTTATTCTTAAGAGCCCAACCGTTATTGGTATCATATCCTACACTGTCAGAGTGGTATGCACACTTTGCATGGGAGTGATAATAAGGAGAAGAAGTATTAGGGTTCTTCAGCGCTTCTTTCAGATTGGTGAGATTCAGCTTTAACAAATGAGGAAGGACTTGAGCCGGTGTCATGTTGATTCGGGTGAACTGCCGTTGTGGCCTTTCTACCCTTTGCTGATTTAATCTTGGTTGATTGCTGCGAGGCTGGTCGGTTGAAGAGTTTTGGATCATCACAGCCCCCACCGTTGGTCGATGCTCGGTTCCTCCTTGGCTTTTCTGAGAATAAACAGCAGAAGCTTCCTTCTTAGCTGGGAAGGTCTTCTTAATTGCAGTGGACGCGGAGGCATCTTTCTGAATCTTACCACTTTTAATTCCAGCCTCGACCCTTTCACCGGTCAGAATTAATTTGGTGAATCCTGCAGAGGAACTTCCGATTAAATGATTGAAAAAAGGGCCAGACAGGGTCCCTAAAAACATGTCAACCAGCTCTCTATCCGACAATGGGGCTGCACCATTCCCCCAGATCACGCCACTTCTGGGCATACTCTTTAAATCCTTCATTAGAAGCCATACCCATACTCTGTATTTGATTATGAGTAGGTGCTAAATCAGCGTTGTATTGGTATTGTCGGTAGAAAGCAGCAACTAAATCTTTCCAATTATGAACCTCAGGCCTCTCAAGTTGATAGAACCAGTCCAATTGTGTGCCTAACAAACTATCTTGGAAAAAATGGACCCAAAGATCTTTATCAGAAGAGTGAGGTTGGATCTTTCTGACATAGGATCTCAGATGCATCTTTGGACAGGACAAACCGTCATACTTAGCAAATGTAGGAACTTTGAACTTGGGAGGAATGACGATCCCAACGACCAACCCTAGTTCTTCGTAATCTAAACCAGGTACCCTTTGCAACTCCATGGCTTCCAACCGATCCTCAAGATTTTTATACTTATCATCCACCAAGGGATATTGCTGTTCAGAGTAATCTTCATCCTCCTCCTCCTCTTCTTCTTCAAATTCATATTCATAAGGCATCGCAGTTCCTTTTCCTTTACCAGCCCTTTCATCAGACGTCGAGGGGAACTCGAGAACCTTTCTAGCATGGCTTTCAAACCTTATTCCCATAGTGGCCACACCGGGCCTTTTCTTCTTTTTCTCTTTATCTTTCTCCAACAGTGCTTTAAGGTCTTCTTGACCCTTTGCTAAGGTCATGAGGAGTTGCTGGAATTGCGAATTCTGTGCTTGCAGATCCTTAACCGTCTGCTCCAAATCCATCTTGCTGAAATAAACAGCAGAAAGATAAGGAAACCTGGTGTGAAGACCTGTTTATGCATATGATGAATGATATGTTATTCATGTAATGCATTCAAGGATTCAGAAATTCAATTTTTTTGCAAACAAAAAGAACACACGTCATATTAAGAAGAAATTTGTTAGTACATAAATGCCCCATGGGCAAAATATTATAAAATTCTTAATGTAAAAACACATTGCGCATCCTCTTTGGTGCAATGTAAGTGTTGAGAGTTTCCTCTTCATGAAGTCGGCGGGTAAGCTCCAAAACCTTCTTCTCACTGGCTTCAAAAGTATTCTGCTCTTCCTTGAGTTGGATCCAACTCTTTTGTAATTCTTCCAATGATGTTTGCATGTCAGGATGTAGGAGGGTGTATGGAACCTCTCCTTCCGTAACAGGCTCTTTGATCACGGGGAGAATGTGAGGATATGGCATCATAAGATTCTGGGCGCGGGTTCGTACCCACTTGAGATAAGGCTCAAGGGGGATGGAATTCTTGTGCCCCAGTGTCTTACTATATACTTTGTTGGGCATCCTACAAGCTCGGATAAACCGTTGTCGAAGTCCTTGCGCATCGTTGTCGAAGTCAAAAACCAAGTCAGGAATCAACATGTCATGAGGGACATCCCTCCAAGCATATCCAAACTGTCTTAGTGCTAAACAGGGGTTGTAGGTAATGCCTCCCCTAATGCCTAGTAGTGGGACATTTGGGAACTCCCCACAACGATCAATGATGATGACATTTTCTTTGGACCGAGAACACCAATGAACATCAGAATGTGTGAGGGTCATCAATCGTTATGACCACCTTAAACCCTGCTCATTCTTCAAAACTGACTGGGGAAGGTGAGAAATAAACCACCTTGCTAGAAGAGGAGTACAGCACATGAGAACGCCACTTTTCCTCATTGTTCGTGTGTAAAATGAGTGTAGGATGTCCCCAAGAAATGTAGGCACAGGATTCTGAGATATGAAAATCTTGACAGCATTCACATCTATAAGTTGATCAGGGTTTGGGAACAAGACCAACCCATAGATGAGAAGTGCTACAATCTCCTCAAAAGCTTGTAGATCTAGAGAGTTCCAGCAGTCTTGTGACTTCTCAAACAGAAACTTTGCCAAGAAACCCTTGACACCACTTCTGGTTTCCCAATGTCCTTTGATATCAGATGGTTGCAAGTGTAATGCCTGAGCAACATCTTCAGGCTTTGGTTCTTTTTCCGTACCGTCGTAGGTTAGTTGATGAAGAATATGAATTCTCAGGAGTTGAGAAAATTCCTCCAAAGTAGGTACTAGTTGGTAATCAAGGAATGTGAAACAATGGTGTAGGGGGTCAAATAACTGGAAGAGAACTTTCACCATGTCTTTTTCAATGTTGGAGTTGACCAAGTTGAGAAGTCTACCATGTCTTTCACTGAAAGAAGAATTCTTTGGAATCATGGAAGTAAGCTCCTTTAGTTGAGGAGGGATTCTCACAAGGTTGACTTGAATTGTTTTCCTGCGAAGAGATGCCATGACCTACAAAACAAGAACAAAGATGAAGATCCAAACCCTTGAAATGGTTAGTGGATGCATATGATGCTTTATGATGTTCATGATGTATGCACAAACACGTGTACAAGCAAATCACACAAGATCCTAGTTTCAGGCTTGCATGAGGTTTCATAGGTAAGTACCCTCTTGAAGTTAGTTGGCTCAACCTATCCTATAAATAGTAACCGGGTTCTAAGGAGCTCAATAACACTGGATTATTTTCTGTGTTCATTGTTTTGGTTTAGCCACTTAACTGGCGACCAAAATATTCCAAGAAAACAACCTTCAATGAGTGTATTATCGAGTATCTACCAACTTCGGACTGCACCAAAGTCGGTCATCTCACTACCCCTAAAAAAGGCCAAGATGGTCAAGTAAGGTTCTAAGAGTTCATTAGTGCTTCATGACATCACTCAGCGGCCCCGTATTCTATTTGATTGACTCAAAGGCTACCGGTACTCACAAATATGTCGCACTAATATAGCTATTGCTTCAACCATGTCGGTATACCCCGCACAGTTTCCACAATGTATTGCTATTTACCTATGAATGTTTCCCAAATCCGGGTAGAGGATTTCAAGCCCAAACAAGAGAACCAAATGTAAAGCAATCAAAGCAATCAAGATAATCATACAAAGGTGATATAATCCCTAAGGTTACTCCACTTTTAAAGATTTCCCCAGCAGAGTCGCCAGTTCTGTGATGCGGTGCGAGAATTGACTTGAGGTTTTGCGTTTGTGTTTGCAAATGTTTCGGTTTAGCAAGAGTCGCCACCGACTTTTTATTTTATCCTAAGGAAAGGTCAAAAAGCACAGGAAAGACCTTTGAGATGTTTTCTTGGGTTTGGGGAGTATATTATGAAAAGGGAAGGTGCAAGCACCCTTTTCATCCATGGTTATCCATGGGATCTTAGTTATTTGTTTAGATCACTTGCTTTGCTTTTCATTTGTTTCAAATGGTGCTTTTCAATTTTTTGAAATGGTGCTTTGTGTGTGGTTTTGAAAGATGTTTTGAAAAGAGGCCATCGTTGTGGCAACCTTTGTAATGATTCTTGTTTGAATGTATACAAAGGTGTTTTTGTCTTTTGAAAAGTTTTTAATATTTGAAAGTTGGATTTTGAAATTGTGTTGTGAAGTGTGTTTGAAAATAGCAAGGATGTTTTGCAAGCTTTTGATCAAGTAACTAAGAGCTATCTACCCTATTTTACTCAAAGATCTTTTCTTATGTTTTTAACCCTTTTAACAGTGTTGTTTCACCATTTATTTTGTGAACAACCTTGTGTTAGGATGTTTAACGAGACAGGTGCGGGTCATCATATAGACCATGATAGCAATTGTGTCAAGTATCTTTGGCAATTTTCTTGAGGGACTTGATCATTTTGTTTAGGCAACTCAGATAGCGTCATCGAGTGACTATGATCTTTCGTTTTGTTTTTGTTTTGCCAAAGTTCTCAACATGCATACCATGGCCCATTTTTGAAGGCAACAAGTGGATTGTAACCCTAGGGGTGCAAGTGTGCATTGTGTTTGTTTTTTCATGCATTTTTGTCTTTGATTAGGCCAAACTATTTGTTAATTTGATTTTGGCATACAAACCCTAATTCTCTAATCATGGCATAATTGAAAGCGTAAAAGTGCGAGAATTTAAATTCTAAGCTATTACAACATGATTATGGGGGTGGTGGTACAATTTTGAATACGAGGATATTTGACAAGAAATATAAATCCTAATTACTATTACATCCAAATTAAATCTCAATGCAACAATATTTAAATGTACAATATTTAAATAAACAAGATAGATAAATATTAAATAAAATGTATTATGCAAAAAAGAAATTTTTATTTGTTTATGTATGTAAAGCATTTTTAATGTGAAAGAGGTGTAAAAGAAATAAAATAAAAAGTTGATTTTATTTATTAAAGGGGTAAACCCTAATTTTCTTTAAGAAAATAATATTCTCTATTATTCATATACAAAAATATATTAATATGTACAAAATAAAATATATTAGAAAAAAGTGTTTTTTAGTATAAATAATAATAAAAATAAATATATAATATTTTTGTATTTTTATTCTATGTTTTTAATAAAATAAAAGTATATGTGTGTGTGTGTATATATATATATATATATATATATATATATATATATATATATATATATATATATATATATATATATATATATATATATATATATATATATATATATATATATATATATATATATATATATATATATATATATATATATATGTTAAATATATTAAGTATGTATAAAATAAAATATAATATTTACAAAAATAAATTATATTCAAGAAAATATTTTCAGTGTGAATAAAAATAGGAAATAAAAATAAAAGTATTATTTACATTATTTTTAAGTTTTAATAAATAATATAAAGTATTTAAATTATTTTTATGTTAGAAAAATCAAAATAAAGTACCTAATAAATGTAAAAAAAATGAGAAAATATTTTTAAGCATTTTTTATGTTTGAAAATAAAATATCAAAGTCAGAAAAGAAAACAAAAATTCAAAAATGCAAAAATATGAGAAATTGGGCCAGGGGGTGCAAAAAGAAAAGAGGGGGTGTCAAAAGTGAGAACAAACAGGCCCAGCCCATTTCCACTTCATCTTCTTCCTTGTTCAAACAGAAAAAACGTGCGCCCTGTACAAACTGCTAACTCCTGTATTTGTGATCTTTTGCCAAAACTCAAAACATGAAACTTGTAGAGCATTAAACCACGATTCTAACCATATAAAAAACTTAATCTAACTCTCAAAGACCAGAGAGAATTTCTCTGGCCCTAAAATCTGACCTAGTTTTTTCAGCATGTTCATGGATGAAATTCTCTTAGCACGCTTAATATAAATGAAAACTGAGCATATGTATGGCTTCATGGCAATGAGTACTACATATTTCATTCACAAACCTAAGGCTAAATGTTCCTAAACAGAGAGATAGAAGTTTGAGAAATACTCGTTTCAGTCAAGCTCGAGTATGGCAATGCAGTAACTTTCAGTGAGGCCTGAGGTTCTTTTGAGCTTGCTTGATGTTCCCTAGACCTTTCCCAATGCTTAGTTTGTTTTGAAATGGTCTGAATCTCTCTATAGAACTCAACCTGCAAAGCTTCAAAACAGAAATGGTGAACATTGTAAATGGAGTTACAGTTGGTAATGGAGGTTTGGGATAGCTTGAGTGAGTTGAATGGAAGGTATTGGAACAAGTTTGAGCCCAAACGCATGAGTGGTTTGTGTGATGGATGTGAATCTGCAGGGAGTGCCCTGTTTTGCAAGAAGAATGTGATTTGGTGTTTTAGAAGGCTTGAGGGCTCAACAATTCGTGTTTCTAGCTCAAGGCAATGCACAAAACTTGTTTGGAATGTTGGCAAGAGTTGAATATATCAAATGCCCAAGTTATGTCCTTTTGGCAAGTTGACTTGTTTTGAAAGAAAAGTGTGAAGTGAAATGAGGTAGGCATGTACAGGATATCTCCAAGCATGCACAAGTTTCTTGTACCTTTGCCTGAGTTTGTGGAACTTGTTTGCTGCAAAGAAAGAGGTCAAAGGCTCAAGAGAAGCAATGTTGACATAAAGTTGCCTTTATGAAAATGGAAGTGCTACCTTTATGCCAAAAATGGATATGTTCATTGTGCCAAGCTCTAATGGTCAGAATAACACCAATGTCTAATGAGTTTGCATTCAATTTTTGAGTGTTGAAGGGTTTAGAGACCTGTAATTAAGTACAAAGCTAGTTTGGACAGATTTTGCAACTTGTATGAACATGTATTGACCATGGATACAAAGTGAGTTTTTGCCAACTTCAAGCATTCGATTCTCCCTAACCACAAATGTGTTTGGGGAGTTCTTGGACAATTTGGAAATCTTGCAACATTTACTATAATCCATATTTTAAGTGCAACTTGAGACTCCAAGTGGAACTATGTTAAAAATGGCCAAGAAGATGGGTCAAAATCCTGCCTAAACTAGGGCAAAATTCCTCTAAGTTAAAAGTTTTAGGGACCCTTGTTCCAAAAATCATAACTTGAGATCCAAGCTTCTTTTGAGAAAACTTTGTGAATCAAAGTTGTAGACTTTGTGGAGGAATACAACTTTCATGTTGTAAGTTTTGTTTGAATCCATTTGCATCATGGTGAAAATGTGGGGAAAAGTTAGGAAAAATTAAGGAAATTTCATAACTTAGAAAATTTCTAAGTTATGAAATTTTTCAATTTCAAACCCTAATTTGCAATTTTGGGTTTCTTGATGAAAAAGTTTCATAATTTGACACATCTTGATGAAAAATGACCCTTGGCACTTGATTTTGACCAAAAAGTCAAAGTTTGACTTTTCAACGTACAGTCAAATTTTGATCAGTTGACTGAAAAATTCATCTGTCAATCCCATGCATTTGAGATCTTTTGAACTTGTTGAATAGGTCAGGATAATGTCATGGAGTCCTTGAGCCCATGGTTGAACTTGATTTTCCATTGGCTAGGTCAAACAGTCAAAAGTTGTCTTTGCACAGTCAAAACCCTAAAAATGACCATTTTGCCCTTTTGGTGATCTGATCAAATTTCTTGTGGAATTATGGTCCAAACTTGATCAAATGGTTCATATGAGTTCATAATGTTGATGTGGGTCAAAATTCATGAGGTTTAACTGTAAATTGGCCACAGTTGACTTTTTCCCCAATATAGCTGGTTTCTAGGTCAACTGTCCAATTGACTGGGCAAAAATTTGATTAAAGGCTTGAAACTTGGTATGGACAAACTTATGAGTCCAACATGAAGTATGAAAGTCAATTTAGGCATTGTAAGTCAAAAAATTCATGTGCAAACTCAAACTCTAATTTAGGTCAACAGTGCAAGGAGGTGTCTTGAGCAGAGCAAACCCTAGCTTGGTTTTGAGTACCAAGAGCCTTGTGATGGGAAATGTTGATAAAATGAGTGGACAAATTTTGGGGTACAACAAGCAGACTATGAATGCCTACATTTCACGAAAGAGGATGCACACTACTTTTTTATCTTAGAGTTTTGTATTATTTTGTCCAAGGGGCATTGATGTACTCAAACTTTATCTTATTAATATAACGTGTGTTTCTTTTTGTATAAAATGAACTTGAATATTTTAAATCCTTGAAAACATTGCATATGCACATATCATTCATCATAACATAAACATGTCTTTTGCAAAAAGTTTCCTCATCTCTCTGTTGTTTATTTCAGTAAGATAGATCTCGAACAAACAGTCAAAGATCTCCAAACTCAGAACACGCAGTTTCAAAATTTGCTCCTGACCTTGGCCAAGGGGCAAGAAGAATTGAAGACTCTGGTAGATGAAGAGAAGAAAAAGAAAACAAAGAAGGTAAATGGAGTCTTGAACATGGGGAGAAGATTTCATGAACAGACAAGAAGGACCTTGAATTTTGCAACAACATCTGGTGAAGGAGAGGGGAAAGGCAAGGAAACAACAGTCCCGTCAGAATATGAGGAGGAGGAAGAAGAGGAAGACTACTCTGAGGAACAATATCCTCCCGCTTATGACAAGTACAGACATCTCGAAGAGCGTCTAAGCGCGATGGAAATACAAAAGGTGCCAGGCTTGGATTTTGAGGATTTGGGACTAGTGTCGGGGATTGTGATTCCTCTGAAATTCAAGGTGCCCTTTTTTGCAAAATACGATGAAGTGTCATGCCCTAAGATGCATCTCCGGTCGTATGTGAGAAAGATCCAACCATACTCAGCTGATAAAGACTTATGGGTGCACTTTTTCCAGGATAGTCTATCTGGAACACAACTCGACTGGTTTTACCAACTAGAAAGAGCCAACGTCCATAATTGGGAAGATCTTGCCGCAAATTTCTAAAAGCAATATCAATATAATGCTGATTTGGCACCTACCCGTACTCAACTTCAGAGTATGGCTATGGCTTCCAATGAGGGTTTCAAGGATTACACACAGAAATGGAGAGATCTAGCTGGGAGAGTTCAATCCCCTCTGTCTGAAAGGGAATTGGTGGACATGTTCTTAGGCACTTTGTCTGGTCCTTTCTTCAACCATTTGATTGGAAGCTCATCTGTAGGATTTACTGAATTAATACTAACCGGAGAGAGGGTAGAAGCTGGCATAAGAAGTGGAAAGATTCAGAAGGATTCTTCTTCTTCTACAGCTGTGAGGAAGCCTTTTATTGGTAAGAAAGAGGTAGATGTTGTATATCCGCAAAGAAACCAAGAGAGAGCCGAACACCGACCAATGGTTGAGGCTGTTATGATCCCAAAGCCTCCATCTGATCAACAAAGAAGTAATCAACCAAGGGTGGAAAGGCCAGTCTAGCAATTCACCAGAATCAACATGACTCTGTCTCAAGTATTACTGCATCTTTTGAGATCCAATTTGGTAACCCTGGAAGAAGCTCCGAAAAACCCCAACACAACTTCCCCTCATTATCACCCCAATGCCTGTTACGCATATCACTCCGAAAGCCCTGGTCATGATGCTAATAACTGCTGGGCCTTGAAAAACAAAATACAAGACCTCATTGAAGCAGAATAAATTGAGTTTGATGCGCCTGAGAAGCCAAATGTCATTTTTTCTCCCATGCCCAGACATGGCCACAACACCAATGCTATTAAAGAAGATTTGTTTGTTACTACAGTTGATGAACTCGTGACTCCACTTCCAACCATTAAGATAAACTTTTTGAAAGCCAGTGTGTTCCCGGGTTGTAATGAAGACTGCCACCTCTCCTTATCCTCACCAACTGATTTCCTTTTTTTGAAAGCAGGCATTCAACGCTTGATAGACAACAAAGAGATTCTGTTTGAAAGTACTTTTGTTTCACCTGTTCCTATTAAATATGTTTCAATCATTACCATCTCCACCAATTCTTCCAGGGTCTCCAAAAGACCCGTTATAATTACATCAGTTCCGAAAGCAACTCCTCTAATAATCACAATGCATGGGCCAGTCCCATATGAATCAGATAAAATTGTGACGTGGAATTACGGTGCGGACATTTATTACCATGGCATCAAACAAGATGGGTTGGCCGCCGAAGAGATAAACTCCGAAGAAGAAGATTTCGACATCACCAATATTGCCAGAACTAGTAAAATTACCCAAAGCGGTAGGATCTTTTCTCCAGAAATTTCCCCCCCAAAGGCAGTTTTTGGACCCGTGGCTGCTCCGAAGATTACTTCCGTACCCATAATCATCTCTGCAAGTGCTCCTATTGATGAAGCTATTACAACCCCTGTTTTCATTCCTACCAACACTCCTACTACTGAAACCCGAGGAAAAAGTATTCAAGTAGAGCATGTCCGGACGAAGGCTCAATCACTGACTATCCCCGAGACCTCCAAGAAAGAAATGGAGGAGATCCCGAAAATTATAAAGAGGAGCGACTACGACATAGTCGAACAGTTGGGGTAAACTCCCTCCAAAATCTCCATGCTGGAATTACTACTGTGTTCTGAGGCACATGAGAAAGCCTTAGTGAAGTTCCTAAAAACAGCCCATGTTCCTCAAGAGACATCTGCTGATCAATTTCAAGACTGCATGGCCAGTTTGACAGCGGATAACGGCCTAGGCTTCTCGGATGCTGATATGACACCAAGGGGAAGAAAGCACAACGAGGCATTGCATGTCTCTGTGGAATGTAGAGGCACAACTCTGGCCCATGTCTTGGTGGACACTGGCTCATCTTTGAATGTTTTACCGAAGAAAGCTCTTGACAGACTTGACTGCGAAGGACTGATGTTAAAGCCAAGTAACATAGTAGTAAGGGCATTCGATGGATCGAAGAGGATGGTACACGGGGAGGTAGATATCCCCATAAAGGTTGGTACTCAAACTTTCAATTCAACCTTTTATGTAATGGACATCCGCCCCTCTTACTCCTGTCTGCTAAGACGGCCATGGATCCATAATGCTGGCGTCGTCACCTCTACATTGCACCAGATGCTAAAGTATCTAGTTCAAGGAAAAATTATCACTGTCCACCGAGAGGAAGACTACATGATTAGCCATCTCAACTCCTTCAGGTATGTGGAATTAGACAGCGAATTTATTGAAACCCCTTTTCAACACTTCGAAGAGGTCCCCCAAGAGGTAGCAGTGACCAAGACTATGTCCCATATTCCCAAGATTGCAAGACCTCCACTCTAGATGTCATCTCTGAAGGACGCCAAAGCAATAGTAGAGGAAGGTGGATGCATCATATGTGGGCAACTTCCGGATATCCCGTATAAGTATGACAAGTTTGGCTTAGGTTTCACTTCAAATTCTCAAAAGGTTGTACGTCGTGCCCGTGCTGGAGGACCATTCTTGAAGATTAGCAATCGAGAAGTCAACACGGTAGAAGATGGTGAAGAGGATTGCAACTTGGAGGATTCGATCTTTCAGAATGTCAATGGAGGACTCAACAATTGGGAGGCCAGAGACTTCATCCCAATAAATTTCAGCCCTCAGTAATTTATCTTTTCTTTTGATGGATCTGTAATATTCAAAAAAAAATCGCACTCTTAAAACCGTGTGTCTTACCCGAGGAACAATGGTCCATTTGTAAGGGTTATTATTTCATCTTCATATGACATTCAATGAATCATGGACGTTTTTCGCATATAAACTTTTGCGCTCATTGTTTTTCTTTTACATTTTATTTTCTTTTAAAAGATGGCTATACACTTACACACACCCACACTCACAAATGCGGGTACCCATCCATTCTGGATCCCATGGGTAACGATACTGATATGGCCTTTTGTGACTCTGAGGATCTAATCTTCCAAGCCGAAGATGAAGGCGAGGAAGATTGTGAAGTACCGGGGGAACTTGCCAGAATGCTACAACAAGAGGAAAGAACCATTCAGTCTCACGAAGAACCTGTGGATATGATCAACCTGGGTACCGAGGAAGATAAAAAAGAGGTCAAGGTGGGTGCCAATCTGGAACCCGGTGTCAAGGAACGTCTGGTTCAGTTGATACATGACTATGTTGAGATCTTTTCCTGGTCATATGAAGACAAGTCAGGACTTGATACAAACATCGTGGTACATCATCTGCCTACAAGAGAAGATTGTCCGCCAGTAAAACAAAAGGTTCGTCACATGAGACCTGATATGTCAGAAAAGATTAAAGTGGAGGTCATGAAGCAATTCAATGTTGGATTCTTAGCTGTCACTTCCTACCCTCAATGGGTTGACAACATTGTTCCCGTACCTAAAAAAGATGGCAAAGTACGAATATGTGTGTGTGATCGGTGGGAACGAGAACTGACTGTTTTGGATATGCTGGTTCGCGTTTGCGTTTGTTTTTGCAAAATGTCACGGTAAGCAAGAGTCGCCACCGTCTTTTATTTTATCCAACAAGGAAAGGACAAAAGCACAGAAAAATTCCTTTTCGAGATAATTCTCGGGTTCGGGAGGTAGATTATAGAAAGGGAAGGTATTAGCACCCTTTCTATCTGTGGTTATCCACGGGCTCTTAGGTACTTGCTCACTATGTGTTCAAAAGTTTGCTTTTCTTTATGTTTGTGGGTTTTGAAAAGAGTTTGTTGTTTTGAAGAGAGTGTAAGTGCGAAAAGTTTTGTTTTGTTTTTAAAAGGAGCAAGTACTTAAGAATCTCTACCTACTCGAAAAGGAATTAAACTGTGCAAATGTCCTTTAGACAGTGCTATCCCACTATTGAGGAGTAGGTAGCACCGTCGTTGGAGTTTTCGGGTCAATTCGATTTAAGGGACGTGTGGTCACTAAAACAATGTTAGGATGCTTTAGCGATATCCCTAATGTCTTAGATCATTTTTATCGAGGCAACCATTTCGAGGCAACTTTGATCTTTAGACAGGAGGGCGACCTCTAAGACTTCCTATACTTAATGACCATGTTCGAGGCAACCAAGTGAGGCGTACCTTAGAAGTGGCATGTGCAAGTGTGTCAATTTTCAGTTATATTATCTTTGCATGTCATGGTGAGCTACTGTTGATTTTAATTTAAATGTTGTCATGCAATCCTAGTTAGCATACATCTAAGCAGTTAATATATGTACAGGAATTTAAAGTGCGGGAATTGTAAATCCTACGCTATTACAAAGCTTCGGGGAGGGGGATTATTTACATGTCCAAAACTTGGGGGAATAAAAGCAGTAAAAAAGTCTTAGTTAAACTATTACAAACCAATAAGCAGTTACAATAAAATAAACGCGCGCGAGAAAAATTGAATCGGAATGTCCTTTTGGGTTTTGACCCTTTTTCTATAAAATAGGGCATATTTTTGGTCTTTTTGAATTAAGAATTAACCTAACTAATGATTAAAAAAAATATTTTTTTGAGTTTTATTTTGTTTAATGAAAATGATCTAAATCTACTTAATTTTAGTTTTTTTGAGAAAAAATGTTAAGATAATTAATTAATTAATTAACAAAATTAACTTAATAGAAAAAAAAACTATCATAATGTTTTTTATGGTTTTTGATTGATTTTAACGTTAATTAAAAAAGATAAAAAGATGTCAATGAAAACAAAAATAAAATACAAGAGGGATCCTTCGATCCAGGGAAAAAAGGAGCTTAGAGCCAAGGAGGGAATGGAAGCTTCGATCCAAACAAGGTCATGGTTCTTTCGATTGGGCCAGGAAGTGGGCATGAACAGCCTTCGATCCAGGGAAGGGGATTTCCCTTTGATCCTGGGAAAAATGCCTTCTTCGATCCAGAGAAGGTGTCTCCTTCGATCTGGGATGCTATACCTGTAAAAGTATGTTAGCAAAATAAAACTCAGGGCCTGGTATCGAACCCCGGGCCCTTCGATCCTGCGTGCGCTGAGTCTTTTCAGGCTTAATCTGCAGCAAATGTTAGCAAACGAAGAACATGACCTGGGGCCAAACCCAAGCCCTTGAATTCTGTCTAGGATGGCAAATGGAATGGGATAAAAAATATGGAGGTGTTATGCAAAATGAAAAGTTTTGACAATTTACCCTCTCTTACCAGCAGATTGAATCTTTGATTTGGGTACTGGCTGGATGGGAGCACTTTCAATCTGAGGGCTTCTGGGCGTGGGCACCTTCGATCTGAAGGACTGTTTTGGCTTGGAAAATTCTGACAATCTTTGATGGATTGTAGGCAGCGTCTTCCCTGTTTCTTTTCTTTTCTCTATTTTTTCTGTATTTTTTCGTGTTGTTCCCCCTGTGTGCTGAGTTTTTTTGTTGTTGTCACCTCATTTTTTCTGTATATTTTCGTTGTTTTTTTTTTTGCAGCATTTGTGGTCTCTTTATATAGAGGGGGTAGAGGGGACAGGAAGACAAAGGTTTAAATGACCTTGATTATGTGTTTGACAGCCATGAAAGAGAATCGGTAACGTTAATTATGTGTTTGAAAGCCATGAATGAGAGTTCGTAACGTTGTCTAAACACATGGGATCTTGTCCTTTTTTGAATTTTGAATGATATGTAATTGAATGCTCCCTTTCGAATGGGCTGATGGCCTCCTTCGAATGCTCTCTTTCGAATGGGCTGATGGCCTCCTTCGAATGCTTCCTTTCGAATGGGCTGATGGCCTCCTTCGAATGCTCTCTTTCGAATGGGCTGATGGCCTCCTTCGAATGGACTTCTTATGTACCCTTCGAATGGGCCTTCTTAAAATTCCAATCGAAAGGCTTTGTTAACAGGACAATCGAAAGGTGTTGTTCATGCTAATCGAAGGATCCCTTGGCATGTCAATCGAAGCTGCCTTGACACAATGCTAAATCGAAGGATCCCTTGGCCTGCCAATCGAAGCTGCCTTGACACCAATCGAAGGGTCTTTCAGAATTGCCAATCGAAAGGTCTTTCAGAATGCCAATCGAAAGGTCTTTCAGAATGCCAATCGAAAGGTACTTCAGAATGCCAATCGAAAGGTACTTCAGAATGCCAATCGAAAGGTACTTAAAGTACCACTCAAAAATTTTCTTTTTCCTTAGGCAAGGGTTTCTGGTCAACCATGTATGGGGAAGACTTTGGAAAACATGAGAGGGCAAATTTTGGGGTACAACAGTGTGGATTACAAAGATTTGAATAGGGCAAGCCCTAGAGATGATTTTCCACTCCCCCACATTGATATCCTGGTTGACAATACGGCACAACACAAAGTGTTTTCTTTCATGGACGAATTCTCAGGTTATAACCAAATTAAAATGGCACCTGAGGACATGGAGAAAACAACATTTATCACATAGTGGGGCACATTCTGTTACAAGGTAATGTCATTCGAACTGAAGAATGATGGGGCAACCTATCAACGTGCCATGGTAGCTTTATTTCACGACATGATACATCATGAAATAGAGGTCCACATAGACAATATGATAGCCAGATCGAAAACAGAAGAAGAGCACCTTGATCATTTACAAAAGTTGTTTGAAAGACTGAAGAAGGACAAGCTGAGGTTGAATCCAAACCAGTGCACATTCGGAGTACGGTCCGGTAAACTCTTAGGTTTTGTCGTCAGTAACAAGGGTATTGAGGTCGATCCTGCCAAAGTCAAAGCAATACAAGAAATGCCTGCTCCTCATTCTGAGAAGGAACTCAGAGGATTCTTGGGACGCTTGAACTATATTGCCAGATTCATTTCTCATCTAACAGCTACTTGTGAGTCAATCTTCAAACTATTGAAGAAATATCAAGTAGTCAAATGGAATGATGAATGCCAAGTTGCTTTTGAAAAAATCAAAGAATACTTATAAGAACCTCATGTATTGATGCCACCAGTCAAGGGAAGACCACTGATCATGTATCTTACTATTTTAGAAAACTCAATGGGGTGTGTATTGGGGCAGCATGATGAGTCTGGCCAAAAAGAGCATGCTATTTATTACCAGAGAAAAAAGTTTACCGACTGTGAAACTAGATATTCACTGCTCGGGAAAACTTGTTGCACTCTGGCATGGGCTGATCACCGGCTAAGACAGTATATGATGACTCATACTACCTTATTGATATCTAAGATGAATCCGATAAAATACATCTTCGAGAAGCCTGCTCTTTCAGGGCGAATAGTTAGATGGTAGATGATCCTAACGGAGTACGATATACAGTATACTACCCAAAAAGCTATAAAGGGAAGTGTATTGGCTGATCACCTTGCTCACCAAGCTGTAGAAGACTATCAGTCCATGAAGTTTGAATTCCCGGATGAAGACATCATGACATTAGACAGCTGTGAAGAAATTAGGCCATATGATGGACCTGAACAAGGATCCCGATGGACCCTGTTCTTTGATGGAGCATCCAATGCACTCGGTAATTGTATCGGCGCTTTACTCATATCTCCAAAAGGGTGTCATACTCCCTTTACTTCCAGACTTTGCTTCAACTGTACAAACAAAATGGCAGCGTATGAAGCGTGCATCTTCGGTCTCAGGGCTACCATAGACTTGGGAATCAAAACCTTATATGTGTTTGGAGATTCAGCTTTGGTCATCAGTCAGATCAAAGGGGAATGGGACACTAAGCACCCAAGCCTTATCCCTTACAAAGAACATGTTTTGACATTGCTATCACATTTTGAGAAGATTACCTTCGAGCATTTCCCGCGAGAAGAAAATCAGCTAGCAGATGCTCTAGCCATAATGTCATCTATGTTTAAACTTAATTGGGATAACGAGGCTCCCCATATCACCATTGAACGAATGGATGAACCAGCACACTATCACGAGATTAATACTGAAGAGGTAGTGGACCAGCCTTGGTTTCATGAAGTCAAGAGGTATCTCGAGGCTCAAGAATATCCAGAAGGAGCTTCAATCAATGATAAGAAGTTCTTAAGGAGATTCTCTGATAAATTCTTCCTTAGTAATGGCATCCTGTACAAACGCAATCATGACTCAATTTTGCTTCGATGCATGGATAAAGTTAAAGATGAAAGGATCATGGAAGAATTACATGAAGGCACTTTTGGCACCCACTCCAGTGGGCATACGATGGCGAATAAAATCCTACGGACAGGCTATTATTGGTCTACCATGGAATCAGATTGCTATCAACACTCTCGGACCTGTCACAAGTGTCAAATTTATGCTGATAAGGTGCATGTACCTCCGGTTCCTCTGAATGTCTTAACGGCTCCTTGGCCCTTTACTATGCGGGGAATTGATATGATTGGAGAAATCAAGCCTACAGCCTCCAATGGACACCACTTCATCCTAGTGGCCATCGACTATTTTACAAAGTGGGTCGAAGCAGCTTCCTTTGCCTTCGTTACCAAGAATGTTGTTGCCCGCTTCTGTAGCGGTAGAAATGTTCAAGACTGAGCCATTGGATTGACTAGACTTTATACAAATCAAAAATAAAAATATCCACCGCGCTTTATTGTTTCCAAAGGAATGGGAAAACAGCTAATAACCCAAAATGGGGGAAAGATACAAGGTAAGAGGGTTGGTTATGCAAAGGGAAAGTATTAGCACCCTAAACATCTACGGTACTCCGCATGAACCTCTTTGTAAAATCTGTATATTTTGGCTATAAAAAATGTGTTATATATAAAATGGATGGTGGAGGTGAGAAAAGAAATATATTTTTTTATGATTTTTGCACCCGTCGCCGTTGCGAACCTTTAGTGCCTACGTACCACCTTTCGTGCAATAGGGGATCAGGGTACACGTAGTTCCTCTTTTAAAAGTTTGAAACACAAAGTGTGTTGGTTAATTTTAAGAGATAAGACATCATCGTCATTGTCCGTGTGGAAAACATACTTACTACCCACAATCATGAGAAATGAAAATTAGCATCATCTCAAAGTGTAGGATATGGCTTGGATTTTAAAATCAACAATGCCTCACTCAACACCCAAGTGGAAAATATCTCACTTCACTACATATCGTAGAAGTATAATTGTTTGCATCACTACAAGGATTGACAAGAGTCTAACCTTTTGAGAAAAGTTTAAAGGTAAAAGACAATGTGGCAAAATGATTTGAAATGAGATTGATTAACTTTTAGTCTTCTCACAAAAAAAATGTCAAGGTATTATTAAGTTGATTGAAGTTTATTTATGAAAATATTTTGAAAATGCATGGACATAAGTCCAAGTTTATTATGAAAGTAGTTTAAGTTTGAAAACAAGAAGAGTTTCAAAAGGAGGGAGAAGATTTTTGAAATTAAAGAAGATGGGAGGAGAAGAAGAGACTATCCTAAAGCATAAGGTAAAATCTAAGGATAAGAACCATCTAACCAACAAGAATCCAAAACTTGACATTATGAGCCAAGATAGAATTCCCATTCTTTGGATTGAAACCAAGCAAGCCAAGATACTAGACCTCTTCAAGTGTATTAAGTCTTCACAAAAATTGGGCAGAGTAACGGCTGTATACGGGTGAATTCCATATTACAAACAAAGGATATAATCACAAAAACCTGCACACAAAAACAAACAAGAAACCCAATGTATTGAGGTAAACCTCAAGAGCTCCAGACAAAATAATCAAATAAGATCACAAGGTCTCCAAGATAGGCCAAGGTTTCTAATACTAAGTCCAAGAAATAGTCCCATGCTCCATAATGCCAAGGATAATAACCAAATAGTCCAAGTACCATTAAGAGTTTTTCAGGGTTTAAGTTGATTATTAAGTATCTTAGGAAAAGAAAAAGAAAAGCTCAAGTGATCAAAGTAAAAATGACAAGAATATAAGTGCTCAAATGAGAAAAGATGAAAATGACATGAAATGAAAAATGCTAAAAAATAAATAGTGCATAAAGGATAAAAGAATAAAAAGCATAAAATAAAACAAGTCAATAATTAGTGGTTAGTTGGATGACTATCTTGAAACTTGCATTTGGAACTCATTAGAGGATTGGTAGAACCAAAGCCTCCACACAACAAGTTGCATTTGCTTTTTGTCAAGTATATCATTCGTTTGGAATTCTCATAAGTACCATTTAATGATCAACGATGTTTAAGTGATCCGCGTTGACCAAAGGTGTTGTAGCTCCATTAGAGGATTGGTAGAACCAAAGCCTCCACACAATGAATCTCAAGGTTATTGGATCAAAGAGATCAAATTAACATACTTGGGCTTGCAATCATAAGTTTGGGCCACGAATGATCATTTATTTGAATCGAGACAAAATTTAGTGATATGTTAAGCAATCGTAAGTGGACTTATATAGAAGTCGCACCTATTTTGAGGCTGGTCAATAGCAATCTATGCACCATTTGTTTTGAGACATGATATAGAGATCATGCTTCAACAACATTTTGTGCAATGAGAATGGGATGAGATGAAGAGGAATTAGGGTAAAAAGAGAAACCACATTTGAATTAATATTTAATCAAACTATTATTAAAGTCATTCATCCATTTTTTGTGGAGTTAAACTCAACACCATGGATCCAATGATGTTAATAAAGCCATGACCAAAAAATCAACACAAGACAGCCAGAAAGTATTCACAAAATAATAATATAATTAATATATACATTAAAGGGTTTAAAAAATGGAAAATAATGAAGAAAATGCCAATTATATTCAAATTAATCAAGAAATAAAAAATAAGACCATAGAAAAATCAGAAAAGAGGCCAAGTGATTTTATAAATTTTTTGGGAATTTTCAAAAGTCAGAAACTATTTTTAAAAATTAAAATAAATGGGTAAAATAAACTAAAATAGTAAAAAAAAATAGTAAAGTCAGAAACAAAAATAAAATAAGGTTACCAATATTTGTCACAATATCATTGGATCATTCCATAATTTTTTCAGAATTTAAAAATGTGCAAAAGCATTTTTAAACATTTTAAACAAATCAAATAAGTGTAAAATTCATAAAAAAATACCAAAACACAATTAAATTGTGAAAAAATTAAAATCAGAAAGAGAATAATCAAAAATATTTTTCATAATTGTTTCAGATTTTTTGGACTAAATGAATTTTCTATGATTTTTTGGACTAAAAATGAATTTTCTATGATTTTTTTGAAATTTAAAACAATTAAAATGTAAAAATCAGAAAAAGAAAATAAAAGGAAAAGATGTGGACCACTGGATGAGAGTCAAAATGCGTTAGTAATCAAATCCAAGGGATCTGGCGCGCTGTGCATATCATGGTCTTTAATGAATAATGTACAGAATCATTAATAAAATCAGAATTTGAAAATAAAAAATGTCACGCTTTCATTGGTTAGAAGATGACACGTTGGTCATCTTCAACCTCCAGCCCTCACGAATTGCAGGTCTCTAGAACTGTAAAATCAAAAGCTCAGACATATGCCATTCACTTCGTCTCTTCAAGACGAAGACAACCACACCCTCGCGCCAAATTTAAATAAACTATAGCTCAAGCAATTTGGAAAGAATGTTTTGAAAAGGGATTTGAAAATTCATGGTCAAAACGTGCTTCCAGATGAAAGTAAGTGTTGCAACTAGAACCAGGGCAATGAGAGCAACACAATGATACCAAAGTTTTGAAGAATTGATGAAGGAATCTACCTATTGAAGTTGAGTTGCAGAGCTCTGAAACTGGACTTCTATGGAGCAATATAGGGCACGATTCTTGAATGTAATTATATGGTTAGCCTTAGGGAAGATCAATGAAGGTGAATTGATGGAAAAAATGGACTGAAAAAGGCTTGAGAATAGGATTCGAAGTAGCTGAATTATGAGTTGTGAAGCAAGTTTGGCAGGGTGATTCTGGATATCTAAGCTTGGGAAATTGAATGGGGAATTACCCTTTATTTATAGGGAATCAAATGGAATGTTCAAGCGTGTGAAATGATAAAGTTTGGAGGGAAATCGTGTGAACCAGATGCACGAGCAAAGTGTGATCTGATTTGCATCAAAACTCATCTAATCCTTGCGTTTCAAGGCTCTAATCCACTTTGGCAACTTGGTTAAACATGTTTAGATCACAAGCGTGTGCTAATTTGATGTTTAAAGGCCAAAACATGAATTTTAAATTCTGACTTATGGAGAAACTTCAGTTCCAAGTTACCAAGTTCAATCCAATGGCATTTCCACCTCAAGGGGTCTTAGGGAAAAATTCTCGATGCTTTGGAAAGATGAGGTAACAAGCTTTGCAATGGAAAAATAATGGAATCAAATGGATGCTTGAGCTGAAAGTTACATGGAGTCAAAGTTGAAGAAAAAGAGTTGACTTTCCATACTTAGAAATATTTCGAATTCTTCTTTAAAAATTACCTATAATCTCTTGCATCCAAACATAGCCTTCCACTCGGAATTTTCTCTTGACCAAAAAAGATGGAATGAAGTAGATCTCTTGAATGACATTTTGCAATTTGAACCACTCAAAATATCAAAAAATTGAGAAAGTTATGACTTGTTGAAGTTGGCCTAAAATCATGAAATGACCTATAATCTTTTGCATTCTTAAGGAAACTTCCATCCATTTTTGTACTTTGCACATAAAAGAAGGAATGAGGTAAACATCTTTAAGATCATCATGAAAAAATAATGGGCTCAAGGTGATAAAAATTGACCAAGTTATGACCATTTGAAGTCACATATGGAGAATTAGGGATTCATCTGGGTGACTTGTAATCTTTCTTCTTCACCAAGTTCCTTCCACATTAAAAATTCTTGGAACTTTTGAAGTTATTTGTTGGTAACTCATTGAAGAGAAGAATGTTTTTGGAATCACTCAAAAATACCAAAAGATGAGCAAGATATTCCCCTTTGAAGTCCACAACCCTAGCCTTTAGATCAAGAGAATGCTTGGTGGAACTTTGCCAAGTTTGAACAAACTTTTTGTGCCAATATTCTTCCTTTGTGAATAGAAATTGTTGAGGATGATGATGAGGACTCATGGCCACCAAAACCACTTTCATACCAACTTCAAGACAACTTCAATGGTGAGGTTTGAACTTCTCAAGCTATTGACTAGGGCATGGAAATAAACTCATGAACCCATGAAGAAACTTGCTAAACCTAATTACCTTTACCTACATTATTAACAAGTAAGACAAACCAATATTGAATTTTGTTAATTAGAGAGAAAATCAAAGCAAAATATCCATGATCACAAAAGAAAACAAGTTAAGGTGCTTGGTAATTCCTCAGAAAAGCAAGGCTAAAGATAGAGAGAAGAACCAAAAGCCCTAATGTGATTTTGTTGTGATTGAAACAATATGGTATGATTAATGGATCTTAGGGGGGGAAATTGGGGTACAATAGCTTCATCAAGCAAAACATTATTTGTCGGTATGGTATCCCAGAAAGGATCATCACTGACAATGGTACAAACCTCAACAATACCATCATCACCGCATTATGCGAGCAATTCAAGATCCAGCATCACAATTCTTCTCCCTATCGGCCCAAGATGAATGGTGATGTCGAAGCTGCAAATAAAAACATTAAGAAGATCATACAGAAAATGACAGTCACATACAAAGACTGGCATGAGATGTTACCATTCGCTCTCCATGATTATCGTACCACGGCTCGCACATCAACCGGGGCAACACCCTATTCTTTGGTTTACGGCATGGAGGTTGTCTTGCCTATTGAGGTTCAGATCCACTCTCTGAGGATTATGAAGGATGCAGGATTGAATGAAGACGATTGGATCCAGACTCGACTTGATCAATTGAACTTAATTGATAAAAAGAGACTTACCGCTGTTTTCCATGGTCAGATGTATCAAAAGTGGATGATCAAGGCTTTCAATAAAAAATTCAGACGCCAAGTATATCAAGTTGGGGATCTAGTGATCAAACGTATCATCTTTCCACAAAGTGATCCCAGGGGAAAATGGACTCCTACCTATGAAGGACCATTTGTAATCAAAAGCATATTCTCTGATGGGGCAATGATTTTGACTACCATGGATGGTGACGACCTGCCACACCCTACGAACATGGACATAGTCAAAAGATGCTACACATAAGAGACCCGTTAGGTTGACACACCTAGGCAAAACAAGGGCATCCCGGCGAACCAAAAGGTTCGGGAAAAAATTAGGGATAAAATGAAAAAAATATGTACACCCAGAAAGTTGAAAACCCAAAAGGGAGACTTGGGCAAAAAAGGGTTTCCCGGTGGGCTGAAAACCCGAAAGGGCGGTCCAGGCAAAAGTTAGGGAGTAAAAGCGTATGACTATGTCCCGTCGGATCACTTGACGGACAACCTTTGGCTTCCACTGACAAACTCAAAGTTTTTGATCAATTCAATCATCTCCGGACAAGGCAAATAGACAATATACTTAGAGATACGAAGGCTATATCAGAATGGGAACCCCATGGGATTATTACACATAGTTATCTTTCTTTGTATCAAATTTTTCTTGTTTTACGACAGCATTCTCTTACTAGAATGTTTGTCCCCTTTGTACAAAATATTTATTCAAGGTCAATTCAAATATATCCCTTTGAAAGTGAAAAAACTATTTGTCTTTTTCTTTACGCTTGTGTTTTGTTTGCCAAAATGTCCAATGATTCATTGATGAACATATGCATTTGAACATGATTACTGTTTACAAATAAATAAAATGAGAAAGACAATTACTGATAGGTTTAAAGAATAGGAAATGTATCTAACCTATTCCATAAGTAATCCCCTACAGTACGTCATTCAAGTCCTCAGCGGAACGAAGCTCCCATTTTACCAATCCCCGGTAGAAATCATCCAATTTCTCCAGATTCCCCAAGCAGATATTACAAGCAGTACATGGCATTACCCTCACAACAGAATTTACTTCTCTCAACAAAAGTTCATCAGTACTTCAACTTCAAGATATAAAAATTCAACATATCCTCAACGGCATTCAGGGATTTATTTTCCTCAAACAGACAGCAATACAGCAAATCAGCTCACATGCACATACATTACATCCATATATCATAAAAATTGATGAAACAAATATATTGCATCATACATTTCATGCAAACATAACTTTGTATTTTAGCTAATATTTTACCCTTTTCAGGATAAGATTAACAGTTACCATTGACAAATATACTTACAGATACAGTACAGATACGCTCCAGACACAGATGCCATTCTGATACTCATTCAGATTCAACTTTTAGATACAGTACAGATACGCTCCAGACACGGATGCCATTCTGATACTCATTCAGATATAACTTGCAGATACAGTACAAATACGCTCCAGACACGGATGCCATTCTGATACTCATTCAGATACAACTTGCAGATACAGTACAGATACGCTCCAGACACGGATGCCATTCTGATATTCATTCAGATTCAACTTTCAGATATAGTTCATATACGCTCCAAACACGGACGCCATTCTGACACTCATTATTTCAGCTTACAAATTACAGTGCAACAAGCATTCTTGGATGGAATCTACAAGCCCATCTCCAACAAGATTCTATCACTGCTCCAAATGGCATCTTTAAGCCCATTCCCTCAACCACACGTCGTCGAGTGCAAATTTCTAGGAACTCTAGTGTCCAATAATTCTTTCACCTTCGAGTCACGAATGTCAAAACTCGCCAATCTAACTCTTCAGGTTTAAGAAGATTGAACAGGGGCAGCTGTTGTACCCTAAAATTTTCCCTCTCATTTATCAAGATTTTTCTCACAAGATCTCTTTGACTCAAGACTGGATTAGGGTTTGACCAGCTCAAGACATTTCATCATGCACTGATGACCCAAAATTAGGGTTTGGAATTGCACAAGGATTTTTGGACTATCAATGCTTCATATGAATTTCAAGTGTCATTATGGATCCCTAAGATTACTCATGTTAAGTCTCAAGCCTTGAATCACATTTTTGATCAGTCAATTGGACAGTTGACCTAAAAATCAATTGTATTAGGGAAAAAGTCAATCATGGCCAATTTACAGTCAAACTTCATAATTTTTTATCCACATCAACATTTTGGACCCATATGTATCATTTGGTCAAGTTTGGACCACAATTCCTCAAGAAATCTGATCAAATCATCAAAAGGGCAAAATGGTTAAAATTAGGGTTTTGACTGAGAAAGGACAATTTCTGATTTTTGACCTAGAAAATGACCAATTGGTTTGAAGCATGATTTCAAGAGTTCAAGTGCATCATCTTGACCTAATGACATGGTTCAAGACATTGCAAGTCCATTGGATTGACAAATGAATTTTTCAGTCAACTGATCAAAAGTCAACTGTATACTGAAAAGTCAAACTTTGACTTTTTGGTCAAAATCAAATGCCAAGGATCATAATTCATCAAAACATGTCAAAATGTGAAACTTGTTCATCAAGAAATAAAATATTGAAGGTTTTGTTTTAAAATTTGAAATTTCTTAAACTTAGAAAAGTTTCTAAGTATAGAAAATTTCTTATTTTTTCTCAACTTTAAGCCAAATTCTCACCATGATACAAGATGATTCAAAGAAAGTTCCCAACATGAAAGTTGTAGATATCCATGAAATCTACAACTTTTCTTCACACATTTTTTCGTAAAGATGCTTGGATCTCAAGATATAATTTTATGAATACATTCTCATGAACTAGATAACTTAGTGAAATTCTGCCCTAATTTAGGCAGGTTTTTTACCTAACTTCATGGCAATTTTTCACCTAGTTCCAAGATGAATCTTGAAATGAAATTCAAATATGAGTTATATATAACATTTCAAGCTTTCCAAAATGTCCCAGAACTCCTTGAGATCATTCTTGAGTAGGGAGAATCGAAGAGATGAAGTTGGCAATTTCTCACTTTGATTTCAAGCCATTTCATGAAGAACAAAATTCAAATCCAAACCTAGGCTACATAATCCCTGCTTTACAGGTCTCAAACTTGTTTCTTACTCCATAATTTAATGCTTACACAGTTGATAAAGCCTTAATCCAAATATTCTTTAGTGTTTACCTTGTTGTTGTTTGCCCTTCCGAATATTGTGTTTGCCATAACACGGTGTAAGAAGCGGATGTTCGGGTTATGGATGTGAGAGGCGTACCGTGCTTCGGGTGTGGCATTTGGTTCGCCGGTTATTCTCTCCCATAGTGCGTATGCAGTTCCATTCCAATCCAATTCTGGGGGGATGCGGTATTGCACATTATTCCCTCGGGGAAAATGAAATATGTCGCTCAAAGTCTCATGGTTGAGTTGGAATTCTCGGTTGAACATCCGAAAATGAGCGGCTCCCGTTAGGTGTGCGTCTGCATCGTCTCGAGTGTGATATGCGTAGGAACTCAAGAATTCCAACGTGAGAGCTTCATAAGTTTGTGTGTTCATCGTGCTAATAAAGCTTAGGCCAGCTTTATTCAGCAAGCCTTCCATATGAGGTTGCAAGCCTAATTCTTTCAAGCAATTGTTGTCGACGAACCGTGTGGATGTTAGCCCTCGGTGATGGAATTTTATGTACCTCTCTTTTTGAAGCTCGCCAGCTTCTCCTTGTCGGAGCACGAGATGTTGCATGTCGGATTCGGGTTGGTTGGCCATGAGTTTTGAACTTGATAGAAAAAATGTATTTGTGGTAGAGAGATGGAAAGGGATTGGTAGTGATGAAACTAAGGATGGAAGGGGGGTTTATATAGATGGTTTTGTGGAGTAAGAAATTTAATGGTGTTTATGGGAGAATTTTGAAATTTGGGAGGTTATGGAAGTTATGGGTGAGTGGAGTAAATGGGGTGGTGGGATTTTAAAGCAAATTTTTCGTGCATCAATGTTGTCCAATGGTCACGGTTTTGAAAAGCGTGGGGGACAATGCCTGCCGCCCGTCACGTTCTCTCTGATGCTCGTCAGAGTCAAAGACACTCCCTGGCGTTCGTCACATGCATACTGACGTTCGTCAGGGTGAGGTGATGTTGGTCTCTTTGACTTCTTTGAACGCGTGCTCCACTAAATTAATTAATTAATTTTAATTTTGAGAAGTATATTGTAAGGGATATAGTAGCATATTGTATAGTTGGAAGAATGATATGGTAAATAAGAAGCAAATAAAGATGGTAACAAAAATAAAAATAAAAACATGATAATTGTAGCGGTGAAAATCAGAGATCGAGCTATTAACTAACTCGACTCGCAAAAGCAAGAGTCGTCACCGCGCTTTATTATTTCCAAGGGAAAAGAGCGAAATAAAACCCTAAAATATGCAATGTAAAATAATACTTAAAAGTAATGAAAATACAATGCATTTTTGAAAGAGATCTAGAGTTCAGGGGTTAATTATGTAATGGGAAGGTACTAGCACCTAATGCATCTGCGGTACTCCGCAAGAACCTTTTGAAATATCTGTTTTTTGGTTTAAATTATTTGTTTGATAAAAATGGTTCGTTTGGCTAAAAATGAGTGGGAATGAGATTTCGAAGACACAACGACCTAATGTCGAAGTTTCGACTTAAAAGGGGTGGGTTTTAAAATTACAGAGATATTTAAATACAAATAAAAGAGAATGTAACTAATTATCTAAAGAAGTTATTTGAACAAAATTAAAAATTTAAGATTACTTACTAAAATAATTCTAAACTAACTACAAATTCTAAGGTTGTAAAAATAGTTCTAAAATTATTAAATTAGATCTAAACTAAATTAAAATTTTAAAATTAGTAAATTAAATATAAACTAAATTATAATTCCAAGGTTGCTAATCTAAAACAAAAAAAGTTCCAAAATTACTAAACTAAATCTAAATCAAATAAAAATTCTAAAAGAATATTGAACTAATTCTAAACAACTAAAATTCTAAACTTATCAAATAAAAATTATAAACTTATTAAACTAATTCTAAATCAAATAAAAATTATAAACTTATTAAACTAATTCTAAATCAAATAAAGTTCTAAAGTCACTAAACTAAAACTAAACAACTAAAATTCTAAAGTTAACTAAATAAAATCAAATAAAATTCTAAAGTTTACTAAATCAAATCTAAATGAAATAAAATTCTAAAGTTACTAAAATAAAACTAAAACAAATAAAATTCTAAAATTTACTAAATTAAAACTAAAACAAATAAAATTCTAAAGTTTACTAAATCAAATCTAAATGAAATAAAATCCTAAAGTTACTAAAATAAAACTAAAACAAATAGAATTCTAAAGTTTACTAAATCAAATCTAAATGAAATAAAATTCTAAAATTACTAAAATAAAACTAAAACAAATAAAATTCTAAAGTTTACTAAATCAAATCTAAATGAAATAAAATTCTAAAGTTACTAAAATAAAACTAAGACAAATAAAATTCTAAAGTTTCTAAAATAAAACTAAATCAAATAAAATTCTAGAGTTACTAATTATGATTCTAAACATTTTAAAGTAATAAAATAAATCTAAACTAATTAAAGAATTCTAAATTAATACTAAACTAAATTATAAGATTTACTATTTTTTTTTTTAGGAAATAAGCTTAAAGAGTTAACAAAAACAAAATAAAAATGTCTTGACAATGTGTTGAACTCAGGTCTCTTAAGCTAAGACATACCAACCTTGCCATGTGAACTATATTTTTTAATTGTTATTACTATGATTTAATTAAAACAAAATGCTAATAATGATAATGGATTGGGTCAAAGAAAATGGGCCCAACACCAGCCCGGTTTGAGAAAAGATATGAAGGGTTTTGTAAACCCTAGGGCATGTGGAAGGGGCACCGTGGACAGGGAAGAGGAAAAAGAAAAAATTTAAAAAGGTGATTCTAATTATTACTGTTTAATTCCCAAAAAAAATTCAACAATTAAAACCAAAAAAAAGGAAATCTCTCTCTCTCTCTCTAACGGTTATCACTGTGTTTTCTTTATTCCATCTTTTCATCTTTCCTCTCTCAAACAAATCACCATCAACAATGATTCCTCTCTCTCAACGTTCCTCCATGTGCCCTCTCTCACCCTACTGTCCTTATTCTTCCTCTAACAACCACTAGCCCTAAAACGAGAAATTCACCCGCGACACTACCCCCTTTACTCTCTAACGTCAACCAGCATAAAACTCTCTCCTCTTCCAATGTTCAATAAAGCTTCCATTTTTCTCAAACACAAAACAAAAACAAATGGTGAAAAGTAAAAAAAAACAAAATGAGAAGGGTTCTTCAAACATTGTGGCCAACAATGGAGGTCGGAGGAATCGGCATCACCCGCGGTGTTTGATGGCGACGGGATCTGCGCGAGAACGGTTAGGGGTTGTGGAGGATGTCATGATGCAATGAAAGTGAGAATAAGTCGGCGCGAGCAGATGGAGGCCGAACGGAGGTGAGAGTGTCTTGGTGATAGAAGATCGGGGAGGCGAATGTTGGAAATCCACCAATACTCTATGATGAATTTCGACCACCACTGATGATTAGTTATGAGACAAACAAATAAAAGACAATAGAAATAATTCTGCAGAGCTTCTCTCTGCCCACAAACTGTGGAAATTTTATTATTCACTTTGCAACTGCAAAATACTGTGAATGACTTTTTACAAAATAGGGGTTACTCCCTCTATTTATAGATTTAGGTTAGCTTGCTCCCTAAGCTAAAACCCAAGCCCAAAATATCTTTTTACTAAATCAAATCTAATCAAATCTATTCTAGATTTAAATTCAAATCTATTTAAATCTAAACAAATAAAATCTTCTTTTGACACATATGAATTACAATTTAACACACCACCTAATTCATTGTGTCTAAACTGTCTATGTTCATCATGGCCCTTAGCTTTCTGAATACTTCGACCTGCACTCCCTTCGTCATGATGTCTGCAATCTGATTCTCAGTTCTGCAATGTTCCAAATTCATTTTCCCATCTGCTACCTGCTCTCGAAGATAATGGAACCTCATTTCGATGTGCTTACTTCGACCATGTGCTATTGGGTTCTTCGCCAGATTGATAGCTAACATGTTGTCTATCTTCATGGTAATTGCTCCATGATTTTTCCCTGTTATCTCTTTGACCAAGTTCACCATCCAAGTTGCTTGACATGCACAAAGAGAAGCAGCTATGTATTCTGCTTCGCATGATGATAATGCCACTACTGGTTCTTTTCTTGAAATCCAAGCAATTGTTGCACCACCTACCATAAACACATATCCTGCTGTTGACTTTTGATCTTCAACATCACTACACCAACTCGAATCAGTGTATCCTACTAACTTGTATTCTTTTCCTTTATCAACTACAAGAAACAAAATTCCATAATCGAAAGTTCCTTTGAGATACCTTAGTATCCTCTTCACAACTGCTAGATGTGATACCTTTGGCTTCTGCATGAATCTACTTACCATACCTACAATGTATGCTAAGTCAGGCCTTGTATGACAAAGGTATCTCAATGATCCAATAAGTCTTCTGTATTGGGTTGGATCAACATCATCTTCATCTGCATCTTTCGACAGTTACAGTCTTGGTTCTGCAGGTGTCGAAGTTGCGTTGCATTCTTCCATCTCAAACCTCTTGAGAATTTCTCCTGCATATCTTCTTTGATGCATCATCCAACCTCTACTGCTCTTGTAGAATTCGATACCAAGGAAATATGAAATCTCACCCAAATCAGACATTTCGAATTCCTTGCTAAGGTCAATTTTGAAGTCTTCGATCTTGCTCTTGCAGCTACCTGTTATCAACAAATCATCTACATAGAGCCATTGTATAAGCAATTTACTCTTGCTTCTTCTTACATATACTCCATGTTCAGTTATGCACTTCACAAATTCCTTCTCCCTTAGAAAACTATCAATTTTCTTATTCCAAGCCCTTGGAGCTTGTTTCAATCCATACAGGGCTTTATGTAGCCTGTACACCTTTCTTTCTTCGTCATGTTTCACAAACCCAACTGGTTATTTAACATAGACTTCTTCATCTAAGGGTCCATTTAGGAATGCACACTTCACGTCCATCTGACATATGTGCCAACTGTTGATTTCTGCTAGACCAACAACCAACCTGATTGTTTCGATCCTAGCAACAGGTGCAAAAACTTCATCGAAGTCTATTCCTTCTTTCTGTAGAAATCCTTTCGCCACAAGTCTTGCTTTGTGTCGAGTTACTTCACCTTTCAAATTCGTCTTCACTTTGTATACCCACTTGACATCAATTTCCTTCTTGCCTTGAGGCAATTCGACAAGTGACCAAGTGTTGTTGTCTTCGATAGACTTTACTTCTTCGTTCATTGCTTTCACCCACTTCGAATCCTTTAATGCTTCAGCTGCATTAACAGGTTCGACATCTGCATAAAAAGCATAATGTACCAGCTCACCTTCATCATCTATCACATCATCTGATGTAATCACACAATCTTGCAATCTTGCAGGCATGCGTCTTGTTCTTTGAGGTCTGCTTGTACTGGGTATATCTGTTGGCTCCTCTTGTCGAACTTCTCTTTCGACTTGAGTTTCTGGCTCTTCGAATAAGATTCCCACTGAATCTTTCTTGACATTTGCAGTCCAATCCCATTCTTTGAACTCATCTATGATCACGTCCCTGTTGATCATAATCTTCTTGTTCTCTGGATCGAACAACTTGTAGCCTCCTATCGAATGATATCCAACTAGGATCATTTGACTTGACTTGTCATCAAGTTTCTTTCTCAACTGATCTGGCACATGTTTATGTGCAATAGATCCAAATACTTTCAGATGACTTAAGCTAGGCTTCACACCAGACTAACATTCTTCTGGAGTAATTCCTTCTAGCTTCTTTGTAGGACTTCTGTTCAAAATGTATGTTGCAGTCGAAACAGCTTCACCCCAGAACTCTTTGGGTAAATTCTTGCCTTTCAACATACTTCTCACCATATTCATGATGGTTCGATTTTTCCTTTCTGCAATTCCATTTTGCTGTGGAGTATAGGGTGGCACCACCTCATGCACAATCCCTTCCTTTTCACATAACCTGTCGAAGTCTTTCGACACATATTCTCCTCCACCACCAGTTCTCAAAACTTTGAGCTTTCGACCACTTTGTCTTTCGACCATGGACTTAAACTTGGTAAATACTTCGATCACTTCACTTTTCTTCTTGATCAGGTAAGTCCATAGCTTTCGACTGAAGTCATCTATGAATGTAACAAAGTATTTGTTACCTCCCATCGAATCCACCTGGATTGGTCCACATACATCAGAGTATATGACTTCGAGATTAGCCTTCGATCTGTTTCCTGCATCCTTGCTGAAGCTGTTCTTGTGTTGCCTCGCCTGCACACATTCTTCACATACTTCGTTTGGAATGTCAATTTCAGGCAATCCTGAAACCATATTTCTTCTCTTCAAATCTCTGATGTCTCTGAAGTTGAGATGGCCTAGTCTATAATGCCATATCCATTCATCTCTGCTAGATGCAGTCGAAAGGCACTTGTGCTCTATCACATTTAGTTCAATCTTGAAGGTTCGATTTTGAGACATAGGAGCCTTCAAGATTACTCTCCCATTTGCATCAACAACTCTCATCAACTTATCTTTGATTGACACTTTATAATTCTTTTCGACCAACTGCCCTATACTGAGCAAATTGCTCTTCATGCCTGGTATGTACAATACATTCAAAATTACTGACTTCTTGCCATCTTTCCTCATGATCATAACATCACCAATACCTTCAGCTGCTAGGGTGTTGTCATTTGAAAATTTTACCAAATTTTTCGTTGAGGGTTTTATATTGACGAACCAGTCTTTCCTTCCAGACATATGTGATGAACATCCTGAATCTAAGTACCATTGGTCCTTGAATCTATCTTCATCTCTTGTTGTGACCATTAGCATCATCTCTTCTTCTTCTTCATGTTTTGCAAGCTTTGCATCACTTTCTTGATTCTTTCGTTTTTCTAGACAATCACTTGAATAGTGACCATACTTCTGACAATTGTAACATTGAATGTGACTCTTATCAGGTTTTTGACCACCACCTCTTCCTCTGTTTGCAGAACCGCCTCTTTGGTTACCTTGGTGTGGTCTTCTTTGATTTGACACGTCTCCTTCGATTTGGTTTCCTCTACCATTCGATTTGTTGTAGCCACCTCTACTTCTGTCGAAATACTTTCCTTTGCCTTTGGTTTCTTTTGCTGAATGTGCCTGCAAGGCTTCATCACTCTTCGATTTTCCTGCAGCTCTTTCGTTCATTCTCTGTTCATGAGATTCGAGTGTCCCTTGAAGCTCTTCCTTTGTCAATTTCGACAAGTCTTTCCCCTCTTCGATCGCCACCACTATGTGGTCGAACTTAGGAGCTAAAGATCTCAAGATCTTCGAAACAATAACTCTTGTTGTTAATGTTTCTCCACATATCTTGATTTGATTTACTAGTTTTGTAACTCTAGTGAAGAAATCAAATATATTTTCACTGCCTTCCATCTGAAGCAGTTCATAGGTCCTTTTGTGAGTTTGTAACCTCACTTCTTTCACCTTCTCAGCGCCTCCAAAAGACTTCTCAAGGATCTCCCAAGCTTCTTTTGCAGATTCTGAATCACTAATCTTCTCAAAATTGTCTGGGCTGACACATTGATGAATTATAAACAATGCTTTATAACTTTATTTCTCAGATTCTGTATATTTCTTCTTTTCTTCTTCTGAAGCGTTTTCGCCAAGCGCTTCGACTCCATCTTTTAGAAGGTCTCAAAGACCTTGACACCTTAATAGGACTTTCATCTGCTTGCACCAATTCTCATAGTTGTCAACTTTCAGAATTGCCAGCGTTGCTGGATAGTTTGCATTCCCATAACTTGTCATCGTGAATTCTTCAATCGTTCTTGATTGATACTTCCCTTGAATCGAAACACAAGCTCTTGATACCAGATGTTGGAAATCCACCAATACTCTATGATGAATTTCGACCACCACTGATGATTAGTTATGAGACAAACAAATAAAAGACAATAGAAATAATTCTGCAGAGCTTCTCTCTGCCCATAAACTGTGGAAATTTTATTATTCACTTTGCAACTGCAAAATACTGTGAATGGCTTTTTACAAAATATAGGTTACTCCCTCTATTTATAGATTTAGGTTAGCTTGCTCCCTAAGCTAAAACCCAAGCCCAAAATATCTTTTTACTAAATCAAATCTAATCAAATATATTCTAGATTTAAATTCAAATCTATTTAAATCTAAACAAATCAAATCTTCTTTTGACACATATGAATTACAATTTAACAGCGAAGGGTTCTTCACCTCTGTAATTTATATTATTTTTTTTGCCTTTTCTCCCTTACTGTAACTATATTTTTGGTACTGTAATACTGCCCTATGTCCCTCTCAAAAGTATGTGTTATGTTTTGACTATTCTTGCAGTTATGGTTCATTCTCAAGCTTTTTTTCATTTAATAGTAACCACAAGATACGTTGCTCATCTTTTGCAGAAATATGAAGGTAATAACAAAGCATAGCAAAATCTACAGCATTCAAACACATCAATCATAACAGATGTAAATGGAAGGAGAAAGAGTTACCAACGATGTTGATGCTGAAGAATCAAAGAAGAGAAGTCCAGAGAATATATGATTCTGATATGTAACGGTAAGCCCAAAAATTAATCTTCTCTTCTTCTACTATCTTTAATCTGAATCCGGTACCTTTGGATGGGATTGTAGGTTGTTGTAAAAAAATGTTTGGGAAAAATTATTTTTTGACAGTATTGTTTTCTTCAACTTCTTCTGGCCCCTGCCCTCCCCTTTTTGTATTGTGATGTTTTCATTTTTATAGAGAAAAACTGATAAAATCTGGTGGGAAGAGTTGGTTCATTTGAACTATTGTAGTTAACCGTTCTATTGCTTTTATGATGCAATTTTTTGTTGCTATTTTGATGTATATTTTTGGATAGTATATGCAGTGTTTTGGTCTATTGGAGCAGCAAGAAAAGCAGCATAGTAGCAGAATTGGCAACATAGTAGCAGAGATTTTTTTTACTTGAAGCAAGTTTGGATTGTTTTGCACAAGGTTTTGGAATTTGGCTTGAAGCTGAATTATGTTTTGGATAAAAACTAGTGCAGCAGTTCAGGAGCTTGTTGTTTAGACATTTTCCACAAGGAAACAAATAAGATAAATAGAAATATAATAATAATAATAATAATAATAATAATAATAATAATAATAATAATAATAATAATAATAATAATAATAATAATAATAATAATAATAACTAAAAATAATAATAACAGTTAGTAATAATAAAAGGAAAAGGATTAAACTAAAATTTCCAAAGAACAAATAATAAAAAGAAATTAAAATTAATTTTAATTTTAACAATAACCCAGCTTAAAAAAATTGAATTAAAATTAGAATCAAATCAAGATTAATATTGAAAGAAAGAAGTAAAAAATTATAATAACTAAAAGAATAAAAAGGAAAAGATATTAATTATATTTTGTTTGATTTTTTTTTTTTTGAATTAAAATAAAATAATGACAACACATATTTTTTGAGATTTTTTACTAAATTAAAACTAAAAGATTATAATTTTGGCTTAAATGATACAAGAAAAAATCTAAATAAAATTTAAAGAGACTATTTTTTTTTTGAATAAAAATGTAAATAAAATGAAGATGACATGAACTAAAAATAATTTTTATTTTAAGGATTTTTTCAGGAAATAAGAATAAGAGAAGAGAAAGTGTAAAATGTATGATCGGACAAAAATATAGTCCAAAATTAAAAATCAAATTCGTGAAACGACTTCTAACGTCAACAATTTTTTGTGGCTTTTCAATGCATAATTTGCCCTTGACTTGTAAAGAAAAGTCGTAGATGATGTCAAGAAAAATCATGTGCAAAAATAACTGCTCAAAAATGTCGAAATTTGAAGAAGTTATGAATTTTTAAAATCTGCTTTGAAAATTGATAGAAATAGGTCAAATCGCTTATGAACGCTTACAATGTAATGATGCGGATGGGAGGTGATATCTTAGGTCAAAAATTAGGGTATGACAGCTTCCCCTATTTAAGTTTCTTCTATCCAAAGATATGAAGATTGGAATCTTCATTTCAACGAGATCGAAGGGACTTAAATATAGAATACACAATTTTTGGCCTTAACATACCGCAATTATGTTTATGATCTGATACGAATGTAATATTTTGAATTTAATGAGGAAGGATTCCGTATGAGACAAACTACTACTGGAGAAACCAAGCACATTATACAGTAATCCCACAGGGGAAGAGATTATAACTCCACTGGGGAACAGAGCCACATATTTCAAATGAGAGACTCTTATTAGAGAATAACTTTGAGGGAAGAAATGAATGATTTACATCAGTATTGAGCCTGGAAAAAATGATTTACATCAGTACGGAGACTGGAGAAGGAAAATTATTTACACCAGTACTGAAACTGGTGAAGGGAAATGATTGATATCAGCACTGTGACTGGAAAAAGAAATGATTGACATCAGTACTGAGACTGACAAATGATTGACATCAGTACCGAGACTAACAAATGATTGGCATCAGTACCGATACTGGAAATAAACATCTCTGACTTCTAAATTTTACCAAGAACGGTAACACATTCCTTCTTTAACCAAGATATCGCTTGAAAAGAATAAAATACAAGCTTCCCCATGGAACTTTTCCGAAGAGGTGTCGTTTGCTGAGTAAACATTATTATTGGGGATACACAAGCTGCTCAAATAAAGAGGCTGCCACTTGCTATCTTTCAAAGGTGTCTATAACATACAAGTTGCTCATGAAGAGACCGCCGCTTGCTGTTTTTTTTTCAAAGGTAACAATAACATACAAGTTGCTCATGAAGAGACTTCCGCTTGCTGTTTTTTCAAAGGTAACGATAACATACAAGTTGCTCATAAAGAGACCGTCGCTTGCTGTTTTTTCAAAGATATCAATAACATACAAGTTGCTCATGAAGAGATCGTTGCTTGCTTTTTTTTCAAATGTATCAATAACATACAAGTTGCTCATGAAGAGACCGCCGCTTGCTGTTTTTTCAAAGGTATCAATAACATACAATTTTCTCATGAAGAGACCGCCGCTTGCTATTTTTTCAAAGGTAATGATAACATACAAGTTGCTCATGAAGAGACCGCCGCTTGCTGTTTTTCAAAGATACCAACAAAATATTGTGAAGATATTACTGGAGGTGAGAATCAATAATTTCATTGGGGATGGACAAACTGCTTATGAAGAGACCGCCATTTGTCATAACATAAAGAAATTCAGAAATAATCAAACTGCTCAAGTAAAGAATCAGTCGCTTGTTGTCACGTCGATTTTCCAGAAAAAGGTTATGATAACACTACTAGGGAATAAAGTTCATCTTCAATGGGGAACCGTGAATAAATCCTTCCTGAGGAGACCAAGTATTTACATACGCAAGATCAATGCACTCTTTATCTAGGTTTCACAGCCTAGAGAGATCCACATGGTATCATTCACAAGAGACAAAGCTCAATCCAGGAATAACCTGGAGCGAAAACAGTCAAACAAGACTCTACCCAATGAGGAAACAACTCAAATAGGGATTTATCCTATCCAGAGATGGAAAAGGAAAGCTAAAGTAAGATTCTTCCACGAGAGTTAACTCAGTGGGGAATTAGAAAGGAGACGCACTTTATGCTTAAGTTGACACTCTATTTGGGGAGAGGAAATATGATAACCAAAGTATACAGATCAAGAACATCAACAAATATCAATGTGTGTGCATGATGCAAGTGTGAATGAATAAATGAATGTCATGTATATGCTAACAAAACAGATAGAGGAGATAGACAGAAGATGATAAGACTTCCCAGCACAAACCTACACTCGGTTAATCTCAACAAGATGGGAACATTACTGGAGATAGAACACAGATCATCATTGGAGCAAAGTCCTTTTACAAGGCTTGAATATCTCTGGAGGGGAAGATATTTTTTGGTGAAAAATCCAAAGTTCAGTCTTCTATCACTAACAATCCATTGAAAGGATAACAACACAAACAATGTTTCAGTTGGAAAAAAGTCTTGCTTAGCTAGAGATACTGGAACACCACCCTCTGGTAATGTGTGCAATACATATCACATATCTTGACGAATCTGGATTACCCCTGGGACTAATTTTGGATGCCCCAAGTTTACTGCCGATAAGCTGCGTGATACACGACAATTCTTGCGAATAACTTAACTTCTAAAATGCCCTAAGTTATATGGTTGATGAGAATAAATCGTCTCAAGAGGATTTTACAAAAGACTCGACATCGCCATGCTCTAGGGTCTTCAAACTCTTAGAGAAATTCGTCGAATCTCGACGTGATTGCCCCTGATTGATTGTAGTTGGCACAACAAAGTCTTTAAATTTTGCCCCAAAAGGGTAAACAAGTTGGGAAAGCATTAACTGGGAGAAGTAACATGTATGTGCTTAAGGTATTCATGTGACATGCCCCTGGATATGATTTTTTTCTTGAAATGATTCGCCAATTACTCAACATAGTTTCAGGCCTTAAAAGAATAAACTCATCGCTAGTGCTTATATGTGAGCTTCCTTGATATCAAACAAATGTTTTGCAGTTAGAAAAAGTTTATTATGAGAATGAAAATTATAATGCAACAATTATGTAAGTCTTGAAGATTTTGAAAAGATATCGCACAAATTTTGCGAGTTAGGGCAGCATTTATTTTTGTATAGAAAAAGAATATGATACCAACATAACTATTTAGAAAACATTCACGGGAGTCAGGAACACCATCTCATTGAAGTATGCTTTCTAAATAACCTTGCTTCAATTAGGACTTTTGAAGGTTGTAACGTGGCATGGTTCATGGTTTTTAGAAAAAAGATTTTTAAGGCTCGAAATTTATAGGCGCCCACCCATTCTCCGTGATTTTCTCCAACCCTATGTTCAGTTAATTCAACATCAGTGTTCATCTCTCAAAAGGATTTTGTGACGGTTAAGGAAACGACGATGCTTTCGGAGTAGCAACCACCCTTATGTCTTCGTGTTTGTAGTCACCAATTTATTCTTTGCTGAGGAATTTTCTTTGTATTCCTTTCCTTGCAATTTTATTTTCCTAACTTTTGCCTGAACTAATTCTTTTGAATTGATAGTCCAGCGGGATTGCCTAATTTTTGCTTAAGCCGCACGTTTTCAAGTTTTCGACTTAGCAGGCTTTTTCTTTTTTTTCTTGATTTTTGATTTTTGAACAAAACATGTGACATTAGCTTGTCTTTATTTGTTGAGAGGATTATGACTGCCTCGTTTCTTGAGGCATGAGGGATAACATTGTGGTTACACATCTTCTAGCTTAATTATACATGAAGGATAGCCCTCGTAGTTTCTCTTCAGAAATATCCTTCTTATGAATTTTGAACACTCAATCGGATTAACTGAAAACTACCCTGCCCCAGGTTAAAATTTGAGGTTTTTTGTGTAGAAAATAAACTCCTACTTCAAGGCTCAAAGGGGGTTAACAAGGGATTATCTTCCTTATATCTTCGGTGTTTAGGGATTTGAAACAATGCATGTACATCGTCAGCAAGATTTTATCCAAAAGCATACAACCAGAGATTTTGTGTTTTTCAGATCATCATCCTCCATTCAATCTCTGCCTAGGCCAAAGAATGGGCAACAAGTTGGTATCATAATGTAAAAAGAAATTTAAAATTTAAAAACAAATATGAGTGAAACGAATGAATTTCTTCAAGACAAACATACTCATTGTATTAAGATAATCATTCAGATGCAAATAAGTTCTTGCATGCAAACAATGTTTTGATAAACAAGAAAAATTACAAAACGCAGAAATAAGTTAATAATCTGGGAAGGCTTTCCATCTGGACTTGAATTACTGAAAACATCCTTCAAAACTCAAAGTGACCATCAATCGTGTTTACTCTTCGGCACATGCTTGATTTGAACTTCAAAACCAACGTCCTTGAATGACAAGATACCACTTCTGACCAGCTTCTGAACCTCAATCTTCAAAGCAAAGCAACCCTCCAAGTCATGCCCAGGAGCACCTTGATGAAAGGTACAAGTCAAATCATCTTTGTAGTACCAATGTATCTTCTCAGGAACCTTCGGTGGAGGTCGGGTCTGAACCAAATTCCTCTGCATGAGGATAGGGAATAACTCTGTATAGGTAATTGGAATTGGATCAAACTGGGTTTTCCTCTGATTAGGAACTTATTGATTCTGTTGATGAATAGGAGAAACATGATGATTCTGAAGATGATTATTTCTTCCTCTGGTTCTCTTCTTAGAAAAGTTATTATCAAACTTCTTCACACCATTAGCTGAGCTACCATCTTCATATGAACATCCTTTTCCGACATCTTCTTCTAGACGCACTCCCACATTCACCTTGTCAGGAAGTCAATAGGTGCATTAACCATCACCTTCTCATGAGAGAATGATTTTAGAGTTTCAGTGAAGACTTTTATCATCACTTCCTCCCTCCTAGAAGGATTGACTTGGGCGGCAACCAAAATTTCAACCAAACCAGTTAAGTTTTTCACACTAGCTTTCAAATTAGTCATCTCTCTACGGAGTTCAGAAACCTCTTGCTTGATATTATCCATTGTCCTCTTAGCGCAAGTGTTGTACTGGTGAGACCAAAGGAAACATTAAGACTTGGAAATGACATTTGAAAGTGAAACAAAAAATATAGAATGATGCATGATATGTGAATGTAAAAGAGAGTTTTATTTGATCTTCAAGATATTAAGATATTAAGTTGTAAACATCAAAGTATGAAGATAGAAGATGAATTTTAAATTGGATCAAAGCGTTGATCAAGTTATCATCAAGATCAATCATCCATTTTGGTGGATTAGGGTTTTCACCCCATCAACACCCAAGATCCATTGAGCTTGACGAAACTTGTGATGTTTACAAAGAAGGACTTCCAAATCAAGTGAAAAAAGGTTTCATGGATGCATGAAGGCATGGCTAGGCAACAACCACAAGTAAGGTCACAAACAAAGTCGAAAGGTTCAACGTCACGAGCATGGAGTCAAAGATAAAAACCATCCCCAAGGTATGTACTAAAGGTTTAATCACACCTGTAAAACAAGGTTCTAAAAGTTCCCAGAGTCTACATTCCTCCTTCGGATATTACCAACGTCTCGATTACTCGATAATTAGTAATATTCTCAAGAGAAACGCGTCTGAGTGCAGCATCGCGTGACAATTACTTTCGGATTACTTCGTTATAGTCTCCGCACTACACCTAAGAGGCCAAAATGGGTTAAGGGTTTTACGGTTCACAGCTTCTCTGGCTCCTAGGTTGAAAGCAATAATGTCTTCCCGATTACTCGGTAAACAAATACTACGTTCAAAGGGGATTCCACTGAGTGGGGGATTTCATGCCTCCTTCTTCGGGATTACTCCCTCAAAGTTAACATGACTATACCGCCCGTCCTATTCCTAAGTGTAACTTAGTCCGGGTATAGGACTTGTCCTTTATAAATATCACCAACACCCAAATAACCACAATATATACATATAATTAAACAATAAAATAATAATAAAACAAATAAGGCAAACTAGGCTTCACCCACTTAGGAATGGACCAGCAAGAGGTCAATCTATCCCCAACAGAGTCACCAATTCTGTAGCGGTGAAAATCGGAGATCGAGCTATTAACTAACTCGACTCGCAAAAGCAAGAGACGCCACTGCGCTTTATTATTTCCAAGGGAAAAGGGAAAAGAGCGAAATAAAACCCTAAAATATGCAATGTAAAATAATACTTAAAAGTAATGAAAATACAATGCGTTTTTGAAAGAGATCTAGAGTTCGGGGTTTAATTATGCAATGGGAAGGTACTAGCACCTAATGCATCTGCGGTACTCCGCAGGAACCTTTTGAAATATCTGTTTTTTGGTTTAAATTATTTGTTTGATAAAAATGGTTCGTTTGGCTAAAAATGAGTGGGAATGAGATTTCGAAGACACAACGACCTAATGTCGAAGTTTCGACTTAAAAGGGGTGGGTTTTAAAATTACAGAGATATTTAAATACAAATAAAAGAGAATGTAACTAATTATCTAAAGAAGTTATTTGAACAAAATTAAAAATTTAAGATTACTTACTAAAATAATTCTAAACTAACTACAAATTCTAAGGTTGTAAAAATAGTTCTAAAATTATTAAATTAGATCTAAACTAAATTAAAATTTTAAAATTAGTAAATTAAATATAAACTAAATTATAATTCCAAGGTTGCTAATCTAAAACAAAAAAAGTTCCAAAGTTACTAAACTAAATCTAAATCAAATAAAATTCTAAAAGAATATTGAACTAATTCTAAACAACTAAAATTCTAAACTCATCAAATAAAAATTATAAAATTATTAAACTAATTCTAAATCAAATAAAAATTATAAACTTATTAAACTAATTCTAAATCAAATAAAGTTCTAAAGTCACTAAACTAAAACTAAACAACTAAATTCTAAAGTTAACTAAATAAAATCAAATAAAATTCTAAAGTTTACTAAATCAAATCTAAATGAAATAAAATTCTAAAGTTACTAAAATAAAACTAAAACAAATAAAATTCTAAAATTTACAAAATTAAAACTAAAACAAATAAAATTCTAAAGTTTACTAAATCAAATCTAAATGAAATAAAATCCTAAAGTTACTAAAATAAAACTAAAACAAATAGAATTCTAAAGTTTACTAAATCAAATCTAAATGAAATAAAATTCTAAAATTACTAAAATAAAACTAAAACAAATAAAATTCTAAAGTTTACTAAATCAAATCTAAATGAAATAAAATCCTAAAGTTACTAAAATAAAACTAAGACAGATAAAATTCTAAAGTTTCTAAAATAAAACTAAAACAAATAAAATTCTAGAGTTACTAATTATGATTCTAAACATTTTAAAGTTATAAAATAAATCTAAACTAATTAAAGAATTCTAAATTAATACTAAACTAAATTATAAGATTTACTAATTTTTTTTATAGGAAATAAGCTTAAAGAGTTAACAAAAACAAAATAAAAATGTCTTGACAATGTGTTGAACTCACGTCTCTTAAGCTACAGCATACCAACCTTGCCAAGTGAACAATATTTTTTAATTGTTATTACTATGATTTAATTAAAACAAAATGCTAATAATGATAATGGATTGGATCAAAGAAAATGGGCCCAACACCAGCCCGGTTTGAGAAAAGATATGAAGGGTTTTGTAAACCCTAGGGCATGTGGAAAGGGCACCACGGACAGGGAAGAGGAAAAAGAAAAAATTTAAAAAGGTGATTCCAATTATTACTGTTTAATTCCCAAAAAAAAACTCAACAATTAAAACCAAAAAAAAGGAAATCTCTCTCTCTCTAACGGTTATCACTGTGTTTTCTTTATTCCATCTTTTCATCTTTCCTCTCTCAAACAAATCACCATCAACAATGATTCCTCTCTCTCCACGTTCCTCTATGTACCCTATCTCACCCTACTGTCCTTCTTCTTCCTCTAACAACCACTAGCCCTAAAACGAGAAATTCACCCGCGGCACTACCCCCTTTACTCTCCAATGTCAACCAGCATAAAACTCTCTCCTCTTTCAATGTTCAATAAATGTTCCATTTTTCTCAAACACAAAACAAAAACAAACGGTGAAAAGTAAAAAAAAAAAACAAAAGGCGAAGGGTTCTTCAAACATTGTGGCCAACAATGGAGGTCGGAGGATTCGGCATCGCCCGCGGTGTTTGATGGCGACGAGATCTGCGTGAGAACGGTTAGGGGTTGTGGAGGACGTCGTGATGCAACGAAAGTGAGAATAAGTCGGCGCTAGCAGAGGGAGGCCGAACGGAGGTGAGAGTGTCTTGGTGATGGAAGATCGGGGAGGCGAAGGGTTCTTCCCCTCTGTAATTTATTTATTTTTTTGCCTTTTCTCCCTTACTGTAACTATATTTTTGGTACTGTAATACTGCCCTATGTCCCTCTCAAAAGTATGTGTTCTGTTTTGACTATTCTTGCAGTTATGGTTTATTCTCAAGCTTTTTTATTTATTTAATAGTAACCACAAGATACGTTGCTCATCTTTTGTAGAAATATGAAGGTAATAACAAAGCATAGCAAAATCTATAGCATTCAAACACAGCAATCATAACAGATGTAAATGGAAGGAGAAAGAGTTGCCAACGATGTTGATGCTGAAGAATCAAAGAACAGAAGTCTAGAGAATATATGATTCTGATATGTAACGGTAAGCCCAAAAATTAATCTTCTCTTCTTCTACTCTCTTTAATCTGAATCTGGTACCTTTGGATGGGATTGTAGGTTATTATAAAAAAATGTTTGGGAAAAATTATTTTTTGACAGTATTGTTTTCTTCAACTTCTTCTGGCCTCTGTCCTCCTCTTTTTGTATTGTGATGTTTTCATTTTTATAGAGAAAAACTGATAAAATCTGGTGGGAAGAGTTGGTTCATTTGAACTATTGTAGTTAACTGTTCTATTGCTTTTATGATGCATTTTTTTTGTTGTTATTTTGATGTATATTTTTGGATAGTATATGCAGTGTTTTGGTCTATTGGAGCAACAAGAAAAGCAGCATAGTAGCAGAATTGGCAGCATATTAGCAGAGTTTTTTTTTTACTTGAAGCAAGTTTGGATTGTTTTGCACAAGGTTTTGGAATTTGGCTTGAAGCTGAATTATGTTTTGGATAAAAACTAGTGCAGCAGTTATGGAGCTTGTTGTTTAGACATTTTCCACAAGGAAACAAATAAGATAAATAGAAATATAATAATAATAATAATAATAATAATAATAATAATAATAATAATAATAATAATAATAATAACTAAAAATAATAATAACAGTTAGTAATAATAAAAGGAAAAGGATTAAACTAAAATTTCCAAAGAACAAATAATAAAAAGAAATTAAAATTAATTTTAAATTTAACAATAACCCAACTTAAAAAAATTGAATTAAAATTAGAATCAAATCAAGATTAATATTGAAAGAAAGAAGTAAAAAATTATAATAACTAAAAGAATAAAAAGGAAAAGATATTAATTATATTTTGTTTGATTTTTTTTTTTTGAATTAAAATAAAATAATGACAACACATATTTTTTGAGATTTTTTACTAAATTAAAACTAAAAGATTATAATTTTGGCTTAAATGATACAAGAAAAAATCTAAATAAAATTTAAAGAGACTATTTTTTTTTTGAATAAAAATGTAAATAAAATGAAGATGACATGAACTAAAAATAATTTTTATTTTAAGGATTTTTTTCAGGAAATAAGAATAAGAGAAGAGAAAGTGTAAAATGTATGATCGGACAAAAACATAGTCCAAAATTAAAAATCAAATTCGTGAAACGACTTCTAACGTCAACAATTTTTCGTGGCTTTTCAATGCATAATTTTCCCTTGACTTGTAAAGAAACGTCGTAGATGATGTCAAGAAAAATCATGTGCAAAAACAACTGCTCAAAAATGTCAAAATTTGAAGAAGTTATGAATTTTTTAAATCTGCTTTGAAAATTGATAAAAATAGGTCAAATCGCTTGTGAACACTTACAATGTAATGATGCGGATGGGAGGTGATATCTTAGGTCAAAAATTGGGGTATGACAATAATAATAATAGAAATTAGAAACAAATGAAAATAATAATGGAAATTCCATAGTATAAAAATGAATGCATACTTTGTAAATAAATAAATACTTTAAAATAAAAATAAATAAAATGGATATGAAATGAATAGATGAATAAATAAATAAAATTTTAGGACCGAAAAGTAACAGATTATTCGAAAATAATTAAAATCATAATGAGTTTTGAGAATAATAATAATAATGAAAAAACCCCTCATATTAAGAACAAACAGTGTCCTCACTGGGGCGGTACAGAAAAACTATTAAGCATGAGGGCCTCCAGGAGGTGGTGCAGAAGCGTGCAAATGTTGATAAATGTGGTCAAACTGCTCCGTGACGATGTCCATGAAATGAAAGAAGTCACACCGAATTGTGCTGACATTATCTTTAACAGTGTCGAGCTCGCCTCAGAGTGTGGTAACATCTGTCTGCAGAGTCTTGATCGCATGTGCATGATCAGGCATGGGTATGTCATCAGCTGTAGAAACAAGGGGTAGTGTAGGATAATCTAAAGGTGTATAATCGTGGTAACCTGTGGGTGTAGATGGGTCGCTCTCCTCCCTCTCAGGGTCGTGTTCTTCTGTCTTCTCTAGGGGATATAGCCAATTTGTCTTGGTATAGACATTGGTATGCTCGGGGCTAGGCAATTTGAAGCAATAGACAGGGTTACATTGGACAAGCAGCTGAAAGTAAGGTGGGATGAGGTTACCAATCAAAGAAATGTTAAAGCAAAAAGGGATGTCCATGGTATAATATCTGGCGTACGGTGTAAGGCGCGACAGAGATGACCGTAGGGATAGGGCCTCGGCTATCATAGTGACTAGCCCGCCGACACAGATGGGTCCATGGAGACACTGAGCTATAGCTGACATGTTGGCGATCATAAATGATGCGCCAATGACTGGTCTGGACTGAAAAGCACAGTAAATGATGAACAACTCATCCCTAGAAACCGAGAGTTGATTAATAGGTTTTCCAAAAAATGTGAAAGCTAAAATGTGATGGAAATACCTAATAGCAGGGTTATGAATCTCGGTGGCATCAAGGTGGTCGGGGTCCTCAGGATATTGGCCCGCTATGTCTCTCCAAAAGTGATTAAGCTCAAAGTTGAGGTAATCATCCGCCTGGGTTTCCATGTGGGCGTCTAAAGAACTAGGGAATCCTAGTAGCACAGCTAGACTGCAAACTGTAAACTGGTGGGTGAAACCGAATAATCTAAAGGACATCTGACCTCTACTACGCCCTAAGCCTTGTGTGGGTTTATAGATGAGGGAGCTCAAGAACTCCAAGGTGAGGCGTTGGTGTGTAGGGTGTTTATGGGATAGGAACCCCTCCCATCCTATCTGGTTAAACATGAAGTAGACATTTTCCCTGATTCCTAAGGCTGTCAAGGTGGGATCATGCATATACGTGGACATACTCATCTGGCGCTGAGCCAGAATCTCATATCGTCTCTGCTGAGTCTCCGAGGCAAAAATGATAGTATCCATGAATTTTAGCTTATAGGTTCCTGTGAATCGGTACTAAAATTTGGAAAAGAAAAATGCAAATAAGTAAAATATGTTGTGGGAGAAAGAAAGAAAAGGAAAAAAAAACCGGAAAGTAAAAATAAAAATAAAAATAAAAATAAAAGATAAAGATATTTGAGAGATAATAAAAAATAAAAAATAAAAAATAAAAATTGTGGGTTGCCTCCCACGCAGCGCTTGTTTAATGTCGTTAGCTTGACAATGTTGTTAGACGTGAATTAGTTTCCAAATTGGTGCGGTAGCTCTAATAGCGTTAAGCTCGCGGTGTAATCCTTATTTTCGACGCTGTAATAATGCTTTAGGCGTTGGCCATTTACTAAGAATGGATTCATGGATTTTCCTTTAATCTCTATGGCACCACTGGGGAAAACTTTGGTTACTTCGAATGGTCCAGACCATCGTGAACGGAGTTTTCCAGGGAAAAGTTTCAGACGAGAGTTGAATAAGAGTACTACATCTCCTTCATTGAATTCTTTCCTTGAGATACGTTTGTCATTCCTTTTTTTCGTCCTTTCTTTGTATATCCTTGCATTTTCATATGCGTCTAATCTTAGTTCTTCTAATTCATTTATGTCGAGGATCCTTTTCTCTCCTGCCGCAGTGTAGCTTAGGTTTAAAGTTTTAATTGCCCAGTAAGCTCTGTGTTCAATTTCCACTGGCAGGTGGCATGATTTTCCATAAATTAGTTTAAAGGGTGTTGTACCTATTGGTGTCTTGAATGCCGTCCTGTAGGCCCATAATGCGTTAGGTAACTTAGCCGACCAATCCTTTCTTGAATTGGCAACAGTTTTTTCCAATATTTGTTTTATTTCTCGATTTGAGACTTCCACCTGTCCGCTTGTTTGGGGGTGGTATGGTGTTGCGACGCGGTGCTTCACCCCATATTTGGTTAGGAGTTTATCAAAGATTCGTGATATGAAGTGGGAGCCACTGTCGCTTATAACTTGTTTGGGTACACCAAACCTTGGGAATATAATGGTTTTGAAGAGTTTAATCACGACTCTAGTATCGTTTGTTGGAGAAGCTATTGCTTCAATCCATTTCGAAACATAATCTACAACCACGAGTATATATTTGTTCCCGAATGAGGATGGAAATGGTCCCATGAAGTCGATTCCCCATACATCAAAGACTTCAACTTGTAGAATGCCAGTCTGAGGCATCTCATCGCGTCTGGATATATTTCCGGTGCATTGGCATCGGTCGCAGTTTAGGATGGCTATGTGCACATCTTTCCACAAATCCGGCCAGTAGAAGCCAGACTGCAAAATTTTGGCACATGTCTTTGATGTGTTTGCATGACCTCCGTAAGAGGCATCATGACAATGAGAAATAATTCTTTCTATTTCGTTTTCCGGGACGCATCTTCAGAAAATACCGCCGGCACTCCTCTTGAATAGTAAAGGTTTATCCCAAAAGTAATGTTTCAAATCGTGAAAGAATTTCTTCTTCTGTTGATAAGTCATATCAGGGGGTAGGATTTTGGCAGCCAAGTAATTTTCTATGTCCGCATACCATGGTATGGTTTGGTTGGTTCGGACAGAGACCACGGCTTCTTGTATAGCATTATTTATTTGGTCTTGGCTTTCTCGTGAATTGCTGTTAGCAGCTTGTGTGTCAAGTCCTAAAAGCAGTTGATTTGGATTTGATTCAGGCGGTTCTTTGCTGGCATCTCCTAAGTCCATCTGAGCTAGCAGACGTTCATACGGGAAGTCATCGTTAATAGGTACTTCTTCTGGTGTCAGCTGTTCCATTCGAGATAAATGGTCGGCTACTACGTTTTCGGTACCTTTTTTGTCTTTAATTTCTAAATCGAACTCTTCTAGAAGCAGAATCCATCTTAAAAGTCTCAGCTTTGAGTCTTGCTTGGTTAAGAGATATCTAATAGCTGCGTGGTCTGTATAGATGATTATCTTTGCGCCTACTAGGTAGGAGCGAAATTTGTCTAGTGCGAAGACTACTGCTAAAAGTTCTTTTTCCGTTGTTGCATAATTCATCTGTGCAGGGTCCAAGGTTCTACTAGCATAATATATCGCATGAAGCTTCTTATCTCTTCGTTGTCCCAGGACTGCACCTACGGTGTAATCACTTGCGTCGCACATGATTTCAAATGGAAGTCTCCAATCGGGTGGTTACATGATTGGTGCAGATACAAGAGTTGTTTTTAGTTGGTTAAATGCTTTTAGGCATTTGTCATCAAAATCAAATTCAACGTCTTTCATAAGGAGGGTGGTTAGAGGTTTTGATATTTGCGAGAAATCTTTTATGAATCGTCGGTAGAAATCGGCGTGTCCTAAGAAACCGCGTATTTCTCTTACTGTTTTAGGGGGTTGCAAGTTTTCTATGACTTCGATCTTAGCTTTATCGACTTCAATCCCCTTTTCGGACACAACGTGTCCTAGTATGATTCCTTGTTTGACCATAAAATGGCATTTTTTCCAATTCAGAACGAGGTTAACTTTTACGCATCTTTCCAAAACTTTCTCCAAATTCACCAGACAATCTTCAAAACTCTCTCCACATACAGAGAAGTCGTCCATAAAGACCTCCATAATATTGTCTATGAAATCAGCAAAGATTGCCATCATGCATCTCTGAAACGTGGCGGGAGCATTACATAATCCAAACGGCATTTGTCGGTAGGCGAAAGTTCCATAAGGACATGTGAATGTTGTTTTCTCTTGGTCATCGGGGTGAATAGGGATTTGAAAGAATCCGGAGTAACCGTCTAGGTAACAGTAATGTGAGTGCTTAGCTAATCGTTCAAGCATTTGATCAATGAATGGTAGAGGGAAATGGTCCTTTCGAGTGGCCTTGTTTAGCTTCCTATAGTCAATACACATTCTAGCTCCGCTTATAGTTCGTTCTGCTACAGCTTCGCCTGCTTTGTTTGTTGTTACCGTTATACCACCTTTCTTTGGTACATAGTGGATTGGGCTTACCCATTGACTATCGGAGATTGGGTATATGATTCCTGCGTTCAAAATTTTTTTAACTTCGTCTTTAACTACGGTGCTCCATATTGGGTTAATTCTTCGTTGATGTTCTCTAGAAGATTTGCAGTCATTCTCCAGCATAATACGATGCATGCATATGGAAGGGCTTATTCCTTTGAGATCTGTAATGTTGTATCCTAAGGCGGAGGGATATTTTCTTAAGACTTGTAATAATTTGTTTGTTTCATGTTGTCCTAAGTCCGCGTTGACAATTACAGGTCGCTTTAACTCGGTGTCAAAGAATTCATATTTTGAGGGTCTTAGGTAATGGCTTAGGATCCAATGCTGGTTTTCTTGGACAAGGCATGTGATCGGGTGTCAGAGCTAAACATTCACTCAGATTGTCGTCTCGGTAATCAGGATACCATTCGTTATCTTCGAATATAAGAGGTGTGGGAATCTTCATGGTTTCGGAACAAGGTATTGGTTCCCATTCAATTTCTCTTACGCATTCGTCCATGATGTCCACCAGATAACATGTGTCATCTATGGCGGGCACTTGTAAGAATTGTGTTAGAATAAATTTGACTTTCTATTCACCTACTTCAAAGGTTAATTTTCCCTTTTTTACATCTATGATAGCTCCAGCTGTGGCTAAGAATGGTCTTCCTAAGATGATAGGTGTGCTTTCGTCTTCTCTAATGTCCATGATTATGAAATCTGTAGGGATGTAGAATTGGCCTATTCGTACAGGAACATTTTCTAAAATTCCTACTGGGTATTTGACGGAGCGATCCTCTAATTGAATAGACATCTTTGTCGGTCTTAGTTCACCCATTTCCAGTTTGTTGCATATGGATAAAGACATAACTCTAATACTAGCGCCTAAATCACATAGGGCTTTGTCTATGACAAACTTACCTATATGGCATGGTATAGAGAAACTTCCGGTGTCTTTCAGCTTAGGAGGCCTCTTGTTCTGGATAATCGCGCTACATTCTGCTGTAAGTGTTACCGTTTCATTATCTTCTAGATTTTTCTTGTTAGATAAGATTTCCTTGAGGAATTTGGAATAGGAGGGCATTTGAGTTATAGCTTCTGTGAAAGGAATTGTTATATTGAGCTATTTCAGAAGTTCTACGAATTTCTTAAATTGCCCTACATTCTTGGGTTTGGCTAATCTACCAGGAAAAGGGATTTGGGGTTTATAAGGCGGTGGAGGCACATAAGGTTTTTCTTTTTCTTTGGGCTCTCCTCCTTTATCTTCTTCGTCTACCTCTGGTTTCTCTGGTTGATTCTCCTTCTCAGTCGATGTTTCAGCCTTTTGATACATACTTTGATTTGATAGTCTTGGGTCAGGCGGTCCATCTAACTCGGTTCCACTCCTTAATATGATGGCATGAGCATGCCCCTTCGGGTTAGGTGGTGGTTGACCGGGAAATGTATCAGCCTGTGCGGCTGTAGGTGCTTGTTGTTGAGCCACTTGAGATATTTGGGTTTCTAACATTTTGTTGTGGGTGGCCAAAGCATCTATTTTGTTCGCTAATTGTTTTATCTGCTCATTAGTATGTATATTCTGATTTTGGACGTCTTTGTTTGTTTGCGCTTGGGTAGCTATGAAGTTCTCCATCATCAGTTCTAAGTTTGATTTTCTAGGTGCATTAGGAGTATTTGCAGGAGTTTTGTGATATCCAGGTGGTACGGCAGGTGCTTGGTTTGGAGCATACAACGCATTGAGGTTTTTATATGAGAAATTTGGGTGATTTTTCCATCCAGGGTTGTACGTGTTTGAGTAAGGGTTTCCTTGAGCATAATTCACTTGGTCAGTTTCAGTTCCTGCCAAGATTTTACATTATGTAACTAGATGTCCAGGCACTCCGCATATTTCGCAATTGGGAGTTATAGCAGCCACGGTGGCTGGAGGTATTGCGGTCAAATTATCAATCTTTAGGGTGAGGGCGTCTACCTTAGCGTGGACACTGTCTAGGTCGCTTATCTCATACATTCCTCCTTTTGTCGGTGCTTTATTTGTAGTACCTTTGTCTGCGTGTCCTCTTTCACTTCCCCACTGATAGTGGTTTTGGGCCATACTTTCAATTAGAGCATAGGCAGCGGTGTAGGATTTGTCCATAAGTGCACCACCTGCGGCAGCGTCTATTGTTAATCTTGTATTGTAGAGGAGACCATTATAGAATGTGTGGATAATCAACCATTCTTCCAGGCCATGATGTGGGCATAGTCTCATCAGATCTTTGTATCTTCCCAAGCATCGAAAAGGGATTCGTTCTCTTTTTGTCTAAAATCGCTTATTTGAGATCTTAGCATAGTTGTTTTGCTTGGTGGAAAATATCTCGCAAGAAAGACTTTCTTCAGCTCGTCCCATGTAGTGACCGAGTTTGCGGGTAGATATTAGAGCCAAGCTCTTGCTCTGTCTCTTAGAGAGAAAGGGAAGAGACGAAGTCTTATTGCCTCTTGACTGACCCCATTATTTTTTATTGTATCTGTGTACTGTAGAAATATTGATAGATGAAGATTAGGGTCTTCCATCGACCCACCAGAGAACTGGTTCTGTTGCACAGCAGATAACAAAGAGGGTTTCAGTTCAAAGTTGTTGGCTTTGATTGGAGGGGCAGCAATGCTATTATGTGGTTCATCTTGTGAGGGTATGGCATAGGATTTGAGTGGGCGCGGAGCAGGGTTGGCAGCCATTTCTTCGGAAGGTGGAGAAATGGGCGGTTCGAGTGATTGACGAGGTTGAGTATTATGCAAGAGATGATACTCTTGGATGCGGAGTCTAAGTCTGAGATAACGCTCGATATCGTTGATTTGTATGTATAACGGCTCGTCTTGCGAACGAGTGTTTGGCATATAAAATAAGAAAAGAAATAGAGAAGAAAGAGAGAAGTTTTTTGCTCTAGTCTCTACTGTGTAACAAAAGAGTAGTGATATCGACTTAAATCAGTCCCCGGCAACGGCGCCAAAAACTTGATCATGGGATTTGTACTTATGTATCCAATGATTTGGACTGCAAGTGCACAATCTTATCGAGTAGTTTTAAAAGATATCGAACCACAGAGACTGATGAATTGATCTACCGTCTTCTATTGTTACTTTGTAAATCTAAAGCTAATGAATATTTGATTTGGGTTGTAGGGGAAACTAAATACTAAATTAAGTTGTATTTCAATAATCAATGAGCTTAATTACCAGTATGCAACAGTCGTACCTCGGGAACTAGCGACCAGTCGGGCGTCTTTATATTTTCAAAACAGTTTTCAGTAAAACCTATCTAGTTTAAAAACCCTCGTCTCACACTGTCGTTTTATTGATCTAGGCTATGCAGTTAAGTCCTAACGTACGCTTCCGCCATCCCGCAGGAGTTAAAAACACTTTTTGGAAACTAAACAAAGTCTTAATTAACTTTAAAGTGCTTCCGCTGTATTTTAAGCCAATGCCTAATTACTACTGTCCAGTTAAAAGATCTCAAACTTTCTCTTTGTTGACCCTAACCTATATTTGTTTTTTACTTCCGTAACAAAAAAATTTAATGATTTAAAAAATAGTAACTTAAGCCAGAAAAGAAAGTTTCGTAGTAAAAAAAATAGTCCAGACTAAGTTACTCGTTCCCTCGTTTGATTGACTTTACATACCGGTATAAGAATTCTAGCCTGACATAATATTAAACCAAATCGCAGAATAATTTAAAGGACAAACAGAAATAAACATAATTATATCAATTAATAAGCAATAAGAATTTGTAAACATAAAGACAGAAGCACTCCTGCACAAGTTGTAGGCTTTGCTTCGATCGGAGGATATATTTAACCGTACAGAAGAAAATAAAACTGAAAAGAATAATGCTGGAAAAAGAAATAACTGGGAAAATAAAATAATGCTGAAAAGAATGCTGCTGAAAATAATATTCTGCTGAAAATAATATTCGCTCAATAAAATCTCTAAACTTTCTTGCCAAAAAGAAGAACCCTTTCTACTGTGGTCTTAGGCTCTATTTATAGTGCTTGCTTGATTCGTTGCTCTCGAAAATGTAGGAACAATTTACTTCCTTCCTTGAGAAATAATAGGTCATTCAATTGTCACGTTCGTTGCTCCTTTGACTGAGTGGGTGAGAAAATGTAGGAACTCGTTGGATTAACTCTTGAACGCGTTTCTGTCCGTTGGATGAGGAGAAAGTGGAGTAATGGGCTGTGACGTTTGTCACACTCAAGTGACTATCGTCACTTGGTCTTCATGACGCGTGACGTTCGTCACGCCCCCTTGACAGTCGTCAGGGCTTTCTTACTTGTGGGCCACGTGCTCACATGTGTAATGGGCTTTTGGGCTGGTTTCTTCTCCTTAGGTCTTTTTACTACTTTTTGCACCTTTTTTCTTCATTTCTTCAAAAGTGTTCAACTCAGTGCATATCTGCAAAAATAGAAAAATACCGGCATAATACTTATAAAATAATTTAATTTAAACTAAAGTATGAAAAATATTTGGTGTATATCAAGTCAGAAATATCACATATTTGTGTGTCATCAAAGTTTATTTTCACTTGGCAGACATGTCTATCCCATTCTTGTTTTGCGGATTTAATAGTAAGAGATAAATCTATTTATCACAAATAGAAAAAGCAATAATCAAAGAAATCAATTAGTAAAAGATATTTTAAACGATTTTTATTATATATTTAGACAAATAAAATAGAAAGCAGATGAATCATATATAATATGACTTAATAAAAAGAAATATGACTGCATTCTAATTTACTTTGTTGTTTTAATATATGTACTATCTATATGATTTAAATTTAACTAATTCACTTTTAAAATTTAATGAAAATCAAATTTATTATCCAAATTTAAAAAAAAAATAAAGAACATAAAATTAAAAACATTAATAACTGTTTTAATTTATGAAATACGCAATTTACATAAACATTAAGTATTATTTTGGACAAAAGGTGTATAAAAGGAAATTAACATTGTATTTAGAAGTCAAATTAACAATAAAATAATTTTGATTTGAAAGAAAAATTGAGAAAAATGGTGAAAAACACTCTCAATATTTTCTAATCTTTATCGATATATTCTAGTTCCAACATACAAATAAATATGATAATAAAACAAAAGCAAAATAGTTGAGATATAAATAAAATATGTAGGAAGTTTTTTAAAAGAGTTGTTTACAAATAAAATTTAATACAAAGTGAAGAACGTAAGGGAATATTTATATAGCACAAATTGTGCATATATAATATGAAGTATGTCATAATTTTAATATTTTTTATCTAATATCTCATAATTGGTACATGCGATCACATTTATGTGATTGTTAAAAAATATTGTTTTTATGATATTTATATTTGACGTGAATTTGTTATTTTCAGGTGGTGGTTATACCATGTAGTATGTATATGTATGCGTTAATATTAACCGTTATACATGGGTTTTTTTTTTTTTTTTTTATGTTAAGAAATTCAAGTTCCATGCAATATATTATTAGTTAAATATAAATGATTTTAAAAGTATATTTAATTGGAGTATCTAAAAGAGTTTTACATAATGATGAAATATTTTTTTTATATTATTAAAATTTAATTAATAATTTCTCTTTTTTATTAATGATTAGTAAAAATCTTAATTTAATCTGAATTTTTTTAATAGTTATTATTCATTCTTATATTTTCATATAACTTTTATATATATATATATATATATATATATATATATATATATATATATATATATATATATATATATATATATATATATATATATATATATATATATATATATATATATATATATATATATATATATATATATATATATATATATATATATATATAAGAACTATGATAACAAATAACATAAATAATTAAAATATATAATAAATAAATTGTGGTATCATCAATTTAATGTTGACATGAAGTGGAAAAACATGTTGGTTAAAAGTAGGGATGAGATTATGTTAAATCAACTTATAGTCTAGGCTATTTAAATTTAAAACACATCATACCTATTTAATAAATAGGTTAGACTTAGATTTTTTTAAAGCATGTTTAATTACATAAGTCGGGTTTAAACTATTAAAAAAATCAACAAAACTTTATAAATTAACTTTCATATATATATATATATATATATATATATATATATATATATATATATATATATATATATATATATATATATTAGTGAAATATTCATGTGTTCGCACGAGTACTGGTGTGTTACGTACGTTTTTTTTTCAAAACATAATAAAAGTGAAAATAAGAAAGACAAAATAGTTTTGCCAAAATAATATATTATTTCTAAAGAAAAGACATATTTGAAAAATAAAAATAAAATTGTATCAAATTTAAATTTAAAAAAGAAAGACATCAATAATATATATTTCAATTAATCATATATTATCTAAAAAGTTATTGTATATTAAATTAAAAATAATTGCAAAAAAAATAGATATATAAGTAATTAAAAACAATATATTTAAATATTTTTATTTTTATTTTCTTTAATTGTAAAAAAATGTAATAACTCGTATGTTCACCTTGTTACTTTTATATTTATACAGATTTTGACTTGGTTACCCCTGCGTTTATATGATACTGATGTATTACCCGTGCGTTCACATTTATTTTGACCTGATTACATAAGCGTTCACACGATACTGATGTGTTACTCGTGCACTCGTACAATACTGCTGTGATATACACACTTTTACTTTCAAAATATAATAAAATTGTAAATAAGAAAAACAAAATTATTTTACTAAAATAATTTATTATTTATAAAAAAAAAACTAATTTTTAAAATAAAACTAAAATTCTTTTGCCGAAATTATTTTACATAAATAATATATATTTCAATTTTCCATATATTATATTAAAATAATTTATATCTTAAATTATAAAAAAATAAAAATATTAAATACATAAATAATTGAATTTTTTTAAACAATAACCATGTATTAAAAAACAAATTCGCAAATAACCGCGTTTTGGAAAAAATTACGCAAATAACCATGTTTCAGATGACTCCACAAAGGAGGAGTCATCTGAATTGGCGCCTCCACCCCTACTTTTGTCCTAGGCACCATCTCACTTGGCGCCTCCTTTCACTTTTAGCCAAGTGAGATGGCGCATGCTCCTTAAAAGTGAGAGGAGGCGCCATATCACTTGGCTCCTAGGGCAAAACTATGGCAAAATGCTGTTTTATAAATAATTCGTCTGTTTCTCCGAAATTTCGCACACTTTCTCGCACAGTTTTTTTTATTTTTTACTCTGTTATTTGCGTCATGACGTCGCATATGATTTTTAGCAGAGATGGTTACGTTATCTTCTCCGCCACGAAACCTGCGATGGAAATGAAATTCTGGCACATTCACTCCATGGAGCGTCTGAAGCGGGAGTTGATGCGATGGCTAGATGGAGACATTGGGGAGGGGGAAAATTCGAAGGATCTAGTGAAAACGAACAACAACCTCACATGCGACAGGGAGACCTAATGCATGGTTGGAGGAAGTCAAAACAGACAACGATGTAATGTTGATAATGCATGGGTCAGATGAAATTATGTTAACAGTTGTAATTTCGTAGACGGAATATCGTTAATTTTTCTTGGACGCGCAATATTTATTGTAGCAAAATCTGTTAACGAAAAACCCTAATGTTTACAACATAATTAAGGAAAGATTTTATGTATTACAATTTTTATGTGGTCGAGGCAGACGCCCAATTCAGACAATTTTTGTGATTGTGTCCGACCTGACGGCATAAACCACACTTTCTTTCCAACTTGTCAAGATCGTCCATTTCTGTTGTGATGCGCTTAATTTTGGGACGACCCTTCTTGTTCCTTCGCATTTGGTCATTGTGCCACACTATTTCGCCGTCGTATGCAGGCCAATAATCTGGTTTTGCTACCAAAGGAAAGTTGTTGTTGTAAATGTTGAGCAACATTTCAGATTTGTAAATGTTTGACAGAAGTTGTAGCGCGTCTTGATGGGTATGAGCACAAGCGGCAATGACATGAGAGCAAGGCATACGAAATGCTTGAAACCTGCCACAATCGCACCAACAAGAAGGTAGCATGACCCTATATTCTTGTCTTGGCAGACCTTCGTTGTGGTCGATTGTCTCTTTCACTATGAAGTTGTGGCAGTGTCGGTCAAACCGTATAACCATATGAGTGTTGGCTTTAGCACTTTCAGCCTTAATGTATTTCATGCAACTTTCACTCCATAGTTGTCCAGATTGCAACACCACATTCCACATTTCACCTCTTTAGGCAAATAACGCAGCCATCCTAAAATACGTAGATTTTACCAAAGCAGTGATCGGGAGGTTTCGTATGCCTTTGAATACCCCATTCATTGATTCAATAAGATTCGTTGTCATATTCCCCCATCTTTGGCCATTGTCGTATGACCTAGTCCATTTTTCCACCGGAATATTGTCGATCCACCTACCGGCTTCCAGATTTGACAAACGGATCTCATTGCGGTAATATTTGAATGTGGGTTGTGTCAATGCATATCCCTCATTCATAGCCGCTTTCCTTAATGTTTTGTCCTTGATCTCCCTCGTGAAATTCTGGACGATATGCCTAACGCAATAAACATGCGTAGAAGGAGGGTCATGCCAACCATTTGCAGGATTATTGTAGGCACTTTCAATGGAGGCATGTCTATCCGAGATCAAACAGAGATCTGGTTGAGGAGCCATGTGTGTCCGCAGATTTTTCAGAAAAAAGCTCCAAGCACCACTGGTCTCCCCCTCGACAAGGGCAAAGGCAATTGGGAAAATGTTGTTGTTGCCATCTTGTGCAACTGTCATCAGTAGCGTGCCTTTGTACTTCCCATACAACCAAGTCCCATCAATTTGTATAATTGGTTTGCATGATGCAAACCCTGTGATGCATGGTTGAAATTCCCAAAACACTCGACTGAATATTTCGTTTCCGTTTAGTAGACTACCATCTTGGGCGTATGCTGGCACTGTTTCCAGAACGTAAACACTACATGGAGAATACGTCTTGAGTGCATTCAGGTAGCAGGGAAGTTCTTGGTATGACTCCTCCCAGTTTCCGTACACCATTTCAATCGCCTTAGTCTTTGCTAACCACGCCTTACGGTAAGACGGAGTGTAGTTAAAAACCATGGTGAAGTGGGAGATGATTGTTTTCACCTTCAAAGATGGGTCGTTGCTGACCAGGGGTAGGATTTCTTGACAGATGAGATCGTAGTTGAGTTTTCGGTGGTCCTGTGATTGAGTGGAACTTACACAAGTGTGGGTAGTAATGGAACCTATGACCCAGCAGTCACCTCTTAATTTGTATGATGCGGTTAGCTTGAACATACTGTCAGGGTGGACACACTTGATCTTGTACCTTTCCGGGTTGACACAGTCCACCTTAAAATCAACCGAGTTGAGCATGTGGAATTTTTTTATGGCTCTGATGCATTCCTCTCTGTTACGAAACTTGTCCTTCTCTTTTAAATTTTCATCCGACTGCATATACGGATTGAAAAATAAGTCAGTAGAAGGTTCATCTCCGCTCATGTTGAAGTTTGTCATGTGCGGAGGTGGTGTGTAGATTTCGTTTGCAGGAATATCAGGGATGCCATCATCGTCGGAATCATCATTCACCATTTCATCAAACTCTAACTCGTCATCTTCTTCTTCATCATCAACTGCATCTACCTCAGCTTGTTCATTCTCCAAAGGATCAACCTCTTGTGTCACCTGAGGCTCTCGTAGCATAACGTACAACTCAATAGAGTCGTACCCAGAATACACATGGCTGGAAAACATATTCTGGAGATCCTCGTCATCTTGAACTTCAACCTTATAAAAAATTACTTGGTTGTTTCCAAAAAAAACTGGATTCTGATAAAATATCTGGGTCATCGGGCCTCGTTCAAGTTTGGCCTCCAATCGTTTTTTGAAGTACGAGAAATTGGCTTTCCCGTTCAAGAGAAATCAGATGTTGTCTGTGTCTCTAAACAAAAACCCAGCGGTGGGACAAATGTATGTCTCACCGTTGAAATGTGCTTTGACGACAAATTGTGGTGCAGAGGCCATTGCGTAGGATTGTTTGAAGGTTTGAAGGTTGGAATGTTTGAATTTTATGAGTTATTCGAAGGTTGGAATGTTTGAAGTTTATTGATTGTATGAAGGTTTGAATGTTGTAAGGTTTGAAGGTTGGAATGTTTGAACTTTATGAGTTATTCGAAGGTTTGTATGTTTGATTGTTTGAAGGTTTGAAGGTTTGATTGTAAGAACGTTTGAAGGTTAGAAGATTTAACAGATTAAGTGAATCAATGTTATGATAAACGTAAGACTAAAAATTTCAATTAAGTAAGGATGTAACCCCCAAGGCTGCCAATAGTGTTACATGCATGACATCCCAGAGGATGTCACGTAGCCTGAGCCTAGCCTGCAACAAAGGACACCTCTTATTCGCCAATTGGGATGGCGACACAATTCATTTTTGTACTCTTTCGCCAAGTCCAATGGCGCCTCCCTTACTGTCCAATCGTGATACATGCATGCAGATATGTAACCCCCTAGGCTGCCACCTAGTCTGCGCCTACTCTTCACCTATACTGTATGTTGTAAGTCTCCTCCCATCACCTCCAATGGGGTTACATGCATCCAGGCATGGCATCCCAAAGGTTGTCACGTAGCCTGAGCCTAGCCTGCAACCAAGGACACCTCTTATTCTCCAATTGGGGTGGCGACACCATTCATTTTTGTACTCTTTCGCCAAGTCTAATGGCGCCTCCCTTACTGTCCAATCGTGATACATGCATGCAGATATGTAACCCCCTAGGTTGCCACCTAACCTGCGCCTACTCTGCACCTATACTGTATGTTGTAAGTCTCCTCCCATCACCTCCAATGGGGTTACATGCATTCAGGCAAGGCATCCCAAAGGCTGTCACGTAGCCTGAGCCTAGCCTGCAACCAAGGACACCTCTTATTCGCCAATTGGGGTGGCGACACCATTCATTTTTCTACTCTTTCGCCAAGTCCAATGGCGCCTCCCTTACTGTCCAATCGTGATACATCCTTAGGCTGCCACCTAGCCTGCAAGAGTGACACCTTTCATTTTTTTACATGCATGCATATATGTAACCCCCTAGGCTGCCACCTAGCCTGCAAGAGTGACACTTCGCATGCATGCAAGCACCAGCAACCACTATATGAAATTTTTTTGCCTTTAAATACATACCATATCATACATCTCTCACACCCACACAAGTCTCACTCTCTGCTACGAAATCTTTCATACTCTCTTACACTTTCTAAGTCTTTCATACTCTCTTACACTTTCTAAGTCTTTCATAATCTCAAGCATTTTAAACAATGGCTCTTCTAACAATGGGCGATTCTTACAGAGGCACAAGGGAAAAAATTGCCGCATTTGTAAGTTTCTATTTTGGTTATACATTTTTCATACTTCAGATAATGCTTTGTGTAAGTCTCAGAGTGCCTAAGAGGGGGGGGGGGGGGGGGGGTGAATTAGGTCTTATAAAAATTTATCCGGTTTTATGAGAATGCTTGGTAGTAATTTTTTGGTTAAGTGTTTGAAGGTTTTGATTATATCTTTATCTTTTCCTGATTATGGTGATGAAAGTGATAAATGCGGAAAAGTAAAGAACACGGTGATATATCCTGGTTCCCCTCACAATCCGAGAGTACTCCAGTCCCCTTTCCAACACGAAAGAGATTTCACTATAGTTAGAATGATTGTACAGCCTATGCTTACTATCTAACCTATAGGGTGATCAAAGGTTCTTAACACCTTTAAGACCAAACAAACACTAATGTGAATAAAGAACAATCCTCTTCAAATCACAACACTTACTTCCAACAATCCTGGATAGTAAGGAAAAACCTTTAAGAAATACAATGATTTATTTGAAGTATATGGAGAGCTTTATCAATCTTCAATTGATCTTCTTCTTCAAGATAAAAACAATTCTCAACAAAGTATATAAATGTTCACAATGTATGAATGAAACTTGTAATGATTTATTGAAAGTGTATATGGCAAGTTTCACAAAATTATGAACACATGAAAGTATGAATTCAAATTTGAATGAATGAGAAAATTGTTTTATGAAGAAGGTTTATTGTTAATTTGAAAATTGAAGAGTTGTTTTTGAAATAAGAAAAACTGCAGCATTTTATAAGTTACAAGAACCTCTTCATTCATGCCAATTCATATGAAAAGTTGCAATGCATTCATGAAAAGATACCACTTGAAAAATGTTTGAAAAACAAAAGAAAAGCTGCACTGGTTCGCTAGGAACCAGTTCCGACACTGATAGAACCCGGTTCTTAGTGAATGTTATAAGTCAGATTTCAAAAATATCATGCAGGAACCGGTTCCCCTATTGGTACAACCCGGTTCCTGGTACAAAAACCAGGGACATTTTTTTTGAGAAATTCTGGAACTCGGTTCCCTGTTAGGGAGGAACCGGTTCCTAAAGGGTTATTTTCAAAAATACTTTTTGAAAAATATTTCAAACAAAGTTTTCCTTGATGTTAAAATTATGGAATATGTATATGTTGATGAATGCATATTGTGAACATCTATATTCAAGATTTTAAGAATTATTTATACCATATTGACATTTGATGATTCTTCAATAATTCTTCAATAATCTTCAAGACTTTTATATGATGTAAATAAGCTTTTTGCACATCCTTTGAATGATGATGTCCATGTTGTCTTCATCAAAACAAATGCTTTAAATATGACTTGAGAAGCTTGCAATTACATTCTCCCCCTTTTTGATGATGACAACCAAGTCTTGAAAACAATTTCTTGAAATTTTTTATGTTGTTTTGTGTAGCAAACATGTTGAGCAAATGCAAGGCTCCCCCTAAGTCCATGATTCCTTGAATTTTGGAGTGAGTTTGATATTTAATTTGGGCCTGCAATTTCTTTGAAACAAAACAACACATATGCATATTCTTCTCCCCCTTTGTTAACATCAAAAAGGATGGGGAAAAAGAGTGAAACAAATACATTTTTAAAAATTAAGACGTGCATAAACACAACCATATATTAAGATACGAACATAACACATTGTACGTTTAAACGAAGCATAAGAAACTTAAACATCACGAGTCATAAAATAGAATATTGTCTAGATATTACAAAGGAAAAACACAAAAATACAAGAAATGACATAAAGATATAAAAGTGAGGCTTTAGTCTTCATCCTCATTCATCTCATCATCATCATCTTCACTTCCACTACCACTACCGGATTCCTCTTCCTCTAGAACTTCTTTTCTATCAAAGTGGTCAAGGATAAGTTTTTGAGTTCTTTGGACATTTCGTAGTTGTCACCGTGCAGAAGCATTTTCTTGTTGGAGCACATCAAAGCGATCATCCACATGTCTTTGGAAGAGGGTCATTTGATTAAACAACATGTCTATTGTGTAGCCGCCTTCGGGAGATTGAGCAACATAGTGGACAGTTGGTTCGAAGTCCTCTTTGTAGTGAAAGTGACCTCTTGCATCAAGAATGATTCCGGTGTTCTTAAGAGCGGTTGCATCTGTAAAAGCCTCCTTATCTCCTTGAATTCTTGTGACTTCCCGTTGAAGGTTAACATTAGCATTTTCCAGAATGTGAGAAATGGCTCGAGCATATGGTAAACCACCATCCAGAGATGCCATAAGTTGCATATGGTACATAATAGAAAGTGCCCAATTAACCGAACAACGGCGTCTCAATGCATTAAGGACCATTAATTCAAACTCATTGATACGAGAGTGATTGGAATTCTTTGGAAATAGGATATAGGCAATAATAAGGTGGAGCATTCTGTCACTCACAGAGAGATTTGAGCCAAACAAATTTGATGACGAGAGAAGTTGTTGACGAGCAGTATTTTGCTGATTTGGACTACACATGTTAATAAAAATCTCTACCTTATTGTATGGTAGCCAATCATGATGAATAACACCATTCACAAGAACTAAACCTTCATGTGGAATACCTAACAATGCACCAAATTCCTCAACAGATAAAGAGATACTTTTTGACAGAACATGAGAGGTTAGAGTAATATCACCAAATTCATCAGGGATAAGTTTCAAGTTGTGATAAAATTCTCTAACAAGATCAGGAAATATTTCACCATTGTTACCAACAAATCTAGCAACTCCAGCAGAGGCCAACTGAGCAGGAAATAAAAAGCTATGAGCAGGAAAGGTATGAAGTCTACAAAACTTAGCTTTAAGGACCTTCCGATTACAAGATTTGAAGGTGAGCCTTCTGGATTTGATGGTCTGAGGATGAATGTTAGAAGACTCTTCTTCAACCTGAGCCTTTCCCTTGCTGGACCTGGTAGCTCTCTTAGGACCCATGGTGATTTGAGAGAGATCTGAGGATTAGGGTTTGATTTGGGATTTTCGAAATATTGAGAGATTGGGATATTTAAGTATGAAATATGGAAGGAGAAGTGGTTTTATAGTGATTTGTAGTAGTGGGTATTAAAATGTTGGTGAAGAAAAAGAGATGTTGGAGCTTTTATGAGGTGTGTTAATGGAGGTGGAAGGTTTTGAGAAGAGGAAGATGAATTTGGAATGAGAGATATAAATGTTTGACTTATGACATAAAGCCAATTTAAAAAAGAAAAAATTAAGTTTTCACACAAAAGCATTAAACACAAATAATTATTAAGCATAAAAAAAATATGGGAACCTGGAAGAAGAAGGCGTGTGGCAGGTCTGTTTGCTGGGAACCGGTTCTGCACTATAGGGAACCCGGTTCCTGGCTTTTGTAAAAAATAGCGCTTCTGGAAAATGAACCAGGAACCGGTTCCTACCCATATGGGAACCGGGTTCCATATGCAAAAATGCTACAAACTTATGAGAGCCAATTTAGAGAGCACCTTCATCCAGAATACCAAGTTTTCTTCGAAGCTTTTTGTTCTTGATGGACCAAAGAGATCCATGTGTAACAATTGTAGTGGCCTTGTAGTAGACACCACATTCTTAGATTTGAAAGTTGTTTTGGTCTGTTTGCCCTTTTGGCAAGCGCTGCATAATTTGTCTTTGATGAACTTTATCTTTGGTAGACCAATAACTAAGTCATGCTTAACCAATTTGTTCAAGTTCTCCATGTGAATATGAGCAATCCTTTTGTGCCATAACCAAGCGTCATTGTTGTTTACCATAAGACATTGTACCTTCAGAGACAAATCATCTAAAGTAATCATGAAACTATTGTTAGTTCTTATACCTTTGAGTTTTACCTCATTGGTTGCCTCATCTATAATAAGACATTCTTCTTTGTTGAATTTGATCTTGAACCCTCTATCGCAAAGTTGACTTATGCTAAGAAGATAGTGCTTTAATCCTTCAACGTAGAGAACATCCTCAATTTGAATGGACGGAGGTGTGCCAACTATTCCAACGCCAAGAATCTTTCCTTTGGTGTTGTCTCCATAGGTGACATACCCTTTGCCTTTATGTACTAGATATGAAAATTGGTGTACATCTCCTGTCATATGCTTTGAACATCCACTATCAAGATACCAAACATTTGATGTGGATTTCAAGCATACCTACACAAACAAATTATTCTTTGTTAGGTACCCAAGTTGCCTTGGGTCCTTCATAGTTAGTTCCCTTTTTCATCCACACATAATGCCCACTTGCTATACTAAAGTTTCTAACATAGAAAGCATTAGGTGTATGGCCTTTAATACCACAATAAAGAAAAGTAGGTTCAAAGTTGCTTCTATATCTAGAAGGATAAGATTTCTTCTTAGGAAATGTTTTCTTTTTCGATACATTAGCCTTTTTCTTTTGATGATTATGAACAACTTACTTCTTTTCTACTTTCTTGGGATTGGAACTATTACTAGCCTTTACAAAAACAGTGGGATTGTTACTTGGTTTCTTAGAATTCACATAACCAAGACCCCTTTTATCATTTGGATAACGTTGTTGGCTTAGTAATCCTTCCAATCCTATTTGTCCTTTTTCATATCGTTCAATGACTCTTTTCAATTGGACAATTTAAAAGACATTTGATTCACACTTGGAGCATGCAAAGTTTTCCTTTTCTTTAATAAAATTCTGTTTTTGAAGATCAAAATCTTTAGTCATGGTGTCAATTTTTTCTAGACAAATTAGAAGTTCTTTTTCTTGATTTGACACCTTTTTGTATAAACTTTTGCATTCTTTCAAGAGTTCATCAATAGAACTTTGAACATCATCATCAAAAAGATTAAATTCATTACTAACCTCTTCTTCATCGTCGGAGTGATGTGTAGCCATTAATGCTAGATTTGCACATTTGTCGCTTTCCGAATCGGATGGAGAACTTATCTCATTATCTTCCCAAGCAACATAAGCCTTTTTGTTCTTGAACTCCTTTTTTCCTTTGAATCCATTTTTCTTGGAGAGTTTTGGACAATCCGGCTTTATGTGACCTTGCTTTCCACATTCATAACATGTGACATCTTGTGTTGATGTGGAGGCTTCTTTATCTTTATGATGATAAAATTTCTTCCTTTTGACAAAGTTGGCATTATGAAGATTATTTTTATGACCAAAATATTTTCCTAACCTTTTTACAAGAAGCAAGAAGTTTTCATCTTCCTCCGATGCATCTTTATCTTAAATTTCTTTTGAATCAACTTTCAAAGCGATGCCTTTGGATTTCTTCTCTAAATTTTCATGTTTTTCAAGTCTACCGAGTTCCGTTTCGTATTCTTGAAGTTTGCCAAATAATGTAGCGGAAGTCATTACGGAGAGACTCTTCTTTTCCGAGATTGCCGTTACCTTTGGTTGCCATTCCCTAGTCAATGATCTAAGGATTTTCAAGTTGAGTTCATTATTTGTCAAGGTTTTACCAAGAGCATTTAAGTGATTTGTCAAATGCACAAATCTCTTTTGTAAGTCAAGAATGGATTCTCCGGGCTGCATTCGAAATAGTTCATATTCTTGACTCAAGGTATTTAGCCTTGATCTTTTTACTTCAGCCGTTCCTTCATGAGTTTGAACCAGGGTATCCCATATTTCTTTTGCGGTTTTGCAGTTCGAGACACGGAAAAATTCGTCCATACTGAGTGCACCTTGAAGAAGGTTTATTGCCTTTTTGTCATAGAGAACTTTCTTTTTATCATCGTCGTCCCATGCAGTTTTGGGCTTTGCAGAGCCAACGCCATTGATTACCGATATCGGGATAAATGGACCATTTTCAACAGCATCCCATACTTCCTCTCCTTGTGCCTCTAAATGCGCCTTCATGCGAATTTTCCAAAAGTCAAAATATTCACCACAGAATAGAGGAGGCTTGTTGTTACTACCACCATCTCTGAAAACTGGTTGATGATTTGCGGAAGCCATTCTGGATCTTTAGGAACAAGTTACCTATAACTTGCTCTGATGCCAATTGTAAGTCTTAGAGTGCCTAAGAGGGGGGGGGGGTGAATTATGTCTTATAAAAATTTATCCGGTTTTATGAGAATGCTTGGTAGTAATTTTTTGATTAAGTGTTTGAAGGTTTTGATTATATCTTTATCTTTTCCTGATTATGGTGATGAAAGCGATAAATGCGGAAAAGTAAAGAACACGGTGATATATCCTGGTTCCCCTCACAATCCGAGAGTACTCCAGTCCCCTTTCCAACACGAAAGAGATTTCACTATAGTTAGAATAATTGTACAGCCTATGCTTACTATCTAACCTATAGGGTGATCAAAGGTTCTTAACACCTTTAAGACCAAACAAACACTAATGTGAATGAAGAACAATCCTCTTCAAATCACAATACTTACTTCCAACAATCCTGGATAGTAAGGAAAAACCTTTAAGAAATACAATGATTTATTTGAAGTATATGGAGAGCTTTATCAATCTTCAATTGATCTTCTTCTTCAAGATAAAAACAATTCTCAACAAAGTATATAAATGTTCACAATGTATGAATGAAACTTGTAATGATTTATTGAAAGTGTATATGGCAAGTTTCACAAAATTATGAACACATGAAAGTATGAATTCAAATTTGAATGAATGAGAAAATTGTTTTACGAAGAAGGTTTATTGTTAATTTGAAAATTGAAGAGTTGTTTTTGAAATAAGAAAAACTGCAGCATTTTATAAGTTACAAGAACCTCTTCATTCATGCCAATTCATATGAAAAGTTGCAATGCATTCATGAAAAGATACCACTTGAAAAATGTTTGAAAAACAAAAGAAAAGCTGCACTGGTTCGCTAGGAACCGGTTCCGACACTGACAGAACCCGGTTCTTAGTGAACGTTATAAGTCAGATTTCAAAAATATCACGCAGGAACCGGTTCCCCTATTGGTACAACCCGGTTCCTGGTACAAAAACCAGGGACATGTTTTTTGAGAAATTCTGGAACCCGGTTCCCTGTTAGGGAGGAACCGGTTCCTAAAGGGTTATTTTCAAAAATACTTTTTGAAAAAATATTCCAAACAATGTTTTCCTTGATGTTAAAATTATGGAATATGTATATGTTGATGAATGCATATTGTGAACATCTATATTCAAGATTTTAAGAATTATTTATACCATATTGACATTTGATGATTCTTCAATAATTCTTCAATAATCTTCAAGACTTTTATATGATGTTGATAAGCTTTTTGCACATCCTTTGAATGTTGATGTCCATGTTGTCTTCATCAAAACAAATGCTTTAAATATGACTTGAGAAGCTTGCAATTACACTTTGTTCGTCTTACTTAATCTTACACCTTTTACATTATGAACTCAGGACACCAAAAGATTCAGAATCCGTTCTCAGAACTACCTGGCTCCCGACCCATTTATCGTACCATATCTGGAATACACAAGTTTTGGACATGTCATAAAGATCTCCAACTGCACCATTGGCTCGAAGTTCATTCTTGCAACGTTGGAAAGGTGGAGACCAGAGACCCACACATTTCACCTACAAATAGGTGAATGTACCATCACGCTAGAGGATGTGTACATGTTACTAGGTCTCCCTGTCGATGGTAAGGCCATGAACGGGTCGGTTCAACAACCCAACTCTCAGTGTGAAGAACTGTTGGGCAGGGATATGGTTGAAGGTGGTGGTGCGAGAGGTCAGGGAATACTACTCACTGAGCTGAAAAGTCATTATGCAAGTTTGGAATTAAACGAAAATTCCTCCGAGCAAGACAGGGTAGTAAAAGCCAGAACTTATCTTATGATACTATTTGGTACCTTTTTATTTCCTGAAAGTACGGGAAATAGTGTAAATTTTATGTATTTACATTTACTAAGAAATTTTGAAAAAACAAAAAAAATATAGTTGGGGTTCTGCAGTATTAGCCCACCTATACAGTTCCTTGTGCAAAAATGCAGTCAAGGAAAAATGTACATTTTATGGGTGCGCTTTTTTACTACAAGCCTGGGGTTGGTGGAGGATGGAGTCCTTAAACCCCGTCAACAATAACACTTTCGGTTTCCCGTACGCAACAAAGTAAGTCATCAAGTTATATCATTTATTACTATTCATCTCTTCACCAAATATATGCTAAGAATAAAATGTTTTTCATTTCTTTTAGGTACTGCGTGAGGGGTATGGATTACGGCAAGAATCCAAGATTCAATGTCGCACTATACCTCAATCTGTTGGATTACTTAGGCCCGGATGATGTACATCGTAGCTTTAAACTTTTCTTCATTTAAATTATTTATACATTACGCTTTCATTAACCTGATTTAAATTTTATCGCAGTTCGTCTGGAGACCATATTTGGGTTTGGGCCATGATCCAAACCCGGAGGATGCAGCAATTTGAACCGCGAAGACTGCAATCATTCGGTTCAACATTGTGGAGATGCACCACAGCGACCGTGTGAAGATGCAGTTCGGAATGCATCAAGAGATACCAAGTGATCCAACTTGTTTGTCCCCATGGCATCTTAAAAGGATCGATGCCCAGTGGGGTCTTACCAACTGGAAAGACTTCTCTCCGGAATGGTGTAAGATGTGGTAGAGGCGTCACCGCTATGTCTTGTAATTCTCAGTTTTCCTTAATCATGGTAATATGAGACACACGGATCAATATTTATCTTGGTACAGGTCGGTTAGTAACCCTGAAATGCACGTGTCTCATCCAAGGTACTTGGTTGACCCACGCACACAATGGGCACAACCCTCATTTCCCCAACAACAAACCCAAAACCCATCAACCTCCCACCAACCCCCAAGAAGAAACAGACGCACAAACACCCAACCACAGTCCCCACCACAACACAATTTACACTCAAATGCCACACAACCAACCACAATCACCACCTCACTACCAATACCCTGATATGCCTCACACCCAACCACAATACCAATCACAATAGCAGCACACCCGCATACCCCACAAACAATTTCAATCTTCCGTATATCCCAATATGGGCCCCTCAACATCCAGCCTTAGCCCTGATATGGGAATGTCAGGAAATTATGAAAAAACCGACCCAGCCTACCATCAACCACAATATCACCAAACCACCCAACATCCTCAATACCAAACACCCCAAGATCCATTTCCTTTCTACCCACCGTACTCAGACGATCAATGCTACAGACCCACCATGGAACCCCACCCACCGCCAACACGATCAAACTTTGAGGGTATGGGTAACCGACTGTACCAAAGCAGATCTTCTAGATATGGAGATCTGACTGATTTTATGGATCCGGACCGCATTGACTTCGCTGGGCCATCGACCCTGCCGCAGCAGGAAACGCGACGACACCCAGGACGGGAAAGACGAGGACGGGGATGCGGAACCGGGGGTCATTACCGGGTTCCGGGGGATCACTGATTTATCTATTTTTTTTCTGTATTTTTTATATGTTTTTTTATCTGTTTTTTTAATGTAATACAGTTGGATGTAATTATTATTTTTTAAATAAAAAATCCATTTTGTTGATCCTGTATCCAACACGCAACGCACCGGACAAAAAAATTCAAATTTTGCTCTAAAATAACACCTAGGCGCCATCTCACTTGGCTTAGGGCATGTCCTAAGCACATAGGCGCCAAGTGAGATGGCGCCTCCCCTTAAACAATGGGAGTAGGCGCCAATTCAGATGACTCCTTCTTTGAGGAGTCATCTGAAACATAGTTATTTGCGTAATTTTTTCCGAAACGCAGTTATTTGTGAATTTTTTTTAATACATAGTTATTCAAAAAAAAAAATTTAAATAATTAAACCTTAGTAAAAGACATAAATCAACCTCACCATGAAATTTTCAACTTAACCCATATCATCACTTCAAATCCAAACCTTCCCTATGGAGTTTCCTTCTTTCTCTATATTCGATTCATATTTAATAATTAAAAGTTTGTTTTAATGATTAAAACTATAATTGGACCTAAGTGGTACAAGAGATTTAATTTGTATAGAATTTTATACATTTGTGATTTGGCTTTAATAAGTGAAAACAAAATTCTCAGCTAACACATTCATAGACCAGACATGAAAACAAAATAAATATTAAACAAGTATTCTTTAAATAACTATTTAGATAATCAACACAACTCTAAAAAATAAGGGACAGGACATAACAACTCTACTTTTTGTGTTTGATTTAAACATTATTTAAAAGACAAGACAATAATTAGGATTAAGGATTACACAAAAACTAAATGTTTTGTCCCTCAGTAAACCATGATACAATTTTTTGTCCATAGTACAAATTAATTAAAATACAAATATACTCTTTTATTTTCTACTAAGAATATATATTCTCTCTCATCCTGCTCTATTAATATTTAAAATAAGAAAAATACTCATTCGTCTGTATAATAAATTTTAAAAAAATCGAAAATACCCATTCAATTTCTATTAAAAAACTCTCTCTCTAACTCTCATCCTCCACTATTAATATTTAAAATATATAAATAATTTTTTGTCACTAGTACAAGTTATTTAAAAGACAAAATCTCTCTCTTAGTTAATTCTACTAATTCTAATTCTTTATGATTTTACTTTATACATTTATTTGTGAATATATGCAATATTTTTTGAAATAAAATTTATTAAAACAATGATTTATAAAAATTCTTTTTAAAAAATAAGTGAAAAAATCTAATTGAAATGTAAAAAAAAATTTATTTATCTATTAAAAAAATGAAAATAAATAAATAAATAAGTAGGCTGGCAAGTCAACTGCCACCAAACCGCCACTTTAGTAGAGCGAGCTAGATTTTTAAGTCTATTTTCACTTAGCGGACATGTCTGTTCCACTCTTTTTTTACAGATTTAAAACAGAGTAAGATAGACGGTCCATTTTACCATCCTTACATTTCTATGATAGATAAATCAATAGTAAGAGATAAATCTATTTATCATAAATAGCAAAAGCAATAATCAAAGAAATCAATTAGTAAAAGATATTTTAAATGATTTTTATTATATATTTAGATAAATAAAATAGACTGCAGATGGATCACATATAATATGACTTAATAAAAAGAAATATGATTGCATTCTAATTTACTTTGTTGTTTTAATATATGTACTATCTATATGATTTAAATTTAACTAATTCACTTTTAAAATTTAATGAAAATCAAATTTATTATCCAAATTTAAAAAAAAAAATAAAGAACATAAAATTAAAACCATTAATAACTGTTTTAATTTGTGAAATACGCAATTTACATAAACATTAAGTATTATTTTGGACAAAGGGTGTATAAAAGGAAATTAATATTGCATTTAGAAGTTAAATTAACAATAAAATAATTTTGATTTGAAAGAAAAATTGAGAAAAATGGTGAAAAACACTCTCCATATTTTCTAATCTTTATCGATATATTCTAGTTCCAACATACAAATAAATATAATAATAAAACAAAAGCAAAATAGTTGAGATATAAATAAAATATATAGGAAGTTTTTAAAAAGAGTTGTTTAGAAATAAAATTTAATACAAAGTGAAGAACGTAATGAAATATTTATATAGCACAAATTGTGCATATATAATATGAAGTATGTCATAATTTTAATATTTTTTATATAATATCTCATAATTGGTACATGCGATCACATTTATGTGATTGTTAAAAAATATTGTTTTTATGATATTTATATTTGACCTGAATTTGTTATTTTCAGGTGGTTATACCATGTAGTATGTATATGTATGCGTTAATATTAACCGTTATGCATGTTTTTTTTTTTATGTTAAGAAATTCAAGTTCCATGCAATATATTATTAGTTAAATATAAATGATTTTAAAGTATATTTAATTGGAGTATCTAAAAGAGTTTTACATAATAATGAAATATTTTTTTATATTATTAAAATTTAATTAATAATTTGTCTTTCTTATTAATGATTAGCAAAATTTTTAATTTAATCTCTAATAATTATTATTTATTCTTACATTTTCATATAACTTACTCATATATATATATATATATATATATATATATATATATATATATATATATATATATATATATATATATATATATATATATATATATATATATATATATATATATATATATATATATATATATATATATATATATATATATATATATATATATATATATATATATATATATATATATATATATATATATATTTCATTACAAGAACTATGATAACAAATAACATAAATAATTAAAGTATATAATAAATAAATTGTGGTATCATCAATTTAATGTTGACATGAAGTGGAAAAACATGTTGGTTAAAAGTAGGGATGAGATTATGTTAAATCAACTTATAGTCTAGGCTATTTAAATTTAAAACACATCATACCTATTTATTAAATAGGTTAGACTTAGATTTTTTTAAAGCATGTTTAATTACATAAGTCGGGTTTAAGCTATTAAATAAATCAACGAAACTTTATAAATTAACGTATATATTCATATATATATATATATTAATGAGATACTCATGTATCTGCACGGACACTGATGTGTTATGCATATTTTTGTTTTTAAAATATAATAAAAATTTAAATAAGAAAGACAAAATAGTTTTGCCAAAGTAATTTATTATTTCTAAAAAAAGACATTTTAAAAACAAAATTGTATCAAATTTAAATTTAAAAAAAAGAAAGACATCAATAATATATATTTCAATTAATTATATATTATCTAAAAAGTTATTTTATATTAAATTAAAAATAATTGCAAAAAAAGAAAGATATACAAGTAATTAAAATCAATATATTTAAATATTTTTATTTTTATTTTTCTTTAATTATAAAAAAATGTAATAACTCGTGCGTTCATAAGAATTTTGGTCAGATTACCGGGCGTTCACACAATTCTAGGGTGTTACTTTTGTATTTACACAGATTTTGACTTCGTTACCAATGTGTTTATACGATACTGGTGTATTACCCTTGCGTTCACATTTATTTTGACCTGATTACATATGCGCGCTCACACGATACTGATGTGTTACTCGTACACTCGTACAGTACTGTTGTGATATACACACTTTTACTTTCAAAATATAATAAAATTGTAAATAAAAAAAAACAAAATTATTTTACTAAAATAATTTATTATTTATAAAAAAAAAAGACTAATTTTTAAAATAAAACTAAAATTCTTTTGCCGAAATTATTTTACATAAATAATATATATTTCAATTTTCCATATATTATATTAAAATAATTTATATCTTAAATTATAAAAAAAAAATTAAAAAAAAAATTAAATACATAAATAATTAAACCTAAAACACATAAATCAACCTCAGCATGAAATTTTCAACTTAACCCATATCATCACTTCAAATCTAAACCTTCCCTATGGAGTTTCCTTCTTTCTCTTTATTCAATTCAGATTTAATAATTAAAAGTTTATTTTAATGATTAAAACTATAATTGGACCTAAGTGGTACAAGAAATTTAATTTGTGTAGAATTTTATACATTTGTGCTTTGGCTATAATATAGCAAATAGAAAAAGAGTACAAAAAAAGAAAAAGATTGTTTATATGATTCACATTACATAAACACACTGAACATTCATTACATTTCATCCGGCATTAGTAGTAAGCAAGCTACATGAAACATGCAAAATTTAACCTGTCTAACTATCGGCCTGTCATCTAAGTTTGAATACATAATACAGAACTACATATAGCATACAACATCATGCCTCATTCATCACAGTGGAGAGCATACATAACTTGTTAATCACCATAGTCAACTGCGCGAAACATTGTGACTTTTAGCAAAGACATTATTCCGCAAAGACATCATTATTCAGCAAAGACATCATTTCTGCAATAGCAAGGAGTATTCTAAAAAAAGCTTAACATTAAAAACAACAACTTAATTTTACAAACCTAAACTATTTCTATGATTAGACATGCGTTTCAGATGTAAAACATGTTTGAATTGATTTTGTAAAAGGTGATAAGCTCACATTGGTGAGATACTTGAAGAAGGAAGAAGAATGCAAGAAGCAGTTGAAAAATGTAACAGAAATCAGTTACAATGCTGCACCAGAACTTGCTCATTTTATTAATTGATCAATATATGAAACAGTAAGGAATATATATACAAGGATAAAGGATAGAAAATGAATGGATAACAAAGGATGTAAAAACAGTATACGTGGCATCCCCTAATAGGCTAAAAACCATAGAATATATGAGAACTAATTCTATCTATATAAACTAGGATATTAACAGCCCCCCTCAAGTTGGACTTTGGATATTGCAAAGTCCCAACTTGACCAGTGTGTTCTTCAATGCTAGTGAGTGCAGTGGTTTAGTCAACATGTCAGCCAATTGGTCATGGGTGGATATAGGTAGGAGATGAATGAGCTTGGACTGAATTTTCTCGCGAACTACATGACAGTCAAGCTCAATGTGCTTACTCCGCTCGTGAAAGGTAGGATTGTGGACTAAGTAGATAGCTGATCTACTGTCACAGAAGATAGATGAAGGTTGAGAGAAAGCAACATGTAGGTCACGAAAGAGATAATGTAACCACTGAATTTCACAAGTAACGGAGGCTAGAGCCCGATATTCTGCTTCAGTGGAGGACCTAGACACAGTGTGCTGCTTTTTGGATTTCCAGCATAGGAGAGAGGAGCCAAACATGATACAAAAGTCAGTTATAGATTTGCGAGTATCCAGGCATCTAGCCCAGTCTGCATTGGCAAATGCTACAAGCTTCAAGGCACTGGACGCAGAAAACAAAAGACATGTAGCAGGGACAGATTTAAGATATCTTAGAACACGATTTGCAGCCTGCAAGTGAGGTAATCTGGGTTGAGACATGTAATGGCTTAAGTGTTGAATAGCATAAGAAATATCAGGTCTTGAATTAGTTAAATAAATCAAACGGCCAGTCATCCTCCTATAAACAGTAGGATCTTCCAATAGAGGCCCCTCATGAATGGAAAGTTTGAGATTGGGATCAAATGGAACAGAGGACGGTTTTGCAGCCAGAACACCAGCATCTTGGAGTAGTTCCAAAGTATACTTGCGTTGATTCAGGAAAATGCCTTCTGTAGAGCGAGAAATCTCAAGGCCAAGAAAGAATCTCAGCTGTCCCAAGTCTTTGATCTTGAATTGTTGGTCCAAAACTTCTTTGACACGATTAATCTCTATAAGGGAATTTCCTGCTAGCACTATATCATCAACATAAACTAATAATGCAGTGAAATTCTGAGCAGAAGATTTAACATATAGAGAATAATTAGCTAAAGACTGATGATAACCCAGAGAAATAAGAAAAGTGGATAATTTGGAGTACCACTGTTGGCTAGCCTGTTTTAAACCATATAGAGATTTCTGTAACTTGCAAACTTTGGATGGTGAAACACCATGAAGGCCAGATGGAAGACTCATGTAAACCTCCTCATGTAAATCTCCATGGAGGAAAGCATTGTTAACATCTAATTGTTCCAAATACCAGCCTTTAACAGCTGCAAGGGAAAGTAATACTCTGACAGTAGTAAGTTTCGCAACAGGAGAGAAGGTATCAAAGTAATCCACTCCTTCCATCTGAGTGAAACCCTTTGCTACCAGCCTGGCCTTATACCTTTCAATAGATCCATCAGCCCTATGTTTTACTTTGTAAACCCACCTGCAACCTATAGGAACCTTACCAGGTGGAAGATCAACGACAGTCCAAGTTTGGTTCTCTGCAAGAGCTTCTAACTCAACATTCATGGCATTAATCCAGCAATCATGTTTAACAACTTGTTTATAAGTTCTAGGCTCAGATATGGCAGAGATAGAACAACAAAAGTGTTTAAAGGAGGGAGAGCATCTGTCATAGGATAATACAGATGAAAGAGGGTATAGGGTGGAATGTTGTTTAGAGGATTCAAGAGGCAAAGAGGGAGTTTTATTGAGGGTGTGGTAACAGTGATAATCTGTCAAATATACAGGAGGGTTGGTGAGTCTTGTGGAGTGTCTAAGTGGAGGGGGAGAATTATGTAAGCCAGGGGAATCAATCTTAGAGGAAGATAAAGGAGAATGAGAAGATGGAAATTCACTGGATAAAGGTGAATTATCAAATGGTTGTCCAATGGATATAGCAGAGGGTTCAGGTACAGAAGTGAGTAAAGGTGAACCATTATGGAGGGCAGGGATAAAGGTAACAGTAGGACTGAAGGAAAATCGCGACCAAAAGCACAGCAGAATTTAAAATTTTCCTTTAGCGATCCTTACGAATGAGCATGGTCAGTGATAGAAACATTTACCTCTTGTGGCGATCCAGACCTTTGATATTGTGATCACGAGCGTTGATGAAGAACAACGCCTCTACTCAGTCCACACGAACAGATCGCTTCCGGTCACAGTGCTAGCTGATCACGAACGGAAACTTTGAGTGAGAGAGAGAATCAAAAACGAAAATGCATCAAGTGAAATTGCTTCATCACAAGGGATCTATTTATAGAATCACTCGTGTGGGCTACAAGCTAAAAGCCCAATTAAGGCTATAAGCTAAAAGCCCAATTAAGCTTATGGACATCATACCTTATGATGTACCATATATCACTTATCCACGTGGTACCTTACCACTTTCCGTATTACACTTAAGTGCACCGTATCTTACGGTGTTCCTTATTTATTCTATCTCTCATCAACCTGTCCTTATGTATGTGACCCTGTAGGTTTTCGCGACGTTGGCAATTATATTAAATCACACATTTAATATAATAAACAGTGAGCGGTATCTAGCAACACATCACTGTTACCCAAGTCACGAAAATGTCATGTGATCTGACCAAACCTTTTCCGTGATAATATTTGTGTTGTACAATTACCCTTTTGCCCTCATGTCTATATTGAACACAAGGCATACACTGTGTCACCCTTGTCCAGTTCAATATTGGGCCCTTAGACATTTATCCTGTTATGCAGGATGAGCAAATTCCATCTAGGTCACTCATGTCCCTTAGCATGCTTTGTGAAGTACCCATCAACCGTCTTTACAGTCATCCAGTTACGGATGACGTTTGATCAGAAATAAAGTACTTGACTCTACATCTAGGGTCCATAGTGGTTTCAGGTCGAAGGGTGGTATACACCATTATCATCATGAGAATAACTTATGACACTTTGCATAACATTCTATGTAGTATTCTCATAGCGGGTCAATCCAGTATAAATATTACTCCTAATATTCATACCTATGTCAAGACTTGATAACTCCTTATCTATGATCCATGAGATGTGATCATCAATCTATCTTCATAATAATCTTAATGCTTTAATGCTATCCCACTTCACATTAAAGCTTGACTACAGATACTTTAAGAATAGTGTCTTATGTTTAATGGGATCTCATGATTAAGTCACACTTAACATTTCATTAAACAAATAAACCATTCTAGGGACTTTATTATTTTGGAAAGAAAACATAATAAAGAAATGCCTTTTATTATTAATAAATAATTCGATACAAGTACCAAAAGTATTGGCCTCTAGGGCTTACACCAACAATCTCCCACTAGCACTAGAGCCAATCAGGCATACCCCTAATACCCATAGATCTAGTATGTCCATCAAGGACTAGCTGGCAAAACAGGGGAGACAGGGCTAGTAGCAGAGTCAGGGCTGTTGTGAGAAGGAAAACTGTCATGACTAGGAGTTTGGCTATGGCTAGGAGTAGGAATGGTATCATCCATAGGAAGGGATACATCAGTAGATATAGGAGACTGCTAAATAATGGAATAATCATCATACAGGAGTGGAAATTGGGATGTGTATTTAGGAGTATGAGATGGATGATGTAGTTTAAATGGAAAGTTATGTTCATAGAAAATCACATTTCTAGACACAAAGATATTATGGTGAGTTAGGTCATAAAGGATGTAACCTTTGGTTCAATCCTTGAATCCAAGGAAGACAGATTTCCTGGCTCTAGAATCAAACTTGGTCCTATGAGATTGTAGAGTGGCAGCAAAACCTAGACACCCAAATACTTTCAAATGAACAATAGAAGGTGACTGTTGAAAAAGAAGTTCATGGGAGCATTTGAGTTTCAGAATAGGAGTAGGAAGCCTATTGATGATGTGTATGGCATGCTGTATGCAGAAATTCCATAGATTTAAGGGAATATTAGATTGATAAAACAAAGTCCTAGCCACATTTAGAATATGTTGATGTTTGTGTTCAACCACCCCATTTTGCTGAGGTGTTTCAACACAGGTTTTCTGGTGTATTATGCCTTTAGATGCAAGATAATCAGACAATGCTACAAACTCAGTGCCATTATCAGACCTTAAGCATTTAAGTGAAGTATGAAAATGATTTTATATATAGGCTATAAACTTGATAATGTTGTCTTTGGTTTGACCTTTACTTTTGAGAAAAATTGTCCAGGTGTATCTAGAATAATCATCAACAAGAGTCAAAAAGTACTTGTGACCAAATACAGATATAGTGGAAAAAGGGCCCCAAACATCAGCATGCAGAATTTCAAAAGGAGCATTAGTTTTGCTATAACTATGAGGATATGGCAGCCTCTTTTGTTTTCCAAAATGGCAGGAATCACATGGTATATCATTGTTACATCTTGAAGATACAAAAGGAAAAACTTTTGAAATGTGTTGTAATCCTAAATCAGAAACATGGCCTAATCTCATATGCCAAAGATTACAAGGATTTTTAGCAAAAGAATGAAAAGCACGATGTTGAGTGGAGGATTCAAGGACATAGAGCCCTCTTTGAAGCTTAGCTATACCAATCATTGCCCTCGAATGATTCTGCACAATTTTGCAAGAATTATCAGTAAAGTGAACAGAACAATTATTATTGTGGACAAGTTTGGCAATTGAAATCAGGTTAACATGGAAGCTTGGTATGTACAGAACATTATGTAAAACTAAGGCAGATGAGATGGTAATACTACCAGAAATTGAAGCAGTCACCTGTGATCCATCTGTTAAACTAACATGAATGGGAGTTATGGACTTGTAATGTGTAAAGACTGTAAGATCAAAGGCAATATGGTCGGTAGCACCAGTATCAAGAATCCAGAGATAGACATTATTACCTTGTTCATTATGAGAATGAGAATTTAGGGAAAAAGGTGATGTGGAGATGGAGTTGGCTTGAGGGGTGAGTGTAGACTGCTGAAGTAATGCCAGAATGTTGTTATATTGTTCTTGAGTAAAACCAAAAGAGGACTTGGATGAATTCTGCTGGGAAGATTCTGAAGCTGTATCGGCAGGCGCATCAATTTGAGCAACAGAGTTGGTGGATTTACCTTTGCTTTTGAATCCAGGTGGATATCCATGCTTAATAAAGCATGTCTCAATCGTGTGATTATTCCCGCCACAGTGTGTACACACCCGACTGTGGCCTTTAGCTCCACCATAATTTTGTGACTTTCCTTTTCCATAGTTGTTACCTGATCTGTTATTACCATTGCCATTGGAAGAATGAAAATGAAATGCTGCAGATTCTTCAGAATTGTTGCCAATTGTAGAGCTAGAGTTATTCAATTCTCTTTCTTGTTGAATAACCAGTGAAAAGGCTTTATCAATTTCAGGTAACAGGTTCATCATCATGATTTGAGACTTAGAATGAGCAAATTTTTCATTCAAACCCTTAAGGAAACGAATCACATAATCTTGTTCACGATATTGACGAATAGATGCAAGAGCACCACATGAACATGGAATAGTACAACAACAAGCAGTAATGGGACGATAAGTCTCAAGTTCATCCCACATCACTTTCATCTGTGTAAAATAATTTGAAACATCAAGAGTACCTTGGTGGAATTTATACAGATCTTCTTGAATGTCAGAGATTCTGAATATATCACCATGAGAGAAGTGAATTTGCAGATTCTTCCACACGCCAGATGCAGTATCAATCCATAGAACGGATTTAGCAATGGAATCTGAAATAGATCGGTGAATCCATGCTAAGACCATTGTATTTCCGTGTATCCATGGAGCATAAAGTGGATCAGAAACAGAAGGTTTCTTGATGGTGTCGTCTATGAAACGTTCTTTGTTCTTGGAAATCAATGCGATATGCATTGATCTTGCCCAGGTATGATAATTCTTGTCATCAAGTAATGGTGAAACTAGAATAAGAGACGGATTTTCTCTTGGGTGAAGATAAAAAGGGTTCGAAGAATTTGTGGAAAAATCGTTGTAGCTCTGGTATGCCATCAGAAGAGAAAGGCGAAGAAAAGGATTGTGAAAAACAGAAACAGAGACGCAAACGGCCAAGAAGAAAGAAAGAAAGGTTTACAATCAAGAAAAGATCGCAACAATGGCTACCAGAGCAGTTCTTGCTTTGATACCATGTAAAAGGTGATAAGCTCACATTGGTGAGATGCTTGAAGAAGGAAGAAGAATGCAAGAAGCAGTTGAAAAATGTAACAGAAATCAGTTACAATGTTGCACCAGAACTTGCTCATTTTATTAATTGATCAATATATGAAACAGTAAGGAATATATATATACAAGGATAAAGGATAGAAAATGAATGGATAACAAAGGATGTAAAAACAGTATACGTGGCATCCCCTAATAGGCTAAAAACCATAGAATATATGAGAACTAATTCTATCTATATAAACTAGGATATTAACAGATTTATTTGAATTTACCTACTTACATAAGCACTTATGAAACTGTTTGATAAAGATTATGGAAACAACTACTTCTATATGAAGTTATGAATTATCAACTTAATCATAAGCTCTCTTGTTGTAGTTTCACTACTTCTCTTGAGGTAATATGCTCTTATTGCCCATAATTGTTCACAAACTGCTTTCATGTCAGGTCTATCTGATCTTACTGGTTCTACACGGCTAAATGTCAACTCTAACATCTTCATAACAATGCCTGTTTTTACAGCTTCTTGCATTAAAGGATCAAACAGTTCCACCATATTTCCTTCATTATATTTCCTGAAGGTATGCAAAAATATTAGAAGAACCACATAGTTTAATTAAAATGCTTAGAAATGAAGATCAACAATCAATTTTTTCGTATATTACTACTGCAATACGACCTTAAGTAGTGCCTATAACTTACAAGAAGCGTACCATTATCGTTTTACAACTCAGTTTTTATGGGGGATTAAGTTAGTGTTGACTGGAAATTTCGACTACATGAGTTTTTTAGCTGAAATGATATATTTTGAGAAGAATGTAGTTTCGAAAGAAAGAATAAAGAAGTTTTTATGAAGATTTTGATAGATGAAAAGCTAATAAAATTTTTATTTTTCTAAGTGTTTGCGAAAGGTTCGTATGAGAATCGTTGGGATTTAAGTTATTCGAAGTATCAGAAAGGATATTTCGACCGTCACGTTTATGATATTTGGCACTTCAAAGACAACAAGTTTTTCAAATTCAAAAGTTCTATCCTATCCAAAGAGACGCGTGGAAGCGTAGAGTTTGAAGGCACTTGCAGATGTCGAACGTGGAAACATCTTATTTAGAGACTCTTTTGGTCGAGTTAGTATAAATAAGGGTCTTAGTGTTAGGATTCAGTGTGTTCACATCTTTGTACAAAATACTCTAAGTTACTTAAAGTACCAATGTTCGAGAAACAAGTTGTGAGAATGTACGTATGATGCACCAATTTTATGTTTATTGTCATTCAACTTTAATTGAAGTTGTATACATTCCCTTTAAATTTCACTCGAAAGCCTTTTATGTTCCAGTCATTTCTTTAAAACATTACATTGCTACATACAAAGTAACAATTGAAATCAACTTTGTTTAAAAGAATAAGAATGATGTCGAAAGTATTCTTCGTTTCAAGAACATAAGTTTTGAATAAGAACACATGTACTTAGGATAAATCTAATCGATCCTGCAAGTTACCAGTTTTGATTCAATTTGGAAGACCAGCAGTTGTTTACCAAATTTCACGGCAAACAAATTGGCACACTTAGTGGGACCTGTGTTCAAAATTTCTATCATTTTTCTGTTCCAGTAAAAAGTTTTAAAAATCTTCATTATATTTTTATATTTTTATGTGTTGTATGAGACTTAGGAGTAGTAAATTGGCCACAAACAAAAAGGAAATATCCAAACAGGTAATCAAAATCCTCCTAACAATGATGAAGTACCAACCTCAGTCACTTCGACAGGGGGAACTACGCTTTCTGCGCCTTCTTCTGAGGCTATACCATCATCAATAAGTTCGACGCCAACAGAGTCGAATGCCTATACCAGCCCTCTTTTGACCTATATAGGGTCACATGATTCACAAGGGCCCCCCTCCAGGGAGAAATATTTTTCATAGGCCTCAGGGGCCACCTGATTTTTTCATGACCCAAAACGGTCGTGAGCGGCCTTATGGCATGCCTTCTTCGTTTATAATGGGGTCACATAATTCTATTTTAACATATTCAGATCTTGTGATGAACGTTACTTCGCCATTTCAAGATTCTGGATCTGCTGTTAATAATAGGGGTCGGAATGTCCAACCACAAATCGAAGGAGTTTCTTCCCAAATGCCAAATCTAACAAATCAATTTGCAGCAGCGATTAGGCAACAAATGGACGAAAGTAACCATGAGATGGTCCAGATTCCTGCACAAACAATGGGTACAATTTTTAACCCTTTGATCAAAAACACTACTCAAGCGAACCAACAAATGACAATGAAAATGACGCGCATCGCTGATTTCTTTGGTGTGCCTCAACCAACAACACATCCTCAGAGGGAGTGGGTTAGGGAAAATCAAGGGGTAATCTTAGAATAAGACCCAACAATTAACCAAGTTCAACAAAATCAAAGAAATCCACCCCAGGAAAATATGATGAATCAGGGAGGAGTAGTCAAAATGCCTAGAGCTGCGAATATTGAAATACCTAGAATCGAACATTTCAGGAAAGAGCCACATATTTTAAGGCAACCAGAACCTAGGGTTATGATGGTAAATAGAAACCAAAATACTGATGAAGTCTTATATCAAGTTCGACAAGACAACATTGCAGCAAACAACAATCTGGAAGCCATGGTCGAAAGAATCATGGCATGAAATGGTGTGAATATTAGCCTTGCTAGGCCAAATTACACTTATTCATTATTTGAATATATATTACAAACTGAATTGCCTAGGGGTTGGAAAGTCCTAAAGTTCAAAAAATTCTCATGTGACACCAGCGAATCAACTGTTGAACATATAGCCAGGTGTTGTACCCCAAAGTTTGCCCTCTCATTTCTCAAGTAATCTCTCACAAGATCTCTTTTGGTTCAAGACACCTCCTCAAGCACTTATGACTGCAAATTAGGGTTTGAGTTTGCACAAGGACAAATGGACTTTTAATGCCCCATATGAATTTCATGGATCATTTTGGACCCTCGAGATTGCTCATGTCAAATTTCAAGTCTTGGATCACATTTTTGCTCAATCAATTGACCAGTTGACCTAAAATCAATTGTATTAGAGAGAAAGTCAGTTGTGGTCAATTTACAGTCAAACTTCATAATATTTGGTCCATATCAACATCATGAACTCATATATGTCATTTGATCAAGTTTGGATCACAATTCCTCAAGAAATTTGATCGGATCATCAAAAGGGTAAAATGGTCAAAATTAGGGTTTTGACTGAGAAGGTGCAATTTATGATTTTTGACCTAACAAATGATTGATTGGTTTAAGTTATGATCTCAAGGATTCAAATACTTCATTTTGACCTAATGGCATGACTCAAAACATTCCTCAAGATCAATTGATTGATAGTTGATTTTCAGTCAACTGATGAAAAGTCAATTGTACACTGAAAAGTCAAACTTTGACTTTTTGATCAAAATCAAGTATCAAAGATCACAATTCATCAAGACATGTCAAAATATGAAACTTGTTCATCAAGAAATCAAGATTTCATTTTGAAAAGTTAAAATTTCTAAACTTAGAAATTTTTCCAAGTGTTGGAAATTCACATTTTTTCATAACTTTGAGCCAAAATTTCACCATGATGCAAGATGACTCAAAGGAAACTTCCAACATGAAAGTTGTAGATCTCAATGAGATCTAAAACATTGTAAAACACAAATTTTTCTAGAAATGCATGTATTTCAAGTTATGATTTTAAGAAGACGTGTTCATGAAACTTGAAAAACTTAGTGAAATTTTGCCCTAGTTTAGGCAGGATTTTGACCTAACTTCATGGAAATTTTTCACATAGTTCCAAGATGAATCTTCAAAAATATCTAACATAGAGGTTGTATAGGATATTACAAGCTTTCCAAATGTCCAATATGTCATTAAGATCATACTTGAGCAAGGAGAATCGAAGGCAAGAAGTTAGGGTTTCATTCTTATTTTGCAAGGCAAATTTATGAAGAACACTTGATCCAATCTTCAAGCATGTTGTAAAAATCTTGCTTTGCCGGTTTCAAACTTGCTAATAACTCAATAATTAAATGTTTACACAACTGATAGAGCCATTGTCCAAGCATTTGAGCCATTATCCAAGTTACATTTCTATTTATTGCACAAAGTTACCATTACATTCTTGAAAAGTTGCTTTAATCACAAAGTCAACTTGTCTTGAGCTTCTAACTTGTTTGTTCAGCACACACTCCATATAAAAAGTCAGATAAATGTGTTTAAAGCTTGTAACCACTCTAGATAGCCTTGTACTATGCACTGGGACAATGTGTATCAAGCTTGCTTCAAAAATAAGCCAAAGAGTCATAACATGTGAACTTGTACTTCTGATCACCCCAAGCTCTCAAAACCTTTTCCTATAAATTGAGACACTATTATGCAACTTAAGACACGATTTTGCAATCCTGAAAATACACCAAAGCTCCCTCTAGCCAGAAATTGCACACAAACTCCATTTTTGTGCAGGTTCTGACCTTGAACTTGTATCTTCTATTTCCATTGCGCATTTTCCCACAAAATAGTTTTCAAATCTTCCTTACATCAAATACAATTCATCCATGTCCTTGTTTCCCAACTGTAACACCATCTTCTTCATCTTCCATAACCAAAAACAGAGCATTGCAAGTGGACTTTTCCAGACCATTTCAGCCACTCTCCAATCAAGCTAATCATTGTATTAGCTTCTTGGGAACATGAGAAAGCTAACATGATCTCCAACTGCAAGGTGAGTTTTCTGACTTTTCATCTCATTATTTAGGCATTGTTAGGCTTGTGTTTTCAAAGACAAAATGTAGATATCATTGCCCTGAAACTGTATATATCCATAGATTTCATTTATATGGCTTGAGCTTATAGAATTTTAAGATTGAAATTTTTGGAAAATTTAGGATTCAAATTAGGGCCAACGAAATTCTCATTCATCTTTGATTTATAGCTTTAGTTATTTACATGGTTGGATTCGTGAGAAAAAATGGAACAATTTTCATGTTTGCAATTTCAATTTTCATTGAGAAATGACCAAGATACAGGTTATTTGGTTGGGCGTGAGGTTGAAGATGAAGTTCAAGCCATGGACTTGATTTGTAATATATATTTTTGGTTTGGTACAAGTTAACGGATGTACAGCCACCGCAGTGGCAAAGGTAGAGCGCGTATATGTGGCAGGTCATGGGTTCAACACCCAACACTACTGTGATCGGTGGATCTGGAACTGACTGTTTAACGCTGGTTTCGCGAAATGTCGCGATAAGCAAGAGTCGCCACCGTCTTTTATTTTCTCCAATATGGAAAGGACAAAAGCACAGAAAAATTCCTTATTGAGATTAGTTCTCGGTTTGGGAGGTAGATTTATAGAAAGGGAAGGTGTTAGCACCCTTTCTATCCATGGTTATCCATGGGCTCTTAGATACTTGCTCACTATGTTTTCAAAATTGTTTGTTTGCTTTTCAGAGTGGGTTTGAAAAAGTTTCTTTGAAAGTTTCAGATCGACTCTTGTATCAGTCCTCAAGAGTGTTTGAAAAGTTGTTTTTGAAAGCTTTTTGCAAAGTGTCGGTGTGAAAAGGAGTTTTTTGATTTGTTTTGAATTAGAGCAAGTATCTATGAGTCATCCACCTACCCTAAGGAATTAGGCTGTGTAAATGTCCTTAAGGTAGTGCCATCCCACCATTGAGAGATAGGTAGCACCACCGTTGGAGGTGTTCGGGTCAATTCGAGGGTTAGGGACAGTGTGGTCACCGAGAAATAGTAAGATACCTTAGAAGCTACCCTTATGCCATTGATCTTTTTATTCCGAGGCAACCGTTCCGAGGCAACTTGTTCCGAGGAAACTGTTTCGAGGCAACTAGATCAATGGAACATAAGGACTCACTAAGACGTCCTGTAGTCGACGACCATGTTTTGAGGGGCAAGGCAACAGTGCGATCACCAGAGCAACAGTAGGACACCTTAGAAGCTACCCTTATGCCATGTTCATGGACATAAGGACTTACTAAGACGTCCTGTACTCGACGACCACGTTCCGAGGGGCAAGGCAACAGTGAGGCGTACCCTAAGAGTGGTGTGTGAATTGTGTGTCATTTTCAGTTTATTATTTGTCTTGTCATGCATTGGTGATCTACGTTTTGATTTTATTTTTGGGCATTCATTCTTTCATGTGATTGTTAACAGTTTAAAGGTGCAGGAATTTAAAGTGCGGAAAAGATAAAGGTCCTACGCTATTACAAAGGCGCGGGTCTACATCGCCAAATTAATCCAGACCCGATTTAAAATAGAAATGCAGAAAATAAATGCCTAATTAATTATTACAGGGCTTTGGAGCAATTACATTATATTCACAAAAAGGAAATAAATAAAACGCGCGAAAAGAAAATATAATCAAATGCGAGGGCGTTGGACCCTTTAAAGGAATTAAAATAAAATTATTAAAATAATTAAGTTAAATAAAGGCAATGACCTATTTTTTTATGTTTTTGTATTTATGACATTAAAGAAAATTAAATTGGAATTAAAAGTCAAATAATTCTAGTTCTAATTATTTTTTTAATTTATTAAAGAAAATGCATTAAAGTTAAAACTTAGAATTAAAACTAAATTGATTATAAAATTTATTTACAAAATTAATGGTTAATGATACTTATAATAAAAATATTTAATTAAAAAAAAGGGATAAAAAGTGCTAAAGGTCTATTTTTTTATATTTTTTTTAGTTATTAAAAAAAACATTAAAATTAACAATCTAAAATTAAAACTAAATTACTTATGGAATTTATTAAAAAAAAAGGTCATTGATGAATTAAATTAAAATAAAACATATTTTGATTTTTATGATTTTCTGATTTTTTTGGTTTTTTATATTATGAAAATATTAATTAAAAGAATTAAATTAAAACTAAATTAAACAAATAAAAAAAAAGTGAAAGAGAGCAAACAAAGGGGGGTGTTGACCCCAATTTGGAGGTCATGTTGTAGCAGTCAGGCCCAATGATTTAAGGCCTATGGTTGACTTTTCAGCGCGCGTGTGCATGGTTGACTGAGGGTGTTCCATGGACCTCCCATTCTGACCTTCAGATGCTTCTTTCAAGACACTTGGCAAGCCTTTGTATTGGGTGTATGGTGAACCCTTGGAATGTGCACTGCGTAGGAACAGGTTAAACAAAATAATAGAAATGATGTGAGGGGACCTGGGATTCGAACCCAGGTCCCAGTATTTACCAATGCAAGCCTTTACCAAGTGAACTACCAACGCGCGTTGTTCATGAAATAGAAAACAAATAATATCAAATAAAATTGCATTAGTGTTATAAAATAAAAAAAAGGCGCTGGATTCAAACCAGCCACTCATGCCGTGCCACGCCATCGTCTTCTCCGAATGGACCTGTAAAAAGAAGAATAGCGGGGGTTTTGAACCCCCCCAAAACACAAGCTATTTGAAAATAGCGAATAGGCCATGTTCAAACATAAATTGAGCGCGACAAGCAAATTGGAATCCTCATGTTGCCACGATCTTGTTCATGCTGGTGTTAAAGTCCAATTTTACCATATAACTAAAGCCCTAATTTTGAGTTTCAGGAACCCTAGTTTTTGTTCATGGTAGATTCGGATTTAGATGCCTATAACTCAATTGGAAGACACCAAAAGCTTCAGAGAACCCTTATTAGTACAAATCAAGTAATAAAAATCAATGAAAATGGATGAATCGTGCTATGTGTTTCTAAAAAAAATAACAAACCGTGTAGCTTCGTGGGACTCGTTCTTTGCACGTTTGAGTGTGGTTTTGATCGCTAGAGTTTCCTTGGGACCTCAGGAAGGTGTTTGGATCAGAATAAGGGCTCAACAAATGCTCCAAGGCAGTTTTCAGTTTTCAAAATTTTGGCAAAAAATGTGAGTTTCTTCTGAGTATTGGGGCGCAGCTTAGGTCTCTCTCCTGCTTCTAATCACTTGTATATGCAATATGTAACATGTATTGAGAGGAATTATGGCCTCATAATGCAGAGCATTCAAGTTCAAGATTCTCCATAAACCTCCATAACCAAACTTCCATTTTTGAACCATTTTTTGAATTCTTGCTACATTTGGCTTTGAAACGAAATTGGGATGTGGCATAATGATAATTCAGAGCTAGTTAAGACCAAATATCCCCTTTTATTAAACTTCTTGATTTTCTTTTGATTTTAAAAGATTTAAAATTAATTAAATCCAATAAAATCAATAAAAAATGAAAAAATTAATTTAAAAATTTTAAATAAAAGTTGGGACACGTTGGAAGCATGGCCAAGTTAATTCAAGTGGAAAAAGTGGGCCCCTTTTGTCAAAAAAAGAAATTTCAAGGATAAATGATTTTGGCCATTTCACAAAAATCTCCCAACTTCTCTAATGCATATCTTGCTCAATTTTTAAGTTTTGATCATGTTCTTGGACATTTTAGAAAGGTCTTGAAGTCCTCTAACCAATGTATTTGGTCCCATGTCATTTTGATTTACCAATCTCAAGTTATGGTCTTTGACTTAAAGTCCCTTTTTGTTGACTTTTGAAAATGACCTATAATGTTGAAATTGATAACTTTTTGTGAGAGCATTTCTTGGATTTGGAGTGTGAAGATGAGTTGTAGGAAATGTCTTCCCCTTCAAGATGAGAATTGGATGGGATTTTTCTGATGAACCATGAAAAAGTTATGCCTTGGTCAAGTTACAGTTGACTTTTCAACTGTCCAAAAATAGAAACCTTTGCATCTTGAGACTTTTTGAGCCATGCTTTTGAGAATCATGATCAAGCATTGATCAAATGATGTTTGTGGCTTCAAAATAAGATGTTGACCAAAAATTTTGACTTTTGACTGCCAAATGACCATTTTGCCCCTACAGTTGATTGTTGAGCAATTAGGGTTTTTGACTGTGCAACTTGACCTTGTTAGCCTTGAAACATGACATGTAGGTACTTGACAATGTGTATGAGCATAGGAGACTTGATTGAGCCCTTGAAAACTTCAACTTCCTTGCAAGAACCAAAACCCTAGTTTGACTGGCTTAGGAGGAAGGTTGACTGTGTAGCCCTTGGGGAGATTTTGAAACTTTGACTTGGCAAATCTTGAAGAATATGGGAGGGCAAATTTTGGGGTACAACAGTTGCCCCTGTTCAATCTTCTTAGTCCTGAGGATGTAGATTGGCTGGCGTGCCTTTCGTAATCCGAGGGTGGAAGATGATTAAACACTAGAGTGCCCAGAAATTTGCGCTCACATAGTAGTGTGATGGTGGGAATGGGCTTATAGATGCCATTTGGAGAGGTAGTGGATAGGAGGATGGGCTTATAGATGCCATCTGGAGGTGTCGATCGCATAAGAGATTCCTTAGCGAGAACTTGCGTACCTGAGAGAGAAAGAAAATTAACTGGTCTGTTACAGGAGTTGACTTTCAAACTCTTTATGTAGACGTGCCCTGGCTGGATACAGGAATCGAATCTTCGAACTCTTCAGACGTGCCCTGTCAAGATACAGGAATCGATTCTGGTACTGTAGTCGTCAACAGATACTCCCTGGCAAGATACAGGAATCGGATCTTCGAACTCTTCAGACGTGCCCTGTCAAGATACAGGAATCAGATCTTCGAACTCTTCAGACGTGCCCTGTCAAGATACAGGAATCGAGTCTGGTACTGTAGTCGTCAACAGATACTCCCTTGCAAGATACAGGAATCGGATCTTCGAACTCTTCAGACGTGCCCTGTCAAGATACAGGAATCGAGTCTGGTACTGTAGTCGTCAACAGATACACCCTGGCAGGATACAGGAATCAGATCTTCGAACTCTTCAGACGTGCCCTGTCAAGATACAGGAATCGAGTCTGGTACTGTAGTCGTCAACAAATACACCCTGGCATGATACAGGAATCGGATCTTCGAATTCTTCAGACGTGCCCTGTCAAGATACAGGAATCAAGTCTGGTACTGTAGTCGTCAACAAATACACCCTGGCAAGATACAGGAATCGGATCTTCGAACTCTTCAGACGTGCCTTGTCAAGATACAGGAATCGAGTCTGGTACTGTAGTCGTCAACAGATACACCCTGGCAAGATACAGGAATCGGATCTTCGAACTCTTCAGACGTGCCCTGTCAAGATACAGGAATCGAGTCTGGTACTGTAGTCGTCAACAGATACACCCTGGCATGATACAGGAATCAGATCTTCGAACTCTTCAGACGTGCCCTGTCAAGATACAGGAATCGAGTCTGGTACTGTAGTCGTCAACAGATACACCCTGGCAAGATACAGGAATCAGATCTTCTAACTCTTCAGACGTGCCCTGTCAAGATACAGGAATCGAGTCTGGTACTGTAGTCGTCAACAGATACACCCCGGCAAGATACAGGAATCGGATCTTCGAACTCTTTAGACGTGCCCTGTCAAGATACAGGAATCGAGTATGGTACTGTAGTCGTCAACAGATACTCCCTGGCAAGATACAGGAATCGGATCTGGAATCACGACAGTTGATAGCAATTATCTTTGTATTAACTTTTGTCCTGAAAAGACAAAACGTTAGTTGTATGCGATGCCATGATGTATGACATGCGAGATATTCTCAGAATGAATGAGATTGTATGTTCATGATGCGTATATGCATGCTATAATGTATGAAGATGTGTTGTTTATGAATGTATGTTTTCGTCTAGGAAAATAAATCCTTGACGGGTGCCGGGAAGTCACATCCTGGGTTGATGTTAGAGAATAGTGTTTCCACTGGGGAGTGATGGTTGCAAGAATAAACCGGTAGGAGAAGATGACTCTGTTGGGGAATAAACTTGGCGAATGGATTACTCTGCGGGGAGAAAATTATTCTAGCGATCCTGCTGGGGAACAATACTCTGTGGGAAGAGAGGTACTCTATTGAGATGTTGGTGATAACTTCGCTGGGGATACCGTTGTTATGTTGGAAGTTTTAATAGACTCCGCTGGGGATCAGAAGACTTCGCCGAGGACGATCTTTCTGTGGCTTTTGGCTGAGGATAACCCAGTTATATCCCGGTAGGGAAATAACCTTTGAATAAAGCTGGGAGACGCGTTCGTGCGCTGCGAGGGATAAGCTTCCAGAATTTACTGGGGATAAGCTTCCTGCCGGGGAGATGATTCAACCTTTCCTGGGGAACATCTTGATTGGACTCTCTTGGGGAATTTTTGAGATGTATTGGGGAAGTGGCTCCGCTGAATGTCTGGTATACCGCCGGGGAACAATCTTAGATCAAGACTGCCGGGGATGCTTGTTAAGAATGTTTGTAGACCCCGCTGAGGAATGTTTGAGATCTGCTGGAGGATACACAACTTCCTTAAGGCTGACAGTATAACTCTGCTTGGGGAGAGTACATGGACTTGCTGGCTCACTCTCTGGGGACTTAAGATATCTTGGTTATTCTTCAGCCGAACCTATCTTAGTACCTGGGTGGACAGAGCAATTAGATCGTTTGGACAACTCATCATTGCCCCTGTTTCTGAGGTGGGAGGGGAAGACCTGTGATGGACAAACCTTCTTCTGGTAGGCAGGTGACAAGATGACAGGACATGGTCGTACTCTTTGATCCCTAGCTTTTGCTTGGACCGCCCTTTCGGGTTTTCAGTCCACCGGGATATCCATTTTTGCCCAAGCCGCCTTTTCAGGTTTTCGACTTGCCGGGTGTACAGATTTTTTTCTTTTCATCCCTTATTTTTGCCCGAACCCTTTTGGTTCGCCGGGAAGCCCTTATTTTTGCCTAGGTGTGTCAACCTAGCGGGTATTTGATTATGCGTAGTATTTTTTCGACTGTGTCCGCGCTCTCCGAATGTAGGGAGTTTCCCCTGTTAGAAGTGTTTTGTCATGCCCCAGAAGACGTTTGATCATGCAAGATTTGTTGCTGGAATTCCTCAAATGACTCAGGCGGAGATTTGCCCCAGGCTATTTGGTCTTTGAGAGATTCTCTGAATCTTGATTGGACTGCCCCAGGTGGTGGACCATGATCATGTCTTGCCCCTTGATTGGAAGTGCTTTTGTTCACTAGGTATTCATCGTGCGAATTTCCCTGCTGCTCAAACAAATATTCATATGCAAACAAAGTTATGTTAAAAATGCAAAGCTTATGTCTGTTTCGAAGTTTTTGGAAATGCATTCTTTTTCATAAAACAAGTGAATGTTTGTAAAACGTGATGTCAACTCCGTATTTTATCGCAAACCTTAAGGAGTCAGGATACCTTTCGTAACAGTATGCTTTCGAACTAACCCATGCTTCAGCTAGGACTTTTGAGGGTTATAACGTGGCCTGGTTCACGGTTTAAGAAACAAAGGATAAAGGCTCAAATTATTTGTACCCACCCGCTCTTCGTGATGTTCTTCAAACCTAAACTCAGCTGATCGTGCGTTAGACCTTGTTTGAGTCTTTGCTCTGAAATTCCAGTGATGGTTCAGATGTTGAACGTTTATTGGAATAGGCAGTCATTTTTGTTTGGTTTAGGGTTTGTAAGACCTCTTTCTTTTTTGATTATCCCTGTTTTTTACCTGAACTGTTTCTTTTTGGAATTACAGTCAGCGGGATGCCCCAGTTTTGTAAGTCTCCTTCATAGGTTTTGACTTAATGGGTTTTTATTTTTGAGATATAATGACTGCCTATCTTTATGATTATTCGGAATCATCACTGTCTTCTTTTTTTTTGTAAGGACCTCTTTGGTGCCATTTGTTATGCACTTGGATCAACTGAGAGAACTACCCTGCCCCAGGTTATGATAAAGGGTTTTAATTTTCGAAAAGAAAAACTCCTACTTCTTTGGCTCAGAGGGGTTGACGAGGGATTATCTTCCTTATAACTCCAGTGTTTAGGGATTGAAACAATGCCTGTACCTCATCAGCGGGGTCTGTTCAAAAGCATACTGTAAAGATCGTGGTATCGTTTTCGTCATCCTCCCTCAAGAGGCTTAGAATTATTAATCGAGCGTTGATCACCAGAAAAAATATGAAAATAATTTGCATATAGTGAATACGAATATATTGCTTCAAAACAGACATATGCGATGCATTAATGAAATAACAACGTTGAACATGAACAAATGTTTGAACAATCAAAAGAAAATTACAACTTGAAAAATTCTAATGAACAAAAGTCTTCTAGTCTTAGGACTTGTTACTTCAACTGGTGCATCTTGTAGGGATGGCAGAATACCTCAGCTTGACCCACCTGGGTGAAATCCACTACTCCTTCATTAATCAGATCCTGGACCTTGTTCTTCAGAGCCTAGCAGTCGGCAGTGTCGTGTCCAGGACTATCAGAGTGATATGCACACCTTTTGTTGGGATGATAGTTAGGAGCAGAGATGTTGGGGTTCCGGGGAGGAGCCCTTAATGTAATCAGATTTAACCTCAGCAGGTGTTGCAGTGCTTGAAACAAAGGCATGTTGAGCTGGGTGAACTGCCTCTTGGACCTGCTTGGCCTACTCAGATCAACCTGTTGCTCTGGGCGAGGTTGTAGTTAGACCTGTGAGGTAGTAGCAATTTGGAGAGTTCTATCCTTCACCATGCCAGGTTCTTGTCCTCTTGGAAGCTGATCAAAGACCTGGTCCCTGACTTGGGCAGGTTGCTTCATATGGTGTCTCTCTTGGTGGAGCTGGCTGATCATGGTCCTCAACTCTTCTTGTTCCCGAGCTAGACCTTGGATGAGAGCCCTTTGCCTCAGCATCTGGGTTTTCAATGTATCTACTTCAGCTTGTAGACGTTTCAACCGTTCGTCCTTGTCATCTTCAGCACTGCTCTTGGCCAAATTCCCCATAAGGAGTGTCCTTAACTCTTCTTGCCCCTTGGATAGGCTTACGAAGATCTCCCTGAACTGAGTCTCTTGAGCATGAAGACCCTGGTTATCTTGTTGGGAAGCCATTGCTGAAATAAACAGCGACGAAGGTAAGTGACCTGTCAAAGGAGTACCTGTAATGCAATGATAGGTATGTATGCATGCAATGTTTTCAAGGATCTCGCGGGGTAAACAAGAAAATTGTTAGAACTAGGTAGCTTGATTGAGGGAACTGCATGCTGTTGAGAGTCCTTCTTCAAAGGTCAAAGGCTCACCATATCCAGTGGGTCATAGCCCCTGACAACCTTGGCTAGAGGAAAATAAATCCCCTTTGCCCCTTGCTGGACAGTTGGTTCATCATGACCTGCATCACAAGCCCTTGAGATCCTTGAAATGGATTAGTCCTTATGTGGGATGTATGCAATGGTATGATGGTATGGTGTCATGCTATGCATGGGGTGATATAAGTAACCCTGTTATGAGTCCGGGTTAAGGACTATAAACAAAACCTGCAAGAAACTTAGTAAACCCTGTCATGAGTCCCAATTAAGGACTATAAACAAAACCTGCAAGAAACTTAGTAAACCCTGTTATGAGTCCCAATTAAGGACTATAAACAAAACCTGCAAGAAACTCGAGTGTCAGATAACAAGCATGCAAGTAGTCAAGTTGGAAGGCACACAAGTCACACAAGAGAAACCCTTAGAGTTCAGGCCAGCATGGGGTCTGGGTATTACCCTCTTAAAGTTGGTGGGCTCAACCTGTCCTATCAAAGTAACCGGGTTCTAAGGATCTCAATGTCATTGGATTGCTTTCATTGCTCATCATTTCGATTTAGCCACTGACTGGCGATCAAAATATCCCAAGAAAACAACCCTCAACTGAGTGTAGTATCGAGTATCAACCGACTTCGGACTACACCAAAGTAGTTATATCACTACCCTAAAGAGGCCAAGATGGTTCAATTAAGGTTCCTAAGGTCTGTTGATGCTTCACGACACCACGTGGAGGCCTCGTACTCTCCTTGATTGAACTCAAGGGTTACCGGTACACACCAAAGTGCCACATCAACGTAGCAGACTGCTTCAACCATGTCGGTATACCCCGCACAGTTCCCTCACAGCCTTGTTGCTACTTTCTAAGAAGGTATCCCCAGATCCGGGTTAGGATCTATAGAACTCCCAAGACAGTCCCACAATTTAAAGCAAACAAGTCAAAGAAATTGAAAACACAGTGATCTTAGTCCTAAGGTACACCTCACTTTAAAAGTTTATCCCCAGCAGAGTCGCCAGTTCTGTGATCGGTGGATCTGGAACTGACTGTTTAACGCTGGTTTCGCGAAATGTCGTGATAAGCAAGAGTCGCCACCGTCTTTTATTTTCTCCAATATGGAAAGGACAAAAGCACAGAAAAATTCCTTATTGAGATTAGTTCTCGGTTCGGGAGGTAGATTTATAGAAAGGGAAGGTGTTAGCACCCTTTCTATCCATGGTTATCCATGGGCTCTTAGATACTTGCTCACTGTGTTTTCAAAATTGTTTGTTTGCTTTTCAGAGTGGGTTTGAAAAAGTTTCTTTGAAAGTTTCAGATCGACTCTTGTATCAGTCCTCAAGAGTGTTTGAAAAGTTGTTTTTGAAAGCTTTTTGCAAAGTGTCGGTGTGAAAAGGAGTTTTTTGATTTGTTTTGAATTAGAGCAAGTATCTATGAGTCATCCACCTACCCTAAGGAATTAGGCTGTGTAAATGTCCTTAAGGTAGTGCCATCCCACCATTGAGAGATAGGTAGCACCACCGTTGGAGGTGTTCGGGTCAATTCGAGGGTTAGGGACAGTGTGGTCACCGAGCAATAGTAAGATACCTTAGAAGCTACCCTTATGCCATTGATCTTTTTATTCCGAGGCAACCGTTCCGAGGCAACTTGTTCCGAGGCAACCGTTTCGAGGCAACTAGATCAATGGAACATAAGGACTCACTAAGACGTCCTGTAGTCGACGACCACGTTTCGAGGGGCAAGGCAACAGTGCGATCACCAGAGAAACAGTAGGACACCTTAGAAGCTACCCTTATGCCATGTTCATGGACATAAGGACTTACTAAGACGTCCTGTACTCGACGACCACGTTCCGAGGGGCAAGGCAACAGTGAGGCGTACCCTAAGAGTGGTGTGTGAATTGTGTGTCATTTTTAGTTTATTATTTGTCTTGTCATGCATTGGTGATCTACGTTTTGATTTTATTTTTGGGCATTCATTCTTTCATGTGATTGTTAACAGTTTAAAGGTGCAGGAATTTAAAGTGCGGAAAAGATAAAGGTCCTACGCTATTACAAAGGCGCGGGTCTACATCGCCAAATTAATCCAGACCCGATTTAAAATAGAAATGCAGAAAATAAATGCCTAATTAATTATTACAGGGCTTTGGAGCAATTACATTATATTCACAAAAAGGAAATAAATAAAACGCGCGAAAAGAAAATATAATCAAATGCGAGGGCGTTGGACCCTTTAAAGGAATTAAAATAAAATTATTAAAATAATTAAGTTAAATAAAGGCAATGACCTATTTTTTTATGTTTTTGTATTTATGACATTAAAGAAAATTAAATTGGAATTAAAAGTCAAATAATTCTAGTTCTAATTATTTTTTTAATTTATTAAAGAAAATGCATTAAAGTTAAAACCTAGAATTAAAACTAAATTGATTACAAAATTTATTTACAAAATTAATGGTTAATGATACTTATAATAAAAATATTTAATTAAAAAAAAGGGATAAAAAGTGCTAAAGGTCTATTTTTTTATATTTTTTTAGTTATTAAAAAAAACATTAAAATTAACAATCTAAAATTAAAACTAAATTACTTATGGAATTTATTAAAAAAAAAGGTCATTGATGAATTAAATTAAAATAAAACATATTTTGATTTTTATGATTTTCTGATTTTTTTGGTTTTTTATATTATGAAAATATTAATTAAAAGAATTAAATTAAAACTAAATTAAACAAATAAAAAAAGTGAAAGAGAGCAAACAAAGGGGGGTGTTGACCCCAATTTGGAGGTCATGTTGTAGCAGTCAGGCCCAATGATTTAAGGCCTATGGTTGACTTTTTAGCGCGCGTGTGCATGGTTGACTGAGGGTGTTCCATGGACCTCCCATTCTGACCTTCAGATGCTTCTTTCAAGACACTTGGCAAGCCTTTGTATTGGGTGTATGGTGAACCCTTGGAATGTGCACTGCGTAGGAACAGGTTAAACAAAATAATAGAAATGATGTGAGGGGACCTGGGATTCGAACCCAGGTCCCAGTATTTACCAATGCAAGCCTTTACCAAGTGAGCTACCAACGCGCGTTGTTCATGAAATAGAAAACAAATAATATCAAATAAAATTGCATTAGTGTTATAAAATTAAAAAAAAAAGGCGCTGGATTCAAACCAGCCACTCATGCCGTGCCACACCATCGTCTTCTCCGAATGGACCTGTAAAAAGAAGAATAGCGGGGGTTTTGAACCCCCCCAAAACACAAGCTATTTGAAAATAGCTAATAGGCCATGTTCAAACATAAATTGAGCGTGACAAGCAAATTGGAATCCTCATGTTGCCACGATCTTGTTCATGCTGGTGTTAAAGTCCAATTTTACCATATAACTAAAGCCCTAATTTTGAGTTTCAGGAACCCTAGTTTTTGTTCATGGTAGATTCGGATTTAGATGCCTATAACTCAATTGGAAGACACCAAAAGCTTCAGAGAACCCTTATTAGTACAAATCAAGTAATAAAAATCAATGAAAATGGATGAATCGTGCTATGCGTTTCTAAAAAAAATAACAAACCGTGTAGCTTCGTGGGACTCGTTCTTTGCACGTTTGAGTGTGGTTTTGATCGCTAGAGTTTCCTTGGGACCTCAGGAAGGTGTTTGGATCAGAATAAGGGCTCAACAAATGCTCCAAGGCAGTTTTCAGTTTTCAAAATTTTGGCAAAAAATGTGAGTTTCTTCTGAGTATTGGGGCGCAGCTTAGGTCTCTCTCCTGCTTCTAATCACTTGTATATGCAATATGTAACATGTATTGAGAGGAATTATGGCCTCATAATGCAGAGCATTCAAGTTCAAGATTCTCCATAAACCTCCATAACCAAACTTCCATTTTTGAACCATTTTTTGAATTCTTGCTACATTTGGCTTTGAAACGAAATTGGGATGTGGCATAATGATAATTCAGAGCTAGTTAAGACCAAATATCCCCTTTTATTAAACTTCTTGATTTTCTTTTGATTTTAAAAGATTTAAAATTAATTAAATCCAATAAAATCAATAAAAAATGAAAAAATTAATTTAAAAATTTGAAATAAAAGGTGGGACACGTGGGAAGCATGGCCAAGTTAATTCAAGTGGAAAAAGTGGGCCCCTTTTGTCAAAAAAAGAAATTTCAAGAATAAATGATTTTGGCCATTTCACAAAAATCTCCCAACTTCTCCAATGCATATCTTGCTCAATTTTAAAGTTTTGATCATGTTCTTGGACATTTTAGAAAGGTCTTAAAGTCCTCTAACCAATGTCTTTGGTCCCATGTCATTTGGATTTACCAATCTCAAGTTATGGTCTTTGACTTAAAGTCCCTTTTTGTTGACTTTTGAAAATGACCTATAATGTTGAAATTGATAACTTTTTGTGAGAGCATTTCTTGGATTTGGAGTGTGCAGATGAGTTGTAGGAAATGTCTTCCCCTTCAAGATGAGAATTGGATGGGATTTTTCTGATGAACCATGAAAAAGTTATGCCTTGGTCAAGTTACAGTTGACTTTTCAACTGTCCAAAAATAGAAACCTTTGCATCTTGAGACTTTTTGAGCCATGCTTTTGAGAATCATGATCAAGAATTGATCAAATGATGTTTGTGGCTTCAAAATAAGATGTTGACCAAAAATTTTGACTTTTGACTGCCAAATGACCATTTTGCCCCTACAGTTGATTGTTGAGCAATTAGGGTTTTTGACTGTGCAACTTGACCTTGTTAGCCTTGAAACTTGACATGTAGGTACTTGACAATGTGTATGAGCATAGGAGACTTGATTGAGCCCTTGAAAACTTCAACTTCCTTGCAAGAACCAAAACCCTAGTTTGACTGGCTTAGGAGGAAGGTTGACTGTGTAGCCCTTGGGGAGATTTTGAAACTTTGACTTGGCAAATCTTGAAGAATATGGGAGGGCAAATTTTGGGGTACAACAACTACCTTTTGTTCATTTTTCACATTTTCTCTTCTTTTTTGTTCAAGCAAGCAGGCGCATGGACTTTCCCCTTTGGGCTTTTGTTTTTTCTGCTAATTTCTAACCTCCTGTTTACTTTTGCATGTTGGCCTAACCTTTTTTTATATTTTCATTTTTATTTATTTTCTTTTCTTATTTTATTTTCATTTTTAATTTTATTTTATTATTTTTATTGTTATTATTATTAATATTTTTTTATTAATAAAAAATCCAAAAATATTTTATTTATTTATTTGCATATTTAAAAAATGCTTATTTATTTTATTTTCTTTATAAAAAAAAGAACAAAAACATTTTTCTTAACAATTTAATTTCTTTTTTCTTAATTAATTAATATTTAGATTTAGGTTTAATTATTAATTTTATTTTCTTTTAAATTAAAATTAACTTAGAATTTAGGTTTCTTTTAATTATTAATTTTCATATTATTTTTATTAAGTTAAAACCTTTTTCATGAAAATCCTAAAAAATATTTCAAACTTAATTTATTTTCTTAATTAGTTTAAGTTTAATTTTGTCTAATTTTAATTAATCATTTTCTTAATTAGGTCAAGTTAAACCCTTAAAAAACCAAACAAAAATCATTTCTTTTTCCATTTATATTCTTGCATTATATTTTCAATTCTTGTACATTATTCAATATGTTGTAATATATAATTAGGTTTAATTTTCTTGCAAATGCCTATTTATAAATTTGTACACCTCCTCCCCTAATGATGTAATAGCGTAGTAATTTTATTTTTCGCAATTTATTGCTTTATATAAATGCTAATAATTAGGGTTTGTATGGAAAGATAAAATCAACAAGTTAGCAAAACCTAATTCAAGATAAACAATTCATGTAAATCAAACACACTTGCACACTTACACCCTTAGGGTAATTCCACTTTGTTGCCTTACCAAAATGGCCATGTTATGCATGTGGGATGTCTTAGTAAAAACAAGTAAAAAATACAAGATCATAGTCCCTCGATGACGCTATTAATGTTGCCTTTCAAAATGATCTTAGTCCCTCAAAGAGAAATGATAAGATATCTCACAACATTTCTATTATGACTATACAATGACCCGCGCCCGTCCCTTTACATCCAAAGATAAGACTTCTTACTAATCAATGGTAAGATAGCAATATCAAAGGAAAGGAAGAAATGAACAAAGACTTTTGAGTAGGTAGATTGTTCCTAGTTGCTTGCTCTTTTTCAAATCAAACATCCTTGCTTATTTTCAAAACAAACACCAAACACTTTCAAAACACTTTCAAAACCTTTTCCAAACATGAAATATTTTCAAAAGCTCAACACTAACTAGAACTATTATAAAGTTTGTCTAAATGATGGCGCCTTTTCAAAATACTTTCAAAAACCACACAAAGCATATTTTCAAACAAAAAGCAAGTGATCTAGCAAGCAACTAAGAGCCCATAGATAACTATGAATGGAAAGAGTGCTAACACCTTTCCTTTTCATAATCTACCCCCCAAACTCAAGAAATAATTTCAAAGGTCTTTCCTGTTCTTTTCATCCTTTCCTTTTGGATAAAAAAAGTCGATGGTGACTCTTGTTAACTGCAACATTTGCGATCAAATGCAAAACATCCCAAGTCAGTTCTCCCACCGTATCACCGAACTGGCGACCCTACTGGGGTAATACTTAAAAGTGGGGTTACCTTGGGCTAGATCACCTTTACTTGCTTTCGTTGTTTGATTTGTTTGCTTTACATTTTGGTTCCTTGTTTGGGCTTGTTTTAATCCTCTACCCGGATTTGGGATACCTTATAGGTAAGTAGCAATACATTGTGGAAACTGTGCGGGGTATACCGACATGGTCTAAGAAATAGCTACATTAGTGTGACACATTTGTGGGTACCGTTAGCCCTTGAGTAGTCAAGGAGAATACAGGGCCGTTGTGTGGTGTCATGAAGCATTAACTGACTTTTAGAACCTTTACTTGACAAACTTGGCCATTAGCACGTAGTGAGATAACCGACTTTGGTGCAGTCTGAAGTTGGTTGATACTCGATACTACACTCATTGAGGTTTGACTTCTCGAGATATTTCGGTCACCGTGAAAGAGGCTTGCGCTGAAACAATGCCCGATAAGACAGATCAGTGATATTGAGATCCCTTAGAACCCAATTACTATTTCTAGGACAAGTTTGAGCCAACTAAACTTCAAGAGGGTACTTACCTATGAGACTCCATGCAAGCCTAAACCTAAGGACTTGTTTTCATTGTTTGTATATACTTACTTGTACATGACATCATAAACATCATAACACCATACTCATTCTCACTAACCATTTCAAGGATTATTGGGATTCATCTTTGTTCTGTTTTGTAGGACATGGCTTCTATCCGCATGAACACTATCCAAGTCAATCTCGTAAGAATTCCTCCTCAACTCAAAGAGTTAGCATCAAGGGTTCCTGAGAATTCTCCATTCACCGAAAGACATGGTCGCCTCCTAAGCTTGGTTACCTCCAACACTGATGAAGATATGATGAAGGTTCTTTTCCAATTCTTTGATCCTCCACACCATTGCTTCACTTTTCCCGATTATCAACTTGTGCCTACTCTGGAAGAATTCTCTCAACTCTTGAGGATTCCCATTCTCATTCAACTACCCTTCAACGGTACTGAAAGAGATCCAAAACCTAAAGAGATTGCCCAAGCATTGCACTTGCAACAATCTGATATCACAACTAATTGGGAAACAAGGAGTGGTGTCAAAGGTTTCGTAGCCAAGTTCTTGTTCGAGAAAGCTCAAGATTGTTGGAACTCTTTGGACTTATAAGCTTTTGATGAAATCTCGGCCCTTCTCATCTATGGGATGGTTTTGTTTCCAAACCCTGACCAACTCATAGATGTAAATGCTGTCAAAATCTTCATGTCTCGCAATCCGGTGCCTACTTTGTTGGGAGATATCTTACATTCTTTTCACTCTCGCACTAGGAGAAAGAGAGGGATCCTCATGTGTTGCACTCCTCTCTTGGAAAGATGGTTTATTTTGCATTTTCCCCAGTATGTGTTAAAGAATGAGCAAGGTTTGAGATGTTCCCATAAGCTGATGACGCTCAGACATTCAGATATCCAGTGGTGTTCTCGATCCTTGGAGAACATTACTATCATCGACCGTTATGGGGAATTCCCTAATATCCCTTTGCTAGGCATTAGGGGAGGTATCACTTACAACCCTTGCTTAGCTTTACGACAGTTTGGTTATGCCCGAAGGGATGGCCCTAATGAGATGCTCATCCAAGGAGTGGTATTCGACTACGAAAGCAACGATCAAAGCTGTCGTCAGAGGTTTATCCGAGCATGGAGGAAGATAAGCACAATGGAGAGTAAGACGCTGGGACACAAGAATTCCATTCCCATTGAGCCTTACCTTAGGTGGGTACGAGCTCGTGCTCAGAAACTTGTGATACCTTATCCCTCCATCCTACTAGTTATCATGGAACCTGTGATTGAAGGAGATGTCCCGTACACTGTCCTCCATCCCGACATGCCAACTTCTCTTGAAGACTTGAAAAAAGGTTAGATTCATCTAAAGTAAGAATGAAATACTTTTGAAGCTCAATTCTATGCTAGTGAGAAGAGAGTATTGGAGCTTATAAAGCAGCTACATGAAGAGCAAAGTGTGAACGCCTATCTCGCGCCGAAGAGGATGCGTTCAGTCTTTTATCTTAGAGAGTTATTTTGTAAGCCCAAGAGGCATGATGTATTCATTTTGAACTAATTAATGAAAATTGAAGTTTGTTCATTCCTTTGTCTATACAAATTTAAATTTCATAAATCCTTGAAATCATTTGCATATACATCTTCTATGCATCATAACATGACAGGTTTTCACACAACAGGTTTACTTATCTTTCTGCTGTTTATTTCAGCAAGATGGATCTAGAGAAAACTGTGAAGGATCTTCAGGCACAAAACTCTCAATTCTAAGAGACTCTATTAGCCCTAGCCAAGAGGAAACAAGATATGATGGCACTGCTGGCATTTAAGAAGAAACCCAAGAAGAAAGCCCTGGCCAACATGGGCAGAAGGTTCAAAGAGTCGGTTCGTCAGATCCCGGTAGTGGAAGACTCATCTGAAGAAGACGAGAATCAGATTAGTAAGGTTAAGAGTACCCATGTTGACTATATTAATGATCAAGCGTCTGAGGATGATTATTTTGACGAGTAGTATCCGCTCGCCGATGTCAAGTACAAGCAGTTAGAAGACAGATTGAAGGCCGTCGAGATCCAAGCCGTCCTCGGTTTAGATTTTGATGATTTAGGTTTGATCTCTGGGGTTGTCATTCCCAACAAATTCAAGATACCGGTCTTTGCAAAGTACGATGGAGTTTCTTGTCCAAAACTTCACTTGAAATCTTATGTGCGCAAGATACAGCCGTACACTGCTGTTAAGAAACTCTGGGTTCACTTTTCCAAGAAAGCTTGGACGAAACGCAACTAGAATGGTTCTACCAGTTGGATGGTTCCCGCATCAATACTTGGGAAGACTTAGCCACCGCTTTCTACCACCAATATCAGTATAACACCGACTTGGCGCCAACAAGAGTTCAGTTGCAAGATATGACAATGGGGAAGAATGAAGGATTCAAGGAATACACACAAAAGTGGAGAGACCTTGCCAGTAGGGTTCAACCACCTTTGACTGATAGGGATCACATTAACATGTTTATGGGAACTTTATCTGGTCCATTCTTTAATATATTGGTCGGCTGTTCTTCTTCCGGTTTCACCGAGTTAATCTTAACAGGTGTTGTACCCCAAAATTTTCCCTCCCATATTCTTCAAAGTTTTGACAAGCATCATCTCAATTTGCTCAAGTCTACTCAAGGATTGCACAGTCAAACATCCTCCTAAGCCAGTCAAAATTAGGGTTTTGGTTCTTACAAGGAAGTTGAGGTTTTCAATGGCTCAACCAAGTCTCATAGGCCTATATACATTGTCAAGCATCTACATGCCAAGTCTCAAGACTCACAGAGGCAAATTGCACAGTCAAAAGCCCTATTTGGTTCACAGTCAACTGCAGGGGTAAAATGGTCATTTGGAAGTCAAAAGTCAAAATTTTTGGTCAACATCTTATTTTGAAGCCACCATCATCATTTGATAAAGTCTTGATCATGATTCCACAAGAATGGCTCAAAAATCATCAAGATGCAAAAGTTTCCATTTTGGGACAGTTGAAAAGTCAACTGTAACTTGACCAAGGCATAACTTTTTCATGGTTCATTAGAAAAATCCCATCCAATGCTTATCTTGAAGGGGAGGACATTTACTACAACTCATCTTCACATTCCAACTCCAATAAATGCTCTCACAAAAAGTTATCAATTTCAACATTATAGGTCATTTTCAAAAGTCAACAAAAATGCACTTTAAGTCAAAGACCATAACTTGAGATTGGTAAATCAAAATGACATGGGACCAAAGGCATTGGTTAGAGGACTTCAAGACCTTTCCAAAATGTCCAAGAACATGTCCATATGATAAAAATTGAGCAAGATATGCATTGGAGAAGTTGGGAAATGTTTGTGAAATGGCAAAAGTCAACTATCCTTAAAACTTCAATTTTTGACAAAAGGGCCCACTTTCTTCCACTTGATTCAGCCTTGTCATGCCACCCACGTGTCCCATGATTAATTTCAAGACCAAACATTTATTTTTTCATTTTTATTTAATTTTTATGGATTTAATTCATTTTAATCCATAATAATTCAAATAAAATCAAAAAATTAATTAAATGGCATCTTTGTGGTTTGAATGGCTTTCATACAGCATATGCCAACTACCAAATTCGTGCTAAGGCTATTTTGTGCACAAAATCATGGTTTTTGCTCCAAGTATGGAAAGCTTTCAATGGTGGTTAAGGAAAATCTCAAGACATCAATACAATGGATCCCAAGCTCAACTGCTGACCTAATTTCATTCACATATACATATGCAAGCATTCCCAACCTCATTCACGACCTAGAGATCACTGAAATGGCCAGAGCAAGATTGCAAAATTGTCCAAAAAGTGAGAGATCAAAAACATAGTTGCAGACATTTCCAGATCAAACTAAGCACGTGGCCCTCTTCCTTGCCATCCCCTGAAGCCAACACGACCCTTGCCAAGGCTTGAGACTCTCTACATAGCGCTGTAAGTACTCACGAAATCACCTCTGAACATGGAATCTTGTTTCTCTATTCTTGCATGATTTCTCAAAAATCTTAGCATATTCATACTCCTTGTTTGATTTCTAACCTAATGGCATCATTCAATTTCATTTTTAGGCCTTATGTGACAATTCCCGTGTCTAGGGTTTGTTTGTATGGTTTTTAGGGATTTTATTTTCAGGTGAAATCAGAACAAATAAGGAGCAGGGATGAACTCAGGGGACCAAGACGAACATGCTCATGGTCTCAGGTAGCGTTTTCATGGCCTGAGGATCATTTTCGAAGCAACCTACGAAACCACCTGCGGATAAAATCTGCAGGTAAAAAACCTGCAATTTTTGATGAAGAAGATGATTACGTGCTTGCATCTGATTGGCCATTTCAAAAATAAGCGCGTTTTATTTATTTTTTTTTCCAAGGGCATTGTTTGATTTACTAATATAATAATTACTTGTGGTCTTAATGACAAATAAAGCAATTGGCTCAGTGGCTAAGGCGTGCAAGCATTGTCCCTTGGGACCTGGGTTCGAATCCCAGGTCCCCCATAATTTCCATGTTATTTTTCTTCACATAATTGTGTGCAGGCTTCAAAGAATAGGCCCATCATGCACCTTGCCCATCCAGCGTGCCAAGTGTCTTCAACAGCCATCCAAAGGCCATAAGAGGAGGAATACCATATTCTTCAGTCAAAGCACGTGCAGGAAATTCCCAAAGTCAACCAAGGCTTAAGCTTATTGGGCTTGAAATCTGCTAACAAAACCTCCTTTGGGCCCAACACCCCCTGGTTTTGTTACTCTTTTATTTTCCTTTTTTTTCTTTTCTTTTATAATTTCTTTTTATTAATTATTAGTATTATTATTATTAATTCATAAATTAATTGTTTTTCATAATAAATTCAGATAATATAAAAATTGTAAATATTTTTATTAATTATCAATTTCACTTTATTAATTATTTTTGTAAATAAAATACTAATAAATTGATTTAGTTTAAATTAGGTTTAATTTTAATCTTCTTTTTACAATAAATAAAAACAAATTTAGACTTAGGCTTTTCTTTTGACATTTTTAATTCCTTTTTATTTTATTTCATTAAAACATAAAAATACAAAAAACATTTTTTTTTCTTTTTAATTAAATAACTAATTAGTACTAGGTTTAATATTTTAATTAAATTGCAAAGAAGGACAAACTTAAATTCTTTTCTCAAAAGGGTCAAAACCCTAGAACGTTCCCGATTCAATCTTTCGCGCGTATTTATTTTTTTTAATTCATTATTTTGTATCTGCTCAGGAAATGTAATAATTAATTAGAACTTTATCGCTTTCTTTTAAATTCTCGCATTTTTTTATTTTTCAAACGGGTTGTTGTTTTTGGCGACGTATATGCCCGCGCCTTGTAATAGCTAGATTTACCTTTCTGCACTTTATTTTCTGCAAATCATTTAACTGTTAATATGCCTGCAAGAATGTATGAAAAATAAAATCAATCTGTAGCTCACAAATAACATGTACAAGATAAACATAAACTGAATTCAACACACATGCACATGCCACTCCTAGGGTACACCTCACTGGTTGCCTCGTACGTGGTCATCAAGTATAGGGTGTCTTAGAAGTCACCCTTTTGTCTAAAGATCCAGTTGCCTCGAAACGGTTTCCTCGGATAAAAAGGATCTAGGACATTAGGGTTACTTCTAAGGTGTCCTACTATTGCTTCGGTGACCACACATGTCCCTTATAATCGAATTGACCCGAAAACTCCAACGATGGTGCTACCTACCTCTCAATGGTGGGATAGCACTATCTAAAGGACTCTTACACAGCCTAATTCCTTAGAGTAGGTAGATCTCATGGGTACTTGCTCTTTTCAAAACAAACAAAAATACTTTTCGCACCCACACTTTCAAAAAAAAGTTTTCAAACAAATTTTTCATACACTCTTGAGGACAGATACAAGAGTTACTTAGAAATTTTTCAAATGAAACTTTCTTCAAAACCCACACACACTTGAAAAGCAAACAAATTTTGAAAACATAAGAGCAAGTACCTAAGAGCCCGTGGATAACCACGGATAGAAAGGGTGCTAACACCTTCCCTTTCTATAAATCTACCTCCCGAACCGAGAAACATCTCGAAAAGGAATTTTGCTGTGCTTTTTTCCTTTCCATGTTGGAGAAAATAAAAGACGGTGGCGACTCTTGCTTACCGCGACATTTCGCGAAACCAGCTAAAAAACAGTCAGTTCTATTTCCACCGATCACAGAACTGGCGACTCTGCTGGGGAACAAATAAGTGAGGTGTACCTTAGGATTAGACCACTCTTATGTTTTCAATTGCCTGCTTTGTTTGCTTTAAAATTGTGGGCCTGCTTTGGGAGTTTCATAGATCCTAACCCGGATCTGGGGGATACCTTTTAGAAAGTAGCAATAAACTGTGAGGGAACTGTGCGGGGTATACCGACACGGTTGAAGCAGTTTGCTACATTGATGTGGCACTTTAGTGAGTACCGGTAACCCTTGAGTCAAGTCAAGGAGAGTACGGGGCTGCCGCGTGGTGTCGTGAAGCATCAACTGACCTTAGGAACCTTACTTGACCATCCTGGCCTCTTTAGGGGTAGTGAGATGACCGACTTTGGTGCAGTCCGAAGTTGGTAGATACTCGATACTACACTCATTGAGGGTTGTTTTCTTGGAATATTTTGATCGTCAGTTCAGTGGCTAAATCAAAACAATGAACACAAAAAACAACCCAATGATATTGAGTTCCTTAGAACCCGGTTACTTTTGATAAGACAGGTTTGAGCCCACCAACTTCAAGAGGATAGTACCCCAAACTTCATGCTGGCCTAAACTCTAAGGGCTGTCTGGTGTGACTTGTGTGCCTTATCATGTTTGCTTTTTGTGAATACTCGTGGTGTGTTTTTATCATAACATCATAACATCATACAACATCATATGCATCCATTAACCACCTCAAGGGTTCGAATCTTCATCTTTGTTCTTGTTTTGTAGGACATGGAATCTCTCCGCAGAAAGATAATTCAGATCAACCTTGTAAGGATCCCTCCTCAGCTTAAGGAGCTTACATCCAGGATTCCCGAGAACTCTTCCTTCAGTGAAAGGCATGGTAGACTCATTAGCTTGGTCAACACCAACATTGAAGAAGATATGATAAAAGTTCTTTTCCAGTTCTTCGACCCTTTGCACCACTGTTTTACTTTCCCGGATTATCAACTGGTGCCTACTTTGGAAGAGTTTTCTCAGCTTCTGAAGGTTCCCATTCTCAGTCAACTACCCTACAACGGTACGGAAAGGGAACCAAAACTTGAAGAGGTTGCTAAAGCATTACACCTACAACCATCTGACATCAAGGGGCAATGGGAAACCAGAAGTGGTATCAAGGGATTATTGGCAAAGTTCCTGTTTGAGAAGGCACAAGAATGTTGGAATTCCCTTGACCTACAAGCCTTTGAAGAAGTTGTGGCACTCCTTGTCTATGGTTTGGTGTTGTTCCCGAATCCAGATCAGCTTATAGATATCAATGCTGTCAAGATCTTCATGTCCAGGAATCCTATACCTACGTTGCTTGGGGACATCCTCCACTCATGTTACACTCGAACCATGAGAAAAAGAGGTGTTCTCATGTGCTGCACTCCTCTCCTGGCAAGGTGGATTATTTCGCACCTTCCACAATCAGTTTTGAAGAACGAGCAGGGTTTGATATGGTCACAACGATTAATGACTCTTACACATGCTGATATACATTGGTGTTCTCGGTCCAGAGAAAATGTCACTATCATTGACCGTTGCGGAGAGTTTCCTAATGTTCCTTTACTTGGAATTAGGGGGGGCATTACTTACAACCCGTGTCTGGCTTTGAGACAGTTTGGATATGCTCGGAGGGATGGCCCTCATGATATGTTGATTCCTGACATAGTTTTTGACTTCAACAATGATGCACAAGGACTTCGCCAGAGATTCATCAGAGCTTGGAGGATGCCCAACAGGGTAGATAGTAAGACATTGGGGCACAAGAACTCCATCCCCCTGGAGCCTTATCTCAAGTGGGTACGAGCCCGCTCCCAGAAGCTGGTGATGCCATATCCTCATGTTCTCCCTGTGATCAAAGAGCCAGTTTTGGAAGGAGAGGTGCCCTACACCATTCAACATCCTGACATGCCAACATCCTGGGATGAAATGCAAAAGAGCTGGATCCAACTTAAGGAAGAGCGGAATTCTCTTGAAACCAGTTTACATGCCAGTGAGAAGAAGGTCCCGGAGCTCACCCGTCTACTTCACGAGGAAAAGACTCTCAACACCTACATCGCTCCAAAAAGGATGCGCAGTGCCTTTTGGGATTAATTATTTTGTAATGTTTTGCCCATGAGGCCCTGATGTACTGAACAGATTATTTCTTAATACAATGTGTGTTCCCTTTTTTGTCTACGACAAATTTGAACTTTCGAACCCTTGAATGCATTGCATAAATAGCATATCATGCATCATGTGCATAGCAGGTACCCTTTTTCTACAGATTGCTTAATCTCCTTCGCTGTTTATTTCAGCAATCGTCATGAATCCTGAACATACTACCGAACAAGCTATCAAGGCCCTCCAGGCCCAGAACGCCCAGTTTCAAGAGCTAGTTATGAGCTTAGCCCAGGGACAACAGGAGTTGAAGGCTTTGCTCCTGAAGAAGAAGAAGAAGAGGACTGTGATGTTCAACACTGGACGCAGACTCGGGAATACACTGCATAATGAAGCTGAGCTGACTACTCCATCTATTGAGAAAGACAGCCCCCAAGGGAGAGAGGTTCCTAGTCCCGTGGTCTCTGACACCGAGACAGATTTCAATGATGAACAGTACCCTCATGTTGAGGAAAGGTACAATCATCTAGAGGACCGATTAAATGCTATGGAGATTCAACGTGTGCCTGGGTTGGATTTTGGAGACTTAGGGTTATCTTCTGGGGTGGTGATCCCACACAAGTTCAAGGCATCTGCCTTTGTGAAGTACGACGGGGCTTCCTGTCCTAAGCTGCACCTCCGTTCTTATGTAAGGAAGATCCAGCCTTACACTGCAGACAAGAACTTATGGATCCATTTCTTCCAGGAGAGTCTTTCAGGGACTCAACTCGAATGGTTCTATCAGCTGGATGGAACCAATATTCGTAATTGGGAGGACTTGGCTACTGCTTTTTATAAGCAGTATCAGTACAATTCTGACCTCGCTCCCACGCGTACCCAACTCCAGGGTATGTCACTTGGGACGGGTGAAGGTTTTAAGGAGTACGCGCAGAAGTGGAGAGACCTGGCTGGCAGGGTGCAGCCACCGTTGACTGACCGTGAACTCGTGGACATGTTCTCGGGGACCCTGTCTGGTCCATTCTTCAACCACCTGATTGGTAATTCCTCTGCTGGGTTTACAGACCTGATCCTGACTGGTGAGAGGATCGAAGCTGGTATCAAATCGGGGAAGATACAGAAAGGTGCCTCCTCGAGTACTGAAAAGAAGCCCTTCAAGAAGGAAGCTAGTGCTGTTTATGGTCCCAGAAGACAGAATAAACCGGAACGCCGCCAAGCTGTCAACGCGGTGGTAATTTCAAAGCCTGCTGCTGCTCCTCAGCAATACAACCAGCCAAGGGGTGAGAGACCCAAAAGGCAGTACACTCGACTCAGCATGACCCTGTCTCAAATTTTGCCACAACTGTTGTCAACCAATCTGGTAACTGTTAAAGAAGCTCCGAAGGTAGTGAACACAACCTCTCCAAAGTACAACCCCAACGCCCGCTGTGCTTATCACTCTGATAGCCCGGGGCATACTACCGATGATTGTTGGGCTCTAAGGAATAAGGTTCAGGACCTTATTGATGCTAAGGAAATACAGTTCGAGGCGCCCGAAAGGCCTAATGTTGTGACTGCTCCCATGCCCAATCATGGAGTAAATGCTATTAGGGATGAAGACGACGTGGAGGAATCTGAATTCGATAGCTGGATCTACCCAACGACCAACGGTGGACCAAGCAACTGGACTGCTAAAAACTTCACACATATTACTTTTGTCACTCAATAATGAACTCCTTTGTTTAAATTTTGTAACGAACAATAATTTGAAACTTTATGGCCCGGTGTCTTACCCGGGGCACCGTGGCTTCATTTGTGAGGGCTTATTATTTATCATTTCCATATATCATGAATAAAAGCATTGGACGTTTTTTGCATTTCAAATCTTGCGCTCCTTGTCTTTCTTATTTATTATATTGCAAAACAGCTATATTTACACACACTCACTTATACAGGTTCCAATCCACTCTGGATCCCACTGGTAACGACTCTGCTACTGCCAGTTATGACTTCGAAAATCCGATCAACTTAGCCGAAGACGAAGGTGAAGATGATTGCGAAGTGCATGGTGAGCTTGCAAGACTGTTACTCCAGGAAGAGAGGGCCATTCAGCCACATGAAGAGCCAGTGGAAACGGTAAATCTGGGTACTGAGACGGACAGAAAGGAAGTCAAGATTGGTGCCAATCTAGAGCTCAGTGTGAAACAACGGTTGATTCAGATGTTGCATGATTATGTGGAAATCTTTGCCTGGTCTTACGAAGACATGCCTGGGTTGGATACTGACATTGTGGTTCATCGCCTGCCTACCAAGGAAGACTACCCTCCGGTTAAACAGAAGGTCCGCCGTATGCGTCCAGAGATGTCCGAGAAAATCAAAGTTGAGGTTATGAAACAATTTGATGCCGGGTTTCTAGCAGTGACTTCTTACCCTCAGTGGGTTGCCAACGTGGTTCCAGTACCGAAGAAAGACGGTAAGGTCAGAATGTGTGTTGATTACAGGGATTTGAACAGGGCAAGCCCCAAGGATGATTTCCCTCTACCTCACATCGACGTTCTGGTTGACAACACTGCTTAGCATAAGGTATTCTCCTTCATGGACGGCTTCTCCGGTTATAATCAGGTCAAGATGGCTCCCGAAGACATGGAGAAGACCACTTTTGTTACTCAGTGGGGCACCTTTTGCTACAAGGTCATGCCTTTTGGGTTGAAAAATGATGGGGCAACCTACCAACGTGCCATGGTTGCTTTATTTCATGACATGATCCATCACGAGATCAAAGTATATGTCGACGATATGATTGCAAGGTCCCAAACTGAGGAAGAACACCTTGACCATCTACAGAAGCTGTTTGACCGTTTGAAGTTGTACAAGCTGAGGTTGAACTCGAACAAGTTCACCTTCGGGGTGAGATCTAGAAAATTACTAGGTTTCATCGTGAGCGACAAAGGTATTCAAGTGGACCCTGCCAAGGTGAAAGCCATACAAGAGATGCCAGCTCCCAAGACAGAGAAAGAAGTCAAAGGCTTTCTAGGACGGCTGAACTACATTGCCTGATTCATCTCGCATCTAACTGCTACTTGTGAACCAATCTTCAAGCTGCTGAAGAAAGATCAAGTAGTACGTTGGAACGATGAATGTCAGGCCGCTTTCGAAAGAATCAAAGAGTATCTCCAAGAACCACCCATTCTTATGCCACCGGTTGAAGGGAGACCTCTAATACTATACTTGACAGTACTTGACAACTCAATGGGGTGTGTGCTGGGGCAGCATGACGGGTCTGGCCGAAAAGAGCATGCTATTTATTACCTTAGCAAAAAGTTTACCGACTGTGAGACCTGATACTCACTGCTCGAGAAAACTTGCTGCACTTGGGTATGGGCTGCTCGCCGGCTGAGACAGTATATGTTGACTCACACTACTCTGTTGATTTCAAAAATGGATCCAATAAAGTACATATTCGAAAAGCCTGCTCTGTCCGGAAGAATAACAAGATGGAAGATGATCTTGACTGAATATGACATCCAGTACACAACTCAAAAAGCAATCAAGGGAAGTGTATTGGCAGACCATCTGGCACATCAGCCAGTGGACGACTACCAATCCATGAACTTCGAATTTCCAGACGAGAGTATCATGGTAGTGACTGATTGTGAAGTACCTGGACCGGATGAAGGACCTGAGGAAGGATCCCAATGGTCTATGCACTTTGACGGAGCCTCCAACGCTTTGGGTAACGGCATTGGCGCTGTGATCATATCCCCGAAAGGCACTCATACTCCACTTACTGCCTAACTATGTTTCAACTGCACCAACAACATGGCGGAGTATGAAGCGTGCATCATGGGTGTTCAAGCTGCAATTGACTTAAGGATTAAGTTTCTGAGTGTCTTCGGAGATTCCGCTCTCGTGATCATCCAGATCAAAGGCGAGTGGGATACGAAACACCCAAATCTTATTCCCTACAAGGAGTATATGTTGACATTGATTCCCCATTTCACGGAGATAACTTTTGAACACTTCCCAAGAGAGGAGAATCAGTTGGCGGACGCGCTGGCTACGATGTCTTCTATGTTCAAAGTCAAATGGGACAACGAGGCTCCCCGGATCATTATCTGGAAATTGGACGAACCTGCATATTGCTGTGATCTTGAGGCTGAAGAGGCAACTGAAAAACCTTGGTATCATGAAGTGAAGCGGTACCTTGAAACTCAAGAATACCCCGAGGGTGCATCTGTTAACGACAAGAAGTTCCTGAGAAGGTTCGCGGAAAAGTTCTTCCTCAACAATGGCATTCTATACAAGCGAAACCATGATTCAACTTTACTACGTTGTGTGGATAAGACTGAAGCAGAAAAGATCATGGTAGAGCTACATGAAGGTACCTTCGGAACACATTCCAGTGGGCATACTATGGAAAAGAAAATCCTTCGGGCGGGATATTTCTGGTCCACAATGGAATCTGACTGTTACCGACATTCTCGGACATGTCACAAATGTCAGATCTATGTTGATAAGGTGCACGTTCCTCCAGTTCCTCTGAACATCTTGACAGCGCCTTGGCCTTTTGCAATGTGGGGCATTGATATGATCGGCGAGATCAGACCTACGGCATCCAACGGGCATCGCTTCATCCTGGTAGCAATTGATTACTTCACAAAGTGGGTTGAAGCAGCTTCCTATGCTACGGTAACCAAGAACGTCGTGGCACGGTTCATTCGGCATAACCTGATCTGTCGATACGGTGTACCTGAAAGGATCATTACAGATAATGGTACCAATCTTAACAACAAGATAATCACTGAGCTCTGTGAGCAGTTCAAGATACAGCACCACAACTCTTCTCCTTACCGGCCGAAGATGAATGGGGCTGTCGAAGCGGCAAATAAGAATATCAAGAAGATTGTGCAGAAGATGATAGTGACGTACAAAGATTGGCACGAGATGTTACCATTTTCTCTTCATGGGTACCGTACCTCAGCAAGAACGTCAACAGGGGCAACTCTCTTTTCCTTGGTCTATGGCATGGAAGCAGTCCTACCCATTGAAGTACAGATACCCTCTCTCCGGATAATGAAGGATGCAGGTTTGAGCGAAGATGACTGGATCCAGACTCGACTTGATCAATTAAACCTAATTGAAGAAAAGAGACTCACTGCTATGTGTCATGGTCAAACGTACCAAAAACGGATGATCAGGGCATTTAACAAGAAAGTCAGATGACAAGAGTATCAAGTCGGAGACCTGGTAATCAAGCGCATCATTCTTCCTTAAAGTGATCCCAGGGGCAAATGGACCCCTACGTACGAAGGGCCATTTGTGGTTAAACATATCTTCTCAGGAGGAGCTATGATTCTAACTACCATGGATGGTGACGACCTTCCTCACCCCGCCAATGCAGACATAGTAAAAAGATACTACGCATGAACTAAAGACCCGCTAGGTTGACACACCTAGGCAAAAATAAGGGCTTCTCGGTGTACCAAAAGGGTTCGGGCAAAAATAAGGGATGAAATGAAAAAATCTGTACACCCGGCAAGTCGAAAACCTGAAAAGGCGGCTTGGGCAAAAATGGGTATCCCGGTGGACTGAAAACCCGGAAGGGCGGTCCAGGAAAAAGTTAGGGATGAAGCGTAATACTATGTCTCATTGGATCACCTTGCATCCAGAATCCGGTATCAACTATCAGTTTCAGACGGCATCGATCAATCAGCTTCATCGTCAACTAAGCAGCCAAGTGATGAGACGCTTGAAGACATAAAGGCGATAGCAGAGTTGGAACCCAGTGGGATTATTTTTCACATAGCTGTTTTATTTTCCTTTTCACAAATGTATAAACTCTGTTGTTCGGCGGCGTTCTCTTACTAGGACGTCAGCCTCTTGTACACAAAACGCCTATTTATAGGCAAATTCCAAAAATCAATACAAGCTCATTTTTTCAGACAAATTGCCAATTGTTTTTCCCTTTATCTGTTTTGTTTTGCAAAGAACGTCCAATGTTCATTTTTGATATATGCGTTTGACACTAATTGCTAATCATAGATATTTGCATGCGAAACAAAGGACTAATTACAGGTGACATCAAAAACAGGGGCAATAATGAGTTGTCCAAGCGATCTAGTTGCTCTGTCCACCAAGGTACCAAGGTAAGTTCGGCTGAAGAACGTAACCAAGATACCTTCACTCCCCATCGAGTAAGGCAGATTTCAGCAATACTCTCCTCAAGCAGAGTTGATCTCCCATCAGCCCTGAAAAGGCACAATATCTACAGCAAGTCAACAATACTCTCCCCAAACAGAGTTAGTCTACTATCAGCCTTAAGGAACTCGGATACCCTCAGTAAATCTCAAATATTCCCCAACGGAGTATACAGATGTTCCTAAGAAAGCATCCCCAGTAGTCTTAATATAAGAATGTTCCCCGACGGAATACAGACACCCCAGTGGAGCTACTTCCCCAGTACAGTCCAAAAGTTTCCCCAGGAGAGTTGAATTATCCTCCCCAATAGATTCTGGAAGCTTGTCCCCAGTAGATTCTGGAAGCTTATCCCCTGCAGAGTACGAACGCATCTCCCCGGCTCTATTCAAAGATTGTTCTCCACCAGAGCTTATAACTGGGTTATCCTCAGCTAATCACCACGGAAAGATCGTCCTCAGCGAAGTTCTTCCCACCCCCAACGGAGTTCATCAAATTCCCCAGCATAAGCTTATCAACAATATCCCCAGTGGAGTTATCATCAAAACCTCAGCGAAGTACCTCTCCCCACAGAGTACTTCCCCGCAGAGTAATCCTCTTATCAAGTTTATTCTCCAACGGAGTCATCTTCTCCTACCAGTTTATTCTTGTAATCATCATCCCCAGCGGAAGCGAAGAACTCTACTCTTCCACCTCAGCCCAGGATTCAACAAATTCCCGGCATTCATCAAGGATTTATTTTCCCAGACGAAAATACATTCATAAACATTTAACATCATATTGTCATACATCATAACACATGCATATACGCATCATAACACACGATCTCGTTCTGAGAACATCATGACATCATGCATCTCATACATCATGACATTGCATACAACTGATGTTTTGTCTTTTCAGGAAAAAGGTCAATCCAAAGATGATTACCATCAACTGTCGCAATTCCAGATTCGATTCCTGTATCTAGCCAGGGCATATCTGTGAGTGATTGATTTTAGATTCGATTCCTGTATCCAGCCAGGGCATGTCTGCATGAAGAGTTTAGAGATTCGATTCCTGTATCTAGCCAGGGCATATCTGTAGACGAAGAATTCCAGATTCGATTCCTGTATCCAGCCAGGGCATATCTGAAGACGACTAATTCCAGATTCGACACCTGTATCTAGCCAGGGCATATCTGCGAGTAACTGATTGTAGATTCGACACCTGTATCTAGCCAGGGCATGTCTGCATGAAGAGTTTAGAGATTCGATTCCTGTATCCAGCCAAGGCATATCTGTAGACGACCAGTTTAGAGATTCGATTCCTGTATCCAGCCAGGGCATATCTGTAGACGAATGATTCTATATTCGATTCCTGTATCTAGCCAGGGCATATCTGTGAATGATTGTTTGTAGATTTGATACCTGTATCCAGCCAGGGCACGTCTGTAAGCAACCTTTTGAAGTTCCGGATTCGATTCCTGTATCTAGCCAGGGCACATCTGTGAATGATTGTTTGTAGATTCAATACCTGTATCCAGCCATGGCACGTCTGTAAGCAACCTTTTGAAGTTCCAGATTCGATTCCTGTATCTAGCCAGGGCACGTCTGTGAATGATTGTTTGTAGATTCGATACCTGTATCTAGCCAGGGCATATCTACATGAAGAGTCTGAAGATCAACACCTGCAACAGGCCAGGAAATTATCTTTCTTTCTCAGGTACGCAAGGAATCTCTTACGCGATCGACATCTCCAGATGGCATCTATAAGCCCATCCTCCTATCCACCATCTCTCCAAATGGCATCTATAAGCCCATTCCCGACAAGGTTCTGTCACATCTCCAGATGGCATCTATAAGCCCATCCTACTATTCACCATCTCTCCAAATGGCATCTGTAAGCCCATTCCCGACATCACGTTGCTGATATTCTATTATGTGAGTGCAAATTTCTGGGCACTCTAGTGTTCAATCATCTTCCACCTTCGGATCACGAAAGGCACGCAAGCCAATCTACATCCTCAAGAAGATTGAACAGGGGAAACTGTTGTACCCCAAAATTTTCCCTCCCATATTCTTCAAAGTTTTGACAAGCATCATCTCAATTTGCTCAAGTCTACTCAAGGATTGCATAGTCAAACATCCTCCTAAGCTAGTCAAAATTAGGGTTTTGGTTCTTGCAAGGAAGTTGAGGTTTTCAATGGCTCAACCAAGTCTCATATGCCTATATACATTGTCAAGCATCTACATGCCAAGTCTCAAGACTCACAGAGGCAAATTGCACAGTCAAAAGCCCTATTTGGTTCACAGTCAACTGCAGGGGTAAAATGGTCATTTGGCAGTCAAAAGTCAAAATTTTTGGTCAACATCATATTTTGAAGCTACCATCATCATTTTATCAAGTCTTGATCATGATTCCACAAGAATGGCTCAAAAATCATCAAGATGCAAAAGTTTCCATTTTGGGACAACTGAAAAGTCAACTGTAACTTGACCAAGGCATAACTTTTTCATGGTTCATCAGAAAAATACCATCCAATGATCATCTTGAAGGGGAGGACATTTCCTACAACTCATCTTCACATTCCAAGTCCAATAAATTCTCTCACAAAAAGTTATCAATTTCAACATTATAGGTCATTTTCAAAAGTCAACAAAAAGGCACTTTAAGTCAAAGACCATAACTTGAGATTGGTAAATCAAAATGACATGGGACCAAAGGCATTAGTTAGAGGACATCAAGACCTTTCCAAAATGTCCAAGAACATGTCCATATGATCGAAATTGAGTAAGATATGCATTGAAGAAGTTGGGAAATTTTTGTGAAATGGCAAAAGTCAACTATCATTAAAACTTCAATTTTTGACAAAAGGGCCCACTTTCTTCCACTTGATTCAGCCTTGTCATGCCACCCACGTGTCCCATGATTAATTTCAAGACCAAACATTTATTTTTTCATTTTTATTTAATTTTTATGGATTTAATTCATTTTAATCCATAATAATTCAAATAAAATCAAAAAATTAATTAAATGGCATCTTTGTGGTTTGAATGGCTTTCATACAGCATATGCCAACTACCAAATTTCTGCTAAGGCTATTTTGTGCACAAAATCATGGTTTTTGCTCCAAGTATGGAAAGCTTTCAATGGTGGTTAAGGAAAATCTCAAGACATCAATACAATGGATCCCAAGCTCAGCTGCTGACCTAATTTCATTCACATATACATATGCAAGCATTCCCAACCTCATTCACGACCTAGAGATCACTGAAACTGCCAGAGCAAGATTGCAAAATTGTCCAAAAAGTGAGAGATCAAAAACATAGTTACAGACATTTCCAGATCAAACTAAGCACGTGGCCCTCTTCCTTGCCATCCCCTGAAGCCAACACGACCCTTGCCAAGGCTTGAGACTCTCTACACAGCGCTGTAAGTACTCACGAAATCACCTATGAACATGGAATCTTGTTTCTCTATTCTTGCATGATTTCTCAATAATCTTAGCATATTCACACTCCTTGTTTGATTTCTAACCTAATGGCATCATTCAATTTCATTTTTAGGCCTTATGTGACAATTCCCGTGTCTAGGGTTTGATTGTATGGTTTTTAGGAATTTTATTTTCAGGTGAAATCAGAACAAATAAGGAGCAGGGATGAACTCAGGGGACCAAGACGAACATGCTCATGGTCTCCGGTAGCGTTTTCATGGCCTGAGGATCATTTTCGAAGCAACCTACGAAACCACCTGCGGATAAAATCCGCAGGTAAAAAACCTGCAATTTTTGATGAAGAAGATGATTACGTGCTTGCATCTGATTGGCCATTTCAAAAATAAGCGCGTTTTATTTTTTTTCCAGGGTATTGTTTGATTTACTAATATAATAATTACTTGTGGTCTTAATGACAAATAAAGCAATTGGCTCAGTGGCTAAGGCGTGCAAGCATTGTCCCTTGGGACCTGGGTTCGAATCCCAAGTCCCCCATAATTTCCATGTTATTTTTCTTCACATAATTGTGTGCAGGCTTCAAAGAATAGGCCCATCATGCACCTTGCCCATCCAGCGTGCCAAGTGTCTTCAACAGCCATCCAAAGACCATGAGAGGAGGAATACCATGTTCTTCAGTCAAAGCACGTGTAGGCAATTCCCAAAGTCAACCAAGGCTTAAGTTTATTGGGCTTGAAATCTGCTAACAAAACCTCCTTTGGGCCCAACACCCCTTGGTTTTGTTACTCTTTTATTTTCCTTTTTTTTCTTTTCTTTTATAATTTCTTTTTATTAATTATTAGTATTATTATTATTAATTCATAAATTAATTGTTTTTCATAATAAATTCAGATAATATAAAAATTGTAAATATTTTTATTAATTATCAATTTCACTTTATTAATTATTTTTGTAAATAAAATACTAATAAATTGATTTAGTTTAAATTAGGTCTAATTTTAATCTTCTTTTTACAATAAATAAAAACAAATTTAGACTTAGGCTTTTCTTTTGACATTTTTAATTCCTTTTTATTTTATTTCATTAAAACATAAAAATACAAAAAACATTTTTTTTCTTTTTAATTAAATAACTAATTAGTACTAGGTTTAATATTTTAATTAAATTGCAAAGAAGGACAAACTTAAATTCTTTTCTCAAAAGGATCAAAACCCTAGAACGTTCCCGATTCAATCTTTCGCGCGTATTTATTTTTTTTAATTCATTATTTTGTATCTTCTCAGGAAATGTAATAATTAATTAGAACTTTATCGCTTTCTTTTAAATTCTCGCATTTTTTTATTTTTCAAACGGGTTGTTGTTTTTGGTGATGTATATGCCCGCGCCTTGTAATAGCTAGATTTACCTTTCCGCACTTTATTTTCTGCAAATCATTTAACTGTTAATATGCCTGCAAGAATGTATGAAAAATAAAATCAATCCGTAGCTCACAAATAACATGTACAAGATAAACATAAACTGAATTCAACACACATGCACATGCCACTCCTAGGGTACGCCTCACTGGTTTCCTCGAACGTGGTCATCAAGTATAGGGTGTCTTAGAGGTCACCCTTTTGTCTAAAGATCCAGTTGCCTCGAAACGGTTGCCTCGGATAAAAAGGATCTTGGACATTAGGGTTACTTCTAAGGTGTCCTACTATTGCTTCGGTGACCACACATGTCCCTTATAATCGAATTGACCCGAAAACTCCAACGATGGTGCTACCTACCTCTCAATGGTTGGATAGCACTATCTAAAGGACTCTTACACAGCCTAATTCCTTAGAGTAGGTAGATCTCATGGGTACTTGCTCTTTTCAAAACAAACAAAAATACTTTTCGCACCCACACTTTCAAAAAAAAGTTTTCAAACAAATTTTTCATACACTCTTGAGGACAGATACAAGAGTTACTTAGAAATATTTCAAACGAAACTTTCTTCAAAACCCACACACACTTGAAAAGCAAACAAATTTTGAAAACATAAGAGCAAGTACCTAAGAGCCCGTGGATAACCACAGATAGAAAGGGTGCTAACACATTCCCTTTCTATAAATCTACCTCCCGAACCGAGAAACATCTCGAAAAGGAATTTTGCTGTGCTTTTGTCCTTTCCATGTTGGAGAAAATAAAAGACAGTGGCGACTCTTGCTTACCGCGACATTTTGCGAAACCAGCTAAAAAACAGTCAGTTCTATTTCCACCGATCACAACAGGTGAAAGAGTTGAAAGCGGTATCAAAAGCGGGAAGATTCCCATGGCATCTGCCTCCACTTCCAATCCTGTCAAGAAACCTTTTTCCGTAAAGAAGGAAATACATGTTGTATACGAGGCAAGGGCCCGTATCAAGAAGAATGATCATCTGTCTGTTAATGTTGTCTGAATCTCCAATCCAACTCCAAACCATATGCTAATCATCAACGGTTTGAAACTCTGAGAATAAAATTCATGAGGTTAGGCATGTCACTATCTCAAGCCCTACAACACTTGCTAAAGGCTAATTTGGTGACATTGCGCGATCCTCCCGCCAATCCAGATACCTCTTCACCAAAGTACAACCCAAACTCCAAATATGCTTACCACTCAAGTAGCCCCGGGCATGAGACTGACCAATGTTGCGCCTTGAAGAATAAAATCCAGGACCTGATCGATAACAAAACCATTGAGTTTGATCTTCCTCTAACTCCGAATGTAATCATCGCGCCTATGCCAAACCATGCAAGGGTGTCAATGTTGTTGAAGATACAATTTTTGTTGCCTCTGTCAAAGACTTGACTACTCCATTGGACATCATCAAAAAGAATCTGTTAAAAGTCGGGATTTTTCCTGGCTGTGTAAAGGACTATCTTTGTTGTACCAAACAACTTAATGGATGCGAAGGGCTGAAGGAAGGCATTCAACGCCTGATGGATAACTACGAAATTCTATTTGAGAAGACTCCGCTTGCCAAAAGTTTGACTAATAAATGTGAAGATCTCTCCATTATCACCATCTCAAACAAACCTCTTAGGATCTCCTCCAAGGGACCTATTAGGATTTCAAATGAACCAACTGTTGCTCCCTTAATAATTACCAATCTCGGACCAATTCCCTACTCTTCAAACAAGGCAGTGCCATGGAACTATGGTGCTGAGGTGTTTTACCATGGGATAAAACAAGACGCTTGGATTGAGAAAGACAAAGCTGATAATGTTGGTAACATAGCTGGCTCAAGTAAGGTAACCCGAACTGGGAGAATCTTTTCACCCAATATCTCACCACCAGTTGTTACAAAGACACCCGTCCGCGTCATTGCTGCTAGGCCAAGTAATTATACAATAGGGAAGGAGAAAGTTGTTGAGTTAGTCGTGACAGTAATACCCGTAAAGGACGTTACTGATGGAGAACCTTCCGCTCATGAGATAGACGAGATCTTGAAAATAATAAAAAGGAGCGATTTCAAGATCGTGGAACAGTTGAGGCAAACCCCTTCTAAGATTTCTATGTTGTCGTTGTTACTCTGTTCCGATGCCCATGCTCGGGCATTAATCAAATTCATGAAAAAGGCTCATGTCCCTCATGAGACCACAACGGACCAGTTTGAGAATTGCGTGGCGAGCTTGACGGCTGATAACAGTTTGGGATTTTCAGATGCTGACCTAACACCGCTTGGGAAGAACCACAATAAAGCTCTACATGTTTCTGTCGAGTGCAAAGGGACTACCTTAGCACATGTGTTGGTCGACACTGGTTCTTCTCTAAACGTACTACCCAAGGGGGCGTTAGACCGTCTAGACTGTGAAGGTTTAGTCTTGAAGCCAAGTGATATCACTGTGAGGGCCTTCGATGGATCAAAAAGGACAGTTCATGGAGAAGTAGATCTTCCAATCAAGGTGGGCTCACAAATTTTCAATTCCACCTTCTACATCATAGATATCCGTCCTGCCTATTCTTGTTTGTTGGATCGCCCTTGGATCCATAAATTTGGGACAGTAATGTCAACTCTCCATCAAAAACTTAAATATTCGGTCAAGGGAAGAATTGTCACCGTCTGTGGAGAGGAAGAGTTTACGGTAAGCCACCTTAAATCTTTTAAGTACATGGAAATGGATGGAGAATTCATTGAGACCCCGTGTCAAGCCTTTGAAGTTGTGCCACCAATGATCGCTGCTACCAAATGTTCCTCTGATGAGTCCAAAGCAGTTAAGATCGTGCCGAAGATGGTTTCAGTCAAAGATGCTCGTGCTGCAATTGAAGAAGGAAGTTGTGATACTTGGGGGCAACTCCTCGAGATACCATTCAAAGCAGACAAATTTGGTTTGGGTTTCACCGTCAAGGCTCAGAAGGAAGTGAGGCGTGCTCGTGTAGGAAAGCCACCTCTCTGTATTGGAAGCCACAAAGTTAACACGGTAGGTGATTCTGATGAAGAAGTTGCATTTGAAGATTGGGTGTATCCTACTACAATGGAGCTGAAGAATTGGCATGCCAAGGACTTCGTGACCATCTCCTTCATTGAGGAGTAATCTACTTGTTTATTTCTTTTCTTTCAATTCAAGAACATTTTGTCTGTAATATTTAACAATGACTTTTATGCCATGTGCCTGGCCCGGGGCACTTTGGTCCATTTGTCAAGGGTTTTATTTATGTTCATCTTATCATATGATCATTCAATACAAACCATTAGACTCTTTTGCATTCAAAGCTTTGTGCTCATTGTCTTTCTTTCCTTCAAATACATTTTTCCAAATAGCCATGTATCTTACATGCACACACACACACACTCTTGCAAGTCCTCATCCACTCTGGATCTTATTGCCAATGTCTCTACTGTTGCCAACTATGACTTCGAATGTCCAATTGACCATGCCAAAGACGAAGGTGAGGAAGATTGTGAAATACTGGGACAGACAAGAAAAAGGTTAAGATCATAGATAACTTAGAAGACAGTGTCAAGAGCAGGTTGGTTCAGATGTTGCATGATTATGTAGAAGTATTTGCTTGGTCTTATGAAGATATGTCAGGGTTGGATACTGACATCGTAGTTCATCGTCTGCCGACAAAAGAAAACTATCCTCCTGTCAAACAAAAAGTTTGTCGCATGAGGCCTGACATGTCTGAAAAGATAAAAGATGAAGTGATGAAACAATTTGATGCAATATTCTTAGATGTAACATCTTATCCTCAATGGGTTGCAAATGTGGTGCCAGTGCCAAAGAAAGACGGAAAAGTTCACATGTGCGTGGACTATAGGGATCTGAATAGGGAAAGCCCCAAGGATGACTTCCCTCTACCTCATAATGACATCTTGGTTGATAACACTGCTCATCATAAAGTATTCTCTTTCATGGATGGCTTCTCTGGCTATAATCAAATTAGGATGGCTCCCGAAGACATGGAGAAGACTACTTGTGTTACGCAATGGGGCACCTTTTGTTACAAGGTCATGCCATTCGGACTAAAGAATGCAGGGGCAACATATCAAAGGGTCATGGTAGCTTTGTTTCATGGTATGATTCATCAGGAAATAGAGGTCTATGTGGATGATATGATTTCCAGATCACAAACTGAAGAGGAACATCTCGATCACCTGTACAAGCTATTCGAAAGGTTGAAAAAGTACAAATTAAGGTTAAACCTTAACAAGTGCACATTTGGAGTATGATCTGGAAAGCTTCTAGGTTTTGTTGTCAGCAATAAAGGTATTGAAGTTGATCCTGTCAAAGTAAAGGCCATCCAAGAAATGCTAGTCCCCCACTCTGAAAAGGAAGTTAGAGGATTCTTGGTTCGTCTCAATTACATCGCCTGTTTCATATCTCACTTGACTGCTACTTGTGAGCCAATCTTCAAACTCTTGAAGAAAGATCAACTAGTCAGATGGAACAATGAATGCCAAGCTGCCTTCGAAAAAATCAAAGAATATATGAAAGAACCTACTATTCTCATGCCTCCAGTTGAAGGAAGACCCTTGATCATGTACTTTCCAATACTAGAGAACTCTATGGGGTGTGCTTTGGGCCAACATGACGAGTCTTGCCAAAAAGAGCGTGATATTTATTACCTGAGCAAAAAGTTTATCGACTCTGGCATGGGCTGCTCGCCGGCTAAGACAATATATGTTGACTCATACCACTCTGTTGATTTCTAATATAGACCCAATCAAGTACATCTTCGAGAAACCTGCTCTTTCCGGACGGATAGCCAGATGGCAAATGATCTTGACTGAGTACAAAATTCAGTACACAATGAAAAAGACCATCAAAGAAAGCATACTAGCAGATCATTTGGCACATCAAGATGTTGATGATTATCAGTCCATGAAATTTGACTTTCCAGTTGAAAACATTATGCTGGTGACCGATTGTGCGAAACCTGGACCGTATGACAGACCTGAACAAGGATCCCGATGGACTATGGTCTTTGATGGGGCTTCCAACGCCTTGGGTAACGGAATTGGTGTTGTGATCATCTCTCCTGAAGGTTTCCACACTCCTTTAACTGCCAGACTATGCTTCGATTTCACTAACAACATGGCCGAGTATGAAGCGTGTATTTTGGGTCTGAGGGCTGCCACTGATTTGAGGATCAAGCATTTGAATGTGTTTAGGGATTCCTCTCTAGTGATTATCCAAGTAAAAGGAGATTGGGAAACTAAGCACCCTAATCTCATCCCTTACAAGGAACTTGTGCTATCCCTGATTCCCTACTTCGAAGAAATCACCTTTGAGCACTTCCCTAGGGAAGAAAATCAGTTGGCCGACGCCTTGGAAACCATGTCTTCAATGTTCAAGGTCAGATTGGACAATGAAGCTCCTATGATCACAATTGAGAGATTCGACGAACCTGCACATTGCTGTGAGCTTGACACGGACACAGAAAATCCATGGTACCACGAGGTGATGAGATATCTTGAAGCGCAAGAGTATCCCTAGGAAGCGTCCATCAATGACAAAAATTTCTTACGAAGATTTTCATCCAAATTCTTCTGAAGTAACAGAATCTTGTACAAGCGTAACCATGACACTACTGTACTCCGATGTGTGGACAAGAAGGAGGCAGGGGAAATTATGGAAGACATGCTCGATGGTCTCTTTGGTACTCACTCAGGTGGACATACTATGGCAAAGAAAATCCTAAGAGCTGGCTAATATTGGTCAACAATGAAGACTGATTGCCATCAACATTCAAGAACTTGTCACAAATGCCAAATCTATGCTGACAAGGTCCATGTGCCTCCTATCCCTCTAAACATCATGACCGCTCCGTAGCCATTTTCAATGTGGGGGCATTGACATGATTGGAGAGATCAAGCCCACTGCTTCCAATGGACATCGCTTCATTCTTATCGCTATTGACTATTTCACCAAATAGGTCGAAGCCACCTCGTTTGCCTCAGTCACCAAGAATGTGGTAGCCAAATTCATCAAACATAACCTCATCTGCCGCTATGGTATCCCCGAAAGGATTATCACCGACAATGGGACTAACCTCAACAATGTTATGATTACCGAGCTTTGCACTCAGTTCAAGATCAAGCATCACAATTCTTCTCCATATAGACCTAAAGTGAATGGTGCTGTCGAAGCGGCCAACAAAAACATCAAGAAGATTATGTAGAAAATGGTAGTAACCTATAAGTACTGGCATGAGATGTTACCGTTTGCTCTACATGGCTACCGTACTTCAGAAAGAACATCAATTGGGGCAACTCCCTTTTCTTTAGTCTATGGCATGAAGGTTGTTTTTCCAGTGGAAGTTCAGATTCCCTCATTAAGGATTATGAATGAAGCAGGTCTAGGCGAAGACGAGTGGATTCAGACAAGATTGGATCAGTTGAACTTAATCAACGAGAAACGATTGGCTGCTATTTGTCATGTCCAAATGTACCAAAAACGTATGATCAAGGATTTCAGCAAAAAGATCAAGCCTCGAGTATATCAAGCTGGTGACTTAGTGATAAAGCGCATCATTCTTCCACAAGGCGACCCCAGAAGAAAATGGACTCCCACCTACGAAGGGCCATTTGTTGTCAAGAGAGTGTTCTCTGGCGGTGCCATGATGCTGACTACCATGGATGGTGAAGACTTCCCACATCCTATAAACGTGGATATAGTTAAAAAATACTACGCATAAAGGACCCGCTAGGTTGACACACCTAGGCAAAATAAGGGCATCCCGGCAAACCAAAAGGTTTGGGAAAAAATTAGGGATATATGCAAAAGATTATACACCCGGCAAGTTGAAAACCCAAAAGGGCGACTTGGGCAAAAATGGGTATCCTGGTGGGCTGAAAACCCGAAAGGACGGTCCAGGAAAAAGTTAAGGATTGAAAGCGTATGACTATATCCCGTGGAATCACCACTGTCGACTTTATCACCAAGGTCCGAGTTCAAACGGTCCAAGATCAATCCAATCAACTTCTGTCAACGGCAAGGGGCATTCGAAGACATTGGGGCAATAGTAGAGTTGGAATGCAATGAGATTATTTCACATGGGTATTATTTTTGTTTTCAATCTTTGTTTTCCTTTCGACGATTTCCTCTTACTAGGATCTCCGTCTATTTGTAAACAAAATACCTATTCATGGGTAAAATATCAATACAAATATACTTTGAAGTGCAAACTTTCTGTTTTATTTTGAATGCAAATTTTTCCAATGGCTAAAATTGAACGAACATACGCATATGAACATGATTAAAATTGTTTGGTACATGTGTTCTGCTAAGCAGCAGCAAGCATCTCTTTAATGTATATGGAATATCCCGACGGAGTTTATTTCATTAGCATTATGCCCATAAGAACGACTACGATAAACCAATCTTCAACAAAGTTACCCATAAAGTCTCTTTGCACAGGTTAATCTCCAACCAGAGTCTCAATCTCTTGGCATCTCTCTCTCTCTCCCCAGCTAAGTTTATCCTATAAGTAGAAGCCTTGTGGATATCTTCCTCAAAGAACTCTACTCATCAGCAGTTCATCAAGTTTTCATCAACATGGTTTATTTTCCCCAACATGATTTATTTCCCCAAACAAACAATAATCAGCAAATTCCCCCAACATAGTCTATCTTCCCCAACTGAGCCTATTATTCCCGGCTGAGGCTATCCTCCCCAAAGCCGAGTATATCCTCCCCAAGCTGAGTATATCCTCCCAAGTTGAGTCTATCTTCCCCGACAGAGTCCGCACTCCCCAGCTTGAGTTTGCCTTCTAGACTATTACAAATCATAGGACCACAACCCCTAATTCCCAGTAAAGTCGTCAATAAAACCTTTACTATCTCCAAAAGATATTGTGAAGCCTGGGCCCGACTAGATATTAGTACAAATTACAAACTACTATGAAGCTTGGACCCGACCAGATAATAGTTAACTTCTCAAGTCACTATAGAGCCTGGACCCGGCCAGATAATAGTGTAACCTTTCAAATATTGTGAAGCCTGGACCCGGCCAGATAACAGTTAACTTCGCAAGATACTGTGAAACCTGGACCCGACCAGATAATAGTTCAACCCTTCGAGATATAGAAGAATCTGGACTAAACCAAACTAGGATTTAACTTCTTTTCCCCAATAGAGTTTTCCTCTACTCCAGCAAGTTAATGTAAAGCCTGGATCCGACCAGATATCAGTTTTCAACTTCGTCTCTTCAAGAAAATTATTGTGAAGCCTGGATCCGACCAGATAGGAATTCCCCTCAGAAGCTCGTTGTGAAACCCGAAATTTGACCAGATAACAACTAAGTTCCAAGCAAGTTACTATAAAGCCTGGACCCGACCAAATATCAGTTCAACTCTATCTCTTCAGACAAGTTTATTGCAAAGCCTGGACCCGACCAGATAGCAACTAACTTCATCCACCTCAAAATTTGTGAAGCCTGGATCCGGCCAGATATTAGTTTTCAATTTCATCTTTTCAAGCAAGTTATTGTGAAATCTGGAATCCGACTAGATAACAACTAGATACAATCTCCAACAAGACACTATGAAACCTGGACCCGACCATATAATAATATAACTTTTAAAAAACTATGCAGCCTGGACCCGACTAGATAATAGTTACTACTTCAAGTTACTATGAAGCCTGGACCCGACCAAATATCATTTCAACTTCATCCTTTCTAGCAAGTTACTGCAAAGTCTAGAATCCGACCAGATAACAGTTAATTCCTTATCCCCAGCAAGTTATTGTGAAGCTTGGAATCCAACCAGATAATAGCCTAACTTCATTCTCCCCAGAAATCTTCTGCAAAGCCTGGAATCCGACCATATAACAATTAATTTATTCTTCCTCAGTAAGTTACCGTGAAGCCTGGATCTGACCAGAGAGAAGTTGACTTGCTCATCCTTAGCAAGTCGCGAAGCCTGGATTCGACTAGATAGCAACTGACATTCAAGAGATATTCCCCAACAGCAATTCGGGATTCAACTTCCCATAATTCCTCAGCAGTAGTCAGGGATTTATTTTCCCAGACAAATATGCATCCCACATTCATATATCATAGCATATACATATAAAATGCATCTATCATAATACCACATCTTGTGAATATCATGCATACATATGTATTTTACTAACCTTTTTGTCCCACAGGTGAAACATCAAGTGTTAGTATAAATCGACCAAAGATTTATGCTGATACTTCCTCCAGTGTTTACCATCATTCCTCCAAATGGCATCTATAAGCCCATTCACAATACATCTTTGAGTGCAAATTTCTGGGCACTCTAGTGTTCAATCATCTTCCACCTTCAAGTCACGAATGGTGAATCAGCCAATATAACTCTTCAGGTTTAAGATTGAACAGGGGCAGATGTTGTACCCTAAAATTTTCCCTCTCATTTCTCAAGTAATCTCTCACAAGATCTCCTTTGGTTCAAGACTGCATAAGGGTTGATCAGCTCAAGACACTCCTCAAGCACTAATGACTGCAAATTAGGGTTTGAGTTTGCACAAGGACAAATGGACTTTTAATGCCCCATATAACTTTCATGGATCATTTTGGACCCTTAAGATTGATCATGTCAAGTTTCAAGTCTTGGATCACATTTTTGCTCAGTCAATTGACCAGTTGACCTAAACTCAACTGTATTAGGGAAAAAGTCAACTATGGTCAATTTACAGTCAAACTTCATAATTTTTGGTCCATATCAACATCATGAACTCATATATATCATTTGATCAAGTTTAGATCACAATTCCTCAAGAAATTTGATCAGATCATCAAAAGGGTAAAATGGTCAAAATTAGGGTTTTGACTAAGAAGGTGAAATTTCCGATTTTTGACCTAACAAATGATTGATTCGTTTAAGTTATGATCTAAAGGATTAAAATACTTCATTTTGACCTAATGTAATGACTCAAAATAATCCTCAAGATCAATTGATTGATAGTTGATTTTCATCCAACTGATGAAAAGTCAATTGTACATTGAAAAGTTAAACTTTGACTTTTTGATCAAAATCAAGTATCAAAGATCACAATTCATCAAGACATGTAAAAATATGAAACTTTTTCATCAAGAAATCAAAAAGTCAATATTTAATTTTAAAAATTCAAAATTTCTAAACTTATAAATTTTTCTAAATGTTGGAAATTCACATTTTTTTCATAACTTTGAGCCAAATTTTCACCATGATGCAAGATGATTCAAAGGAAACTTCCAACATGAAAGTTGTAGATATCAATGAGATCTAAAACATTTTAAAACACAACTTTTATATAAATGTATGGATTTCAAGTTATGATTTTAAGAAGACATGTTCATGAAACTTGAAAAACTTAGTGAAATTTTACCCTAGTTTAGGCAGGATTTTGACCTAACTTCATGGCAATTTTTGACATAGTTCCAAGATGAATCTTAAAAAATGTCCGACATAGAGGTTATCGAGGATTTTACAAGCTTTCCAAAATGTCAAAGAAGTCATTGAGATCATACTTGAGCAAGGAGAATCGAAGGCAAGAAGTTAGGGTTTCATTCTTGTTTTGCAAGGCAAATTTGTGAAGAACACTTGATCCAATCTTCAAGCATGTTGTACAAATCATACTTTACAGGTTTCAAACTTGCTAATAACTCAATAATTAAATGTTTACACAACTGATAGAGCCATTGTCCAAGCATTTGAGCCATTATCCAAGTTGCATTTCCATTTATGGCACAAAGTTACCATTCCATTCTTGAAAAGTTGCTTTAATCACAAAGTCAACTTGTCTTGAGCTTCTAACTTGTTTGTTCAACACACATTCCACATACAAAGTCAGATAAACATGTTTAAAGCTTGTAACTACTCTAGATAGCCTTGTAATATGCATTGGGACAGTGTGTATCAAGCTTGCTTCAAAAACAAGCCAAAGAGCCCTAACATGTGAACTTGTACTTCTGATCACCCCAAGCTCTCAAAACCTTTTCCTATAAATTGAGTATTATGCAACTTAGGACACGATTTTGCAAGCCTGAAAATACACCCATACTCCCTCTAGCCAGAAATTGCACACAAACTCCATTTTTGTGCAGGTTCTGACCTTGAACTTGTATCTCTTATTTCCATCGTGCGTTTCCCCTCAAAATAGTTTTTAAAGCTTCCTTGAAACAAATACAACTCATCCCTGTCCTTGTTTCCCAACTGTAACATCATCTTCTTCATCTTCCATAACTAAAAACAAAGCATTGCAAATGGACTTCTCTAGACCATTTCAACCACTCTCTAATCAAGCTAATCATTGCATTAGCTTCCTGGAAACTTGAGGAAGCTAACGTGATCATCACAACAACTTGAATTAAGCTCTAACTCAAAACACGATCTTCAGCTGCAAGGTGAGTTTTTTTACTTTTCATCTCATTATTAAGGCATTGTTGGGCTTGCATTTTCAAAGACAAAATGTAGATATCATTGCTCTGAAACTGTACATATCCATAGATTTTAGTCATATGGCTTGAGCTTAGAGAATTTTAATATTGAAATTTCTAGAAAATTTAGGGTTCAAATTAGGGCCAACGAAATTCTCATTCATCTTTGATTTATAGCTTTAGTTATTTACATGGTTGGATTCGTGAGAAAAAATGGAACAATTTTCATGTTTGCAATTTCAATTTTCATTGAGAAATGAGCAAGATACAGGTTGTTTGGATGGGCGTGAGGTTGAAGATGAAGTTCAGGCCATGGACTTGATTTGTAATATATATTTTTGGTTTGATACAAGTTAACGGATGTACAGCCACCCCAATGACAAAGGTAGTGCGCGTATATGTGGGAGGTCATGGGTTCAACAGCCAGCGCTACCTTTTGTTCATTTTTCACATTTTTTCTTCTTTTTTGTTCTAGCAAGCAGGCGCATGGGCTTCCCCCTTTAGGCTTTTATTTTTTTTTTGCTAATTTCTAACCCCCTGTTTACTTTTGAATGCTGGCCTAACCTTTTTTAATATTTTCATTTTTATTTATTTTCTTTTCTTATTTTATTTTCATTTTCAGTTTTATTTTATTATTATTATTAATATTATTTATTTATTTGCATATTTAAAAAAATGCTTATTTATTTTTTTTCTTTATAAAACAAAAAGAACAAAAACATTTTTCTTAACAAATTATTTTCTTTTTTCTTAATTAATTAATATTTAGATTTAGGTTTAATTATTATTTTTTATTTCTTTTAAATTAAAATTAAGCTAGAATTTAGGTTTCTTTTAATTATTTAATTTCATATTATTTTTATTAAGTTAAAACCTTTTTCATGAAAACCCTAAAAAATATTTCAAACTTAATTTCTTTTCTTAATTAGTTTAAGTTTAATTTTGTTTAATTTTAATTAATCATTTCCTTAATTAGGTCAAGTTAAACCCTTAAAAAACCAAACAAAACTCATTTCTTTTTCCATTTATATTCTTGCATTATATTTTCAATTCTTGTACACTATTCAATATGGTTGTAATAGATAATTAGGTTTATTTTTCTTGTAAATCCACATTTGTAAATTTGTACACCCTCTCCCCTAATGATGTAATAGCGTAGTAATTTTATTTTCTACAATTTATCGCTTTATATAAATGTTAATAATTAGGGTTTGTATGGAAAGATAAAATCAACAAGTTAGCAAACCCTAATTCAAGATAAACAATGCATGTAAATCAAACACACTTACACACTTACACCCTTAGGGTGATTCCACTTTGTTGCCTTACCAAATTGTCATGTTATGCATGTTGGATGTCTTAGCAAAAACAAATCAAAAATACAAGATCATAGTCCCTCGATGACGCTATAAATGTTGCCTTTCAAAATGATCTGAGTCCCTTAAAGAGAAATGCTAAGATATCTCACAATATTGCTATCATGACTATATGATGACCCGCGCCCGTCCCTTTACATCCAAAGATAAGACTTCTTACTGATCAAGGGTAAGATAGCAATTTCAAAGTAAAGGAAGAAATGAACAAAGACTTTTGAGTAGGTAGATTGTTCCTAGTTGCTTGCTCGTTTTCAAATCAAACATCCTTGCTTATTTTCAAAACAAACACCAAACACTTTCAAAACACTTTCAAAACCTTTTCCAAACATGAAATATTTTCAAAAGCTCAACACTTTTTATACGTTCTTACGAACGAGAACTATTGCAAAGTTTTTCTAAACGATGGCGCCTTTTCAAAATACTTTCAAAAACCACACAGAGCATATTTTCAAACAAAAAGAAAGTGATCTAGCAAGCAACTAAGAGCCCATAGATAACTATGGATGAAAAGGGTGTCGTAACGCGGTGGGAGAACTGACTTGGTTGTTTTGCGTTTGATCACAATTGTGCGGATAGCAAGAGTCGCCGTCGACTTTTCTTTTATCAAATAAGGAAAGGCTGAAAAGAACAGAAAAGACCTTTAAAGATGTTTTCTGAGTTCGGGGGGTAGGTTATGAAAAGGGAAGGTATTAGCACCCTTTTCATCCGTAGTTATCTACGGGATCTTAGTTGCTTTCTAGATCACTTACTTTTGTTTGAAAATGTGCTTTGTGTGGTTTTTGAAAGTATTTTTAAAAGGCTCCATCGTTTAGGCAAACTTTGTAATGATTCTCGTTCGTAAGAATGTATACAAAGTGTTGATCTTTTTGAAAATGTTTTCAAGTTTGAAAGATGTTTTTTTGAAAGTGTTGGTGTTTGTTTTGAAAATAGCAAGGATGTTTTGTTTTGAAAAATGAGCAAGCAACTTAGGAACATTCTACCTACTCAAAAGTCTTTCATGTTTATTTCCTCTTTCCTTTGACATTGTTATCTCACCATTGATTTGGTAAGTAACCCTATCTTTGGATGTAAAGGGACGAGTGTGGCTCAGTTGTACAGTCATAGAAGGCAACTTGTGATACGCTTTAGTAATTTTCATAAGGGACTAGATCGTTTTAAAGAAGGCAACATTGAGGGACATCGAGGGACATCGATCTTTTTTATCGAAGGGTCGTTGCTAAAGCGTCCCATATTCGAGGGACATGACTGTTTCCGGAGGCAACAAGCGAGGTTACTCTAGAGGTGCGCGTGTGAAAGTGTGTTTGATTCAACTTCATTTGTTCTTTGATTAGGGTTATCTAGCGGTTGTTTTTATCTTTCCATACACACCCTATCTTACTAGCAATTATATGAAAAACGGTAAACTTGTGGAAATTAAAATCCTACGCTTTTACACCATTAGGGGGATGGGGTACAGTTTACAAAATGGGGATGAAATAAATGTCTAATTATTACAACCATATTGTGTTAGACAGTGTGGAAAGTGATCGAGAGGGGGGTGAATAGATCACCTCTTACTTTTTCAAGGATTTAAAATTGTTTTATCAAGGCGAGTTGAAAGCAGCGAAAATCAATGTCCTGAATCAATTCCGTCTACTTTGAACCGACTACTAGAAAACTTGACATGTGAAAACTTTGCTGGATTTTTATTAAATGAAATGGATGAAAAGAAATGGTCGTACATTTTAAAAAACGGGGTTGAAATAAATGTCTAATTATTACAACCATATCGAATAAGTGAGCAGTAACGAAGTATATATGTATATAATACGAAAATAGTGTAAAACGAGAGAAAAACAGCATTTTGAACTATTATGTGTCGACACATGTTGTTTTGCATCGACACATAACTTTTCCTTGCCCCTGCCAAACTAAATCAACTCAGTATGAGTCGACGCATAATGGGATGTGTCGACTCATTCCCTGCTTGTGTCGAAACATACGCGTTTTGTGTCGACTCATGCACCTTCCATCTTTCTGTTTTAGGCCCTGAGTAGCAGTATGAATCGATGCATACAGCCATGTGTCGACTCATACCCTACTTTTTTCACTTAGAATGAGTCGACCCATGTGGGTATGTGTCCACCCATGTTACAGTTTTTTGCCTCTATCAACATTCTTTTGCATGTATCAGTCAGTTTTCAACATATAAATGATAAAAATGAACAGGAAGGAAATTATTAATTTCAAGAGTAATGATTACTTCATCTTATCTTCAGAAATAAACCAACAATGATGTATGGAAAATGTAAGGTTGAGATGACTTACCTTGCAACTGCACTTTCGGTTTTGAGTCTGAAACCCTTCAAGAAGCTGTGTGGACTTTAATGAAACTCCAGGAAGCTGCTAGACTTTCCTTTGTGTTAAAGATTGCTGAATCAACTCCCAACAATCAAGTTTATGTAGTACTGTCTTCTGTTTAGAAGTTGAGAATAAGAGCACTACATAAACTGTTCTTGAGCTTGAGCAGTATCTATGTGATAATGAAGTATTTTTTGAGGATTTATGGGAGGTGTTGTACCCCAAAATTTTCCCTCTCATATTTCTCAATACATGGCAAGAAAAATCTCCAAGTGGCTCAAGATTGCTCAAGAGTTGGACAGTCAAGCTATCTCCTAAGGCAGTCAACCCCAAATTAGGGTTTTGTGTTGCATCAAGATCTTTGAGTCCAAATGACCTCAAGTGCTCCCTAATGTCCTAATATGTTCTCAAGATCATCCATGTCAAATTTCAAGCCTTGCAGAGGAAGTTTGCTCAGTCAATTGCTCAAAGGGTCCAAAAATCGACTATGCTAGGGCAAAAGTCAACTGTGACCCAAATACAGTCAAACTTCAAGAGTTTTTGTCAAAATTCTCATTTTGAAGTATATTTCATCATTTTATCAAGGGTTGATCATGATTCATCAAGGATTGCTCAAAATTCATCAAGACTCAAAAGTTGCTAAATTAGGGTTTTGCAGGAAAAGTCAACTCAACTTTGACCAAGCATAACTTTCTCATACTTTATGATAAATGACCCATCCAAAGATAATTTTGAATAGGATGCAATTTCCTACAATCCATCTTCATACCCCAAGATCAGAAAATGCACTCAGAAGAAGTTATAAATTTGGACATTATAGGTCATTTTTGAAAGCCAACAAAAACACCTTATTTGCCAAAGCTTATAACTTGAGCATGGAATATAAAAATGATATGAGACCAAAAGGGTTTGTTCGAGAACATCTCAAGCTTTCTAAAAAGTCCAAGAACACCTCCAAAGGTTCAAAGTTGAAGAAGTTATGTATTGTTGAAGTTGGGCATTTTTGTAAAATTGCAAAAAGTCAACTATCCCCAAAACTTCAAATTTTGTCAAATGGGCCCATTCTTTTCCACTTGATTTGATTTTTCCACATTAAACACTTGTCCTAGCTTCAGCCTTGTGTCCATTTATCAATTTTATTAATTTATTTGATTTTTAATGAATTATTTCATTTTTAATCAAATTAAATCCAATTAAATCCAAACATTGATTATTTGATCTCTTTTGGGCTATTTCAGGATTGAATCATCATCATCAAGTGTATCAAATTCGTATCAAGAATTCCATGTGCAAAAAGATTGGATTTTTGACAAAATAGGCAAGCTTTCAATGGTGGATCAAATCAAATCCCATGGCATCAATGTGCAAGGATTCAATCCACAAATGTTAACCTAATACATTGCATATTACATATACAAGCCAAAGCACATGAAAACTGGACCTAGAGGCTGCAAGAACACCAAGAACAAAACTTGAAAAAAGGTGGAAAAAGTGCAAAACTGAAATCACACTTAGAGGCGTTTACAAAGGCAAAACTCAACACCAATCAATTGCTGGGTGTCTACTCAACCTCCTGCAATCCAAAGCAAGCTCTCATATGCATCAAAATGCACTGTAAGCATCACGTTCCATGGCCCTGTATTCAAAATCGTAACTCTCTATTTTCGCATCATTCTGACAAATCTTTGACATATTTATGATGCTTATGAGATTTCTGAACTTTTGGCATTGTGTGATTGCATTGATATGGACTGTAACCCTATAGCCGAACCTAGAGTTTTGTAGTTTGTTTTTTGGGCATTTCTTTTACAGGCAAAATTAGCCACATTGATGGACATAGGCATGACTGGAGGAGGAAGACGAGCATAACCATGGTCTTGGATTTAATTTTCATGGCCTAGAATTGATTTTAGGGTTGATCTACGAATTCAGCTGCGAATATAAATCCGCAAGAAAAAGTACAGGGTTGAAGGAAGAAGACGATGACGCGTCAGTCCCCCTATGGTTGGTTCAAATATTCGCGCGTTTTATTTTTTTATTCTGGCATATTACGTGTTTTCCCATATTATTATTATTGCCTAATATATTAACAGATGAAGCATGATGGCTGAGTGGTAGTGGCGTGTGTCCAATGACCTACAGGACCTGGGTTCGAATCCCAGGTCCCCATGTTATTTGTTATATTTTTCATTCAGGTGATCCAGTGTTGACCCAAGCGTGTAGCCTACAATACTCCCTCATTCAATCAGTGGACAGATGGCCCCAGGCCAAATCTGATGGCCCAGATGGAACGTCCACCATACTACCTGGTCAAGGTGCACACATGGAATCAGGAGAGTCAACCAGGCCTGCACAATTGGGCCATGGAATTTGCTATTCAGACTCCTCAATCAGGCCCAAATCTCTAATTCTTTCTATTTCACATTTATTTTATTTATTTGTTTGTTTAATTATTTTTATTATTAATTAACCATCAAACTTTTTTCTTCATAAAATTAAAACCAAAAAATATTTTATTTATTAAATTAAATTTTAGTATTTTATTTTTTTGTTAACAAAATAAATAAATAAATTTAGTTTTAATTAGGAATAACTTTAATATCTATTTTGCAATAATTAAAATTAACTTAGACAATTAGGTTTTTATTAACATTGATTAAATTTATTTTTATTTCTTTAAATACCAAAAAACCCAAAAAATATTTGTATTAATTAATTTACTAATTTAATAATTAATCTAGTTTAATTTCTTCCATAAATTCAAAATAACCAAAAAAATCTTTTCTTTAATTAAAGGGTCAAAACCCTAAAAGCTTGCGCCCGAATTAATTTCCCGCACGCGATCTATTTTATTCAATATTGTATTTGTTTCTGGAATGTAATACCTTAATAAGACTTTACTATTTTTACCGCTTTATTTATTTTCCGCATTTTAACTTCAAGGGTTGCTTTTGGCGATGTAAATACCCGACGCCTTGTAATAGTTAGTTTAATTTCCGCAATTTAATTTCCGCAACTTATAAACTGTTAGATGTTTGATAATAGGGAATGCATGACAAGATTGAACGTTTAAACCTAAAATCAACATAGATCACCATTAACATGTACAAAGATAAAATAAACTGAAAACAACACACTCGCACATGCGCACTCTTAGGGTACACCTCACTTGGTTGCCTTCGTAACGCGGTCATTGAGTATAGGAAGTTTTAGAGGTCACCCTCTTGTCCAAAGATCATAGTTGCCCCGAAACGGTTGCCTCGAAAAAAATGATCTAAGACATTAGGGTTACCGCTAAGGCGTCCTAACATTGCTTTAGTGACCGCACGTCCCTAAAATCGAATTGACCCTTAAACTTCAACGACGAGGATACCTACTCATTCATGGTGGGATAGCCCTGTCTAAAGGAAGATAACATAGAACGATTCCCTTTTCGAGTAGGTAGATGGTTCTTAAGTACTTGCTCTTTCAAAAAACAAAAACAAAATCTTTTTCACACTTACACCTTTCAAACAAAAACTTCTTCAAACCCACAAACACAAAGAAAAGCAATTTTGAAAACAATATGAGCAAGTACCTAAGAGCCCGTGGATAACCACGGATAGAAAGGGTGCTAACACCTTCCCTTTCTATAATCTACCCCCCGAACCCGAGAAATATCTCGAAAAAGGAATTTTTCTATGCTTTTTTCCTTTCCTTGTTGGATAAAATAAAATACGGTGGCGACTCTTGCTTACCGCGACATTTTGCAAAAAAAAACGCAAAACACAAATCAACATTCCAAAAACAGTCAGTTCTTTCCCACCGTATCACAGAACTGGCGACTCTGCTGGGGACAATTCTTATAAGTGGGGTGTACCTTAGGATTAGATCATTGTGTTTTCAATTGTTTGCTTTGTATGCTTTATATTTATGGGCTTGTATCGGAGTTACTATAGATCCTAACCTGGATCTGGGGATACCCTTTAGGTAAGTAGCAATAAACTGTGAGGGAACTGTACAACGTAGACCAATACGGTTGAAGCAGTAGCTACGTTGGTGTGGCACTTTAGTGTGTACTGATATCTCTTGTGTTGGAACGAGGAGAATATGGGTCTTCTAAGGGGTCATTAAGCACCAACTGACATTAGAACCTTTAAATTGACCAACTTGGCCATAGAACAGTAGCAGTATGCTACACTCATTGAGGCTAAACTCTCGCGATGATTTCGGCCGCAAGAAAAGGTTGCTAAACTGGAATTATGACCGATCGAGGGTAGTCAGTGATATTGAGATCCTCTAGAACCCGATTACTATTTTTAGGACAGGTTTGAACCAACTGAACTGAAATAGGGTAGTACCTAAGCTTCTTGCCAGCCTGAAATCTAAGGGCTCTCTGTGTGACTTGTGTGCCTTTACCATGTTTGCTATTTGTGGATAATTATGGTGTGCTTTCTATCATGACATCATAACATCATAACATTGCATACATCTTGCATTGGACTAACCTATTTCAAAGACAGGAGGGATTCATCTTTGTTCTGTTTTGTAGGTCATGATGCCCATGCGTAGGAACACCATCCGGATCAATTTTGTCCAGGTTCCCACTATGCTTAAAGAACTGATTGCAAAGATGCTAGATACAACCTCCTTCATCAGGAGACATGGTCACCTCTTGGGTTTGGTCACTTCCAAATTGGACGAGCAGATGATGAGTGTCCTGGTCCAATTCTATAATCCGTTGTACCATTGCTTTACTTTTCAGGACTACCAGTTGGTTCACACCTTAGAAGAGTTCTCTGATGTGCTCGGTATCTCTATTTTGGAGTAGACCCTGTTTACTGGTTGGGAGAAGATCCTTAGGCCAGAAGAGATTGCTTCAGCCCTTCATATGATAAAGGATGAGGTAATGGCTAATTGGGAGACTAGAAGTGGAGCAAAGGGCTTTCTGACTAAGTTCTTGGTTGGTAAGGCTAATTATTTCTGGGATAGTCTAGACTTCAAGGCATTCGAAGATATTCTGGCTCTTCTGATATATGGCTTGATATTGTTTCCGAACCCTGACTCCTTTGTTGATGTGAATGCGGTGAAAATCTTCATCTCTTGTTATCCTGTACCCACTCTCTTGGGTGACATTCTTCATCAGCTTTATGCCCGTACTGCTCGAAAGCGGGGAACCTTGATGTGCTGTGCTCCATTATTGGCAAGGTGGTTTATTTTGCACCTCCCCAAATCAGTGCTAAAGAACAAAGGAGGCATGGGTTGGGCCTATAGGGTTATGTCTCTCTCTCATAATGATATCATTTGGACTATCAAGGGTATGGACGAGGTGGCTATTATTGATCGATGTGGGGAATACCCCAATGTTCCACTGATAGGAACCAATGGAGGAATTACCTACAATCCATGCTTGGCCTTACGTCAGTTTGGGCGATCTAGAAGAGAAGGTCCACATGAATTGTTAATGCTTAGTATCATTTTTGATTTTCAAGGGGATAGCGATGAGCAACGCCGCAGATTCATAAGGGCCTGGGATAGAGTTCACAGATCTGATTCACATGAGCTGGGTCCAAAGACTTCTCTTCCAATGGAGCCATATCTCATATGGGTTCGTATCCGTGCCCAAAAGCTGGGTATGCCGTATGAAGCTGTCCTGCCTATCATTATTGAAGTTGCTAATGAAGAAGGGGTTCTTCCGACCATCCTCCATCCTCATATGCCCACTGACATTGGGGCACTAAAAAGGTCTTGGATGCAGCTGAGAGAAGAGCGGGATGCTTACCGAGAAAAGTTTAACGAGCAAGAGCAGAAGATTCAGAAGTTGACTAGGCAGCTGGTGAACGAGCGGATCCTCAATGACTATGTCCGCACCGACAAGAAGCGACCATGGGAGCACTGATTTTCCTTTGATTATTTCCTTTCCAGTTTTTATTTACTTTTCAGTATTTCCTTTCTTGTAACGCCTTAAGGGCAATTTGTTGAACAATTTGAATTTCAAGTCTATCTAATAAAAGTGTGTTTCATTTCTTGTTTACGAATTTGAATCCCCCTATTATCTTTGAAATCATGTCATACGCATTTTATCCCATGCACTTCATAACAGGTACCCATTACAGGTCTCTTATCTTCTTCGTTGTTTATTTCAGCACTCATCATGTCTGCTGAACCATCAACTGAACAAGCAATCAAGGCCCTACAGGCCCAGAATGCCCAATTCCAAGAGCTGTTCATGAATCTAGCTAAGGGTCAGCAAGATCTGAGGACCCTGATTCTGAAAGAGAAGAAGAAGAAGAAGAAGAAGAGGACAGTCCTGTTTAACACAGGTCACAGATTTGGAAACAGGCTACGGGATGAAGTTGATTTGACCACCTCATCTGGAGGGAAAGATAGTCAGGAAGAAAGGAGGGCTACTAGCCCTGTGGTCTCAGACAACGAGACGGACTTCGACGAAGACCAGTATCCTCCTGCTGAGGACAAATACAAGAAACTGGAAGACCGGTTTAGTGCGATGGAAGTTCAGAAAGTGCCTGGTCTGGACTTTGGTGATCTAGGTCTATCATCTGGGGTGGTAATTCCCCACAAGTTCAAGGCACCAGCATTTACTAAGTATGACGGAGTTTCTTGTCCGAAGCTGCACCTCCGGTCATATGTAAGGAAGATTCAGCCGTACACCGCTGATAAGAACCTATGGATCCACTTCTTTCAAGACAGTCTCTCAGGGACTCAGCTTGAATGGTTTTACCAGTTGGTCGGAGCCAGTATCCGCAGTTGGGAAGATTTGGCTACTGCTTTCTACAGGCAGTACCAATACAATTCCGACCTCGCTCTCACGCGTACCCAACTCTAGGGTATGTCTATGGGAACGGGTGAAGGTTTCAAAGATTATGCTCAGAAGTGGAGGGACCTCGCCGGAAGAGTGCAACCACCCTTGGCTGATCGGGAGCTTGTGGATATGTTTCTGGGGACCTTGTCTGGTCCATTTTTCAACCATCTGATTGGAAGCTCTTCATCTAGGTTTACAGAGCTAATTATGATCGGTGAAAGGATTGAGGCTGGCATTAAGTCTGGTAAGATACAGAAGGGTGCCTCATCAAGCACCGAGAAGAAGCCTTTTAAGAAGGAATCCAGTGTTGTTTACAGTTTGAAAAGCCAGAATAAACCTGAACGGCGCCAAGCTGTTAATGCGGTAGTCATTTCAAGACCTGTTGGGGCTCCTCAGCACAACAATCAACAAAAGGCCGAGAGACCTTGAAGGCAATTCACCCGTCTCAGCATGACTTTGTCTCAGATTCTGCCGCAGCTATTGAAAACCAATCTAGTAACTCCAAAGGAGGCTCCGCAGAATCCCAACACTGCATCACCAAAGTACAACCCTAATGCCCGCTGTGCTTTTCACTCTGATAGCCTGGGACATAATACAGATGATTTTTGGACTTTGAAGAACAAAATACAGGACTTAATTGATGCTAAGGAGATTGAGTTCGAGGCGCCCGAAAGACCTAATGTTGGGACTGCTCCTATGCCCAAGCATGGAGTGAATGCTATAGATGAAGACTCGTTTGTGGTTTCTGTGAACGACATTGTTACCCCTTTGATAACTGTAAAGAAGAACCTTTTTCTAACCGGTTTATTTTCAGGTTGTGACGAAGGTTGTCGTATGTGTTCTACCCTACCAACCGGTTGCCATCTTTTGAAATCAGGTGTCCAACGCCTGATGGATAGTAAAGAAATTCTGTTTGAGAAGACTGTTGTTCCCTTAGTTCATACTGAAGAAGTTGCTATTATCACCATTCTCGACAATTCTTCCAAGGCTTCCTCGAGAAAGCCTGTTAGAATTACATTTGTTCCAAGAATCGCACCATTGATCATCACTGTTCCTGGGCCTATCCCCTATACATCTGATAAAGCTGTCCCTTGGCACTATGGGGCTGATGTTTATTTTCATGGAGTTAAACAAGAGTTGGATGCTGGTACTGACGTCAGCAATATTGTGGGACCTGCTAAAGTCACCCGCAGCGGAAGACTTTTCTCCCCTGATATCTCTCCACCAACTGCCCGGAAACCTATTGTTATTACACCTGCTAGTGTACCTGCTGCTATTCCTGTTCAAGTTCCCATTCTTACCCCTGTCGCCGAGTCATCTGACACTCGGGGCAAAGGGATCACCAGTGAGCCTGCCCAGACGGAGGCACCAAAGACGATTACTGTTGAAGATTCTAGACAAGAGATGGAAGAGATTTTAAAGATCATCAAAAAGAGCGACTACAATGTAGTAGAGCAGCTGGGGCAAACCCCATCCAAGATTTCTATGTTATCTCTGTTGCTATGCTCAGAGGCCCATGCCAAGGCTCTGATTGCTTTCTTGAAGACTGCACACGTACCGCAAGAAACGTCAGCTGATCAGTTTAAAGATTGTGTGGCTAGTCTGACTGCTGATAATGGGTTGGGTTTCTCTGACGCTGACTTGACTGCTAAAGGGAAGAATCACAATGATGCCCTGCATGTCTCCATTGAATGCAGGGGCACTACTCTTGCTCACGTATTGGTGGATACTGGTTCCTCATTGAACGTTTTGCCTAAGAAAGCTCTAGACTGGTTGGACTGTGAAGGGTTGGAGTTGAAACCAAGCAACATTGTCGTCAGGGCCTTTGATGGGTCTAAGGGGATGGTGCACGGAGAAGTGGATATCCCGATTAAGGTTGGTTCTCGGGTTTTTGCATCTACATTATATGTGATGGACATTCGGCCATCTTATTCTTGTTTGTTGGGTTGTCCATGGATCCACAAAGTTGGGGCCGTAACCTCAACGCTCCACCAGAAGCTGAAGTACCCAGTGAAAGGGAAGATTGTGACAGTACAGGGAGAAGAGGAGTACATGGTGAGCCACCTCAACTCTTTCCGATATGTAGAGATGGATGGGGAGTTCATTGAAACCCCATTTCAGCATTTTGAAGAGGTTCCCCAGATGCTGGCATCAACTGAGACTATTGTTGAAGATTCTCCTATGAAGATGGCCTCCCTAAAGGATGCCCGGGCTGTTGTCGAGAAAGGTGGGTGTGCGAATTGGGGCCAACTCCCTAGTTTTGCACAGAAGACTAATAAGTTTGGTTTAGGTTTCACTGCAGAAGCTCAAAAGGCTGTTCAGAATGAACGGATCGGAAGACCTCCCGTGTTCATCAGCAACTCGAGAGTGAATGCCATTGAAGACGATGTGGAAGAGTCTGAGTTCGACAGCTGGATCTATCCTACGACCAACGGTGGACCAAGCAACTGGACAGCAAAGGACTTCGTCCCTATTTCTTTTGTTACCCAGTAATGAAACTTTTTGTTTTGAATATGTAACAGACAATGTTTTAAACTTTACGGCCCGATGTCTTACACGGGGCACCGTGGCTTCATTTGTGAGGGCTTTATGTGTGTCATTTTCATATATCATTAATAAAAGCATTGGACGTTTCTTGCATTTCAAATTTTGCGCTCCTTGTTTTTCTTATATATTGCAAAACAACTATTTTACACACACTCACATATACAGGTCTACATCCACTCTGGATCTCACTGGTAACGACTCTGCTACTGCCAGTTATAACTTTGAAAATCCGATCAACTTAGCCGAAGACGAAGGTGAAGATGATTGCGAAGTTCCCGGTGAACTTGCAAGACTGTTACTTCAAGAAGAGAGGGTTATTCAGCCGCACGAAGAGCCGGTGGAATCAGTGAATCTGGGTACAGAGATAGACAAGAAGGAAGTCAAGATCGGGGCAAATCTGGAGCTTAGTGTGAAGCAACGGTTGATTCAGATGCTGCGTGACTGTGTTGATATCTTCGCCTGGTCTTATGAAGATATACCTGGGTTGGATACCGATATTATGGTTCACCACCTGTCTACCAAGGAAGACTATCCTCCAATGAAACAGAAGGTCCGCCGAATGTGCCCAGAGATGTCTGAGAAAATCAAGGCTGAAGTTATGAAACAGTTTGACGCCGGTTTCCTAGCAGTTACTTCTTACCCTCAGTGGGTGGCCAATGTGGTTCTTGTGCCGAAGAAGGATGGTAAGGTCCGAATGTGTGTTGATTATAGGGATCTGAACAGGGCGAGTCCCAAGGATGATTTTCCTCTACCTCATATCGACGTTCTGGTTGACAACACTGCTCAACACAAGGTATTCTCCTTTATGGATGGCTTCTCCGGTTATAATCAGATTAAATGGCTCCCAAAGACACGGAGAAGACAACTTTTGTTACTCAGTGGGGTACCTTTTGCTACAAGGTCATGCCTTTTGGATTGAAAAATGCTGGGGCAACGTATCAGTGTGCCATGGTGGCTTTGTTTCATGCCATGATCCATCATGAGATTGAGGTATACGTCGATGATATGATTGCAAGGTCCCAGACTGAGGAAGAACACCTTGACCATCTGCAGAAGCTATTTGACAGGATGAAGTTGTACAAGCTAAGGTTAAACCCGAACAAGTGCACCTTCGGGGTGAGATCTGGTAAGCTACTGGGTTTCGTCGTGAGCGACAAAGGTATTCAAGTGGATCCTGCAAAAGTGAAAGCTATACAGGAGATGCCAGCTCCCAGAACAGAGAAAGAGGTCAGAGGCTTCCTGGGACGACTGAACTACATTGCCTGATTCATCTCACACCTGACTGCTACTTGTGAACCAATCTTCAAGTTACTGAAGAAAGATCAAGTGGTACGATGGAATGATGAATGTCAGGCCGCTTTCGAAAGGGTCAAAGAGTATCTCCAAGAGCCACATATTCTGATGCCTCCAGTTGAAGGGAGACCTTTGATCTTATACTTAACAGTACTCGACAACTCAATGAGGTGTGTGTTGGGTCAGCATGACGAGTCTGGCCGAAAAGAGCATGCTATTTATTACCTTAGCAAAAAGTTTACCGACTGTGAGACCTGATACTCACTGCTCGAGAAAACTTGCTGTGCTTTGGCATGGGCTGCTCGCCGGCTGAGACAGCATATGCTGACTCACACTACTTTATTGATATCGAAGATGGATCCAATCAAGTATATCTTCGAGAAGCCTGCTTTGTCCGGAAGAATAGCAAGATGGAAGATGATCTTGACTGAGTATGACATCCAGTACATGACTCAAAAGGCAATCAAGGGAAGTGTGTTGGCAGACCATTTGGCACATCAAGCAGTGGATGATTACCAGTCTATGAACTTTGAATTTCCAGACGAGAATATCATGTTGGTAACTGACTGTGAGACACCTGGACCGGATGAAGGACCTGAGGAAGGATCCCGATGGTCTATGTACTTTGATGGAGCTTCAAACTCTTTGGGTAATGACATTGGCGTCGTGATCATATCTCCTAAAGGCTCCCATACTCCGTTCACCGCCCGACTATGTTTCAACTACACCAACAACATGGAGGAGTATGAAGCGTGCATCATGGGTCTTCGAGCAGCAATTGACCTAAGGATTAAGTTTCTAAGTGTTTTCGGAGATTCCTCTCTCGTGATCAGTCAGATCAAAGGCGAGTGGGATATGAAACACCCAAATCTTATTCCTTACAAGGAGTATGTGTTGACTTTGCTTCCCCACTTCGAAGAAATAACCTTTGAACACTTCCCTAGAGAGGAGAATCACTTGGCGGACGCGCTGGCTATGATGTCTTCTATGTTCAAAGTCATTTGGGACAACGAGGCTCCCCGGATTATCATTGAAAGATTGGATGAACCTGCACATTGCTGTGATATTGAGACTGAAGAGGTAGCAGAAAAGCCCTAGTTTCATGAGATAAAAAGGTATCTTGAAGCTCAAGAATACCCCGAGGGTGCATCTGTTAATGACAAGAAGTTTCTGAGGAGGTTCGCATCAAAGTTCTTCATCATCAATGACATCCTTTACAAGCCAACCATGATTCGACCTTAATGCGTTGTATGGATAAGAATATTACTGCCGCCCGAGGGTAATACAAGGATTGCTCAAAATTCATGATATCCGCAACCACAACTTATCTCCCTAAAAAGGTGAAGGATATTTCATCATTTTATCAAGGGTTGATCATGATTCATCAAGGATTGCTCAAAATTCATCAAGACTCAAAATTTGCTAAATTAGGGTTTTACAGGAAAAGTCAACTCAACTTTGACCAAGCATAACTTTCTCATACTTTATGAGAAATGACCCATCCAAGGTCATTTTGAAGAGGATGCAATTTACTACAATCCATCTTCATACCCCAAGATTAGAAAATGCACTCACAAGAAGTTATAAATTTGGACATTATAGGTCATTTTTGAAAGTCAACAAAAACACCTTTTTTGCCAAAGCTTATAACTTGAGCATGGAATATCAAAATGAGATGAGGCAAAAAGGGTTGGTTATAGGACATCTCAAGCTTTCTAAAAATTCCAATAACACCTCCAAAAGTTAAAAATTGAAGAAGTTATGCATTGTTGAAGTTGGGCATTTTTGCAAAATTGCCAAAAGTCAACTATCCCCAAAACTTCAAATTTTGTCAAATGGGCCCATTCTTTTCCACTTAATTTGATCTTTCCACATTGCACACGTGTCCTAGCTTCAGACTTGTGTCCATTTATCAATTTTATTAATTTATTTGATTTTTTAATGAATTATTTCATTTTTAATCAAATTAAATCCAATAAAATCCATACATTGATTATTTGATCTCTTTTTGGCTATTTCAGGATTGAATCATCATCATCAAGTGTATCAAATTCGTATCAAGCATTCCATGTGCAAATAGATTGGATTTTTGACAAAATAGGCAAGCTTTCAATGGTGGATCAAATCAAATCCCATGGCATCAATGTGCAAGGATTCAATCCACAAATGTTAACCTATTACATTGCATATTACATATACAAGCCAAAGCACACGAAAACTGGACCTAGAGACTGCAAGAACACCAAGAACAAAACATGAAAAAAGGTGGAAAAAGTGCAAAACTGAAATCACACTTAGAGGCGTTTACAAAGGCAAAACTCAACACCAATCAATTGTTGGGTGTCTACTCAACCTCCTGCAATCCAAAGCAAGCTCTCATACGCAACAAAATGCACTGTAAGCATCACATTCCATGGCCCTGTATTCAAAATCGTAACTCTCTATTTTCGCATCATTCTGACAAATCTTTGACATATTTATGATGCTTATGAGATTTCTGAACTTTTGGCATTGTTTGATTGCATTGATATGGACTGTAACCCTATAGCCGAACCTAGAGTTTTGTAGTTTGTTTTTTGGGCATTTCTTTTACAGGCAAAATTAGCCACATTGATGGACATAGGCATGACCGGAGGAGGAAGACGAGCATAACCATGGTCTTGGATTTAATTTTCATGGCCTAGAATTGATTTTAGGGTTGACCTACGAATTCAGCTGTGGATATAAATCCGCAGGAAAAAGTACAGGGTTGAAGGAAGAAAACGATGACGCGTCAGTCCCCCTATGGCTGGTTCAAATATTCGCGCGTTTTATTTTTTTATTCTGGCATATTACGTGTTTTCCCATATTATTATTATTGCCTAATATATTAACAGGTGAAGTGTGATGGCTGAGTGGTAGTGGCGTGTGTCCAATGACCTACAGGACCTGGGTTTGAATCCCAGGTCCCCATGTTATTTGTTATATTTTTCATTCAGGTGATCCAGTGTTGACCCAAGCGTGTAGCCTACAATACTCCCTCATTCAATCAGTGGACAGATGGCCCCAGGCCAAATCTGATGGCCCAGATGGAACGTCCACCATACTACCTGGTCAAGGTGCACACATGGAATCAGGAGAGTCAACCAGGCCTGCACAATTGGGCCATGGAATTTGCTATTCAGACTCCCCAATCAGGCCCAAACCTCTAATTCTTTCTATTTCACATTTATTTTATTTATTTGTTTGTTTAATTATTTTTATTATTAATTAACCAATCAAACTTTTTTCTTCATAAAATTAAAACCAACAAATATTTTATTTATTAAATTAAATTTCAGTATTTTATTTTTTTGTTAACAAAATAAATTAATTAATTTAGTTTTAATTAGGAATAACTTTAATATCTTTTTTGCAATAATTAAAATTAACTTAGACAATTAGGTTTTTATTAACATTGATTAAATTTATTTTTATTTCTTTAAATACCAAAAAACCCAAAAAAATATTTTTATTAATTAATTTACTAATTTAATAATTAATCTAGTTTAATTTCTTCCATAAATTCAAAATAACCAAAAAAATCTTTTCTTTAATTAAAGGGTCAAAACCCTAAAAGCTTGTGCCCAATTTAATTTCCCACACGCGATCCATTTTATTCAATATTGTATCTGTTTCCGGAATGTAATAGCTTAATAGGACTTTACTATTTTTACCGCTTTATTTATTTTCTGCATTTTAATTTCAAGGGTTACTTTTGGCGATGTAAATACCCGACGCCTTGTAATAGTTAGTTTAATTTCCGCAATTTAATTTCCGCAACTTACAAACTGTTAGATGTTTGATAATAGAGAATGCATGACAAGATTGAACATTTAAACTTAAAATCAACATAGATCACCATTAACATGTACAAAGATAAAATAAACTGAAAACAACACACTCGCACATGCGCACTCTTAGGGTACACCTCACTTGGTTGCCTTCGTAACGCGGTCATTGAGTATAGGAAGTTTTGGAGGTCGCCCTCTTGTCCAAAGATCATAGTTGCCCCGAAACGGTTGCCTCGAAAAAAATAATCTAAGACATTAGGGTTACCGCTAAGGCGTCCTAACATTGCTTTAGTGACCGCACGTCCCTAAAATTGAATTGACCCTTAAACTCCAACGACGAGGCTACCTACTCATTCATAGTGGGATAGCCCTTTCTAAAGGAAAATAGCATAGAACGATTCCCTTTTCAAGTAGGTAGATGGTTCTTAAGTACTTGATCTTTCAAAAAACAAAAACAAAATCTTTTTCACACTTACACCTTTCAAACAAAAACTTCTTCAAACCCACAAACACAAAGAAAAGCAATTTTGAAAACAATATGAGCAAGTACCTAAGAGCCTGTGGATAACCACTGATAGAAAGGGTGCTAACACCTTCCCTTTCTATAATCTACCCCCGAACCCGAGAAATATCTCGAAAAAGGAATTTTTCTGTGCTTTTTTCCTTTCCTTGTTGGATAAAATAAAAGACGATGGTGACTCTTGCTTACCGCGAAATTTTGCAAAAACAAACGCAAAACACAAACCAGCATTCCAAAAACAGTCAGTTCTTTCCCACCGTATCACAAGAGGGTTAGCAAGGTTGTATATTAGTGGTTTGTGGATCTTTTCTTTTTTTATCCATCAAAACAGAGTTGAAGATGAACAAAGCTTTTATGGATGAAATGGGTTTTATGAATGAGCTGGTTTTTTTACAAAAAAGTTATGTTTTTCGTTTCTCTCTTCCTTTTTTTCTCCAAAAGTCCTCTTTTTCTGTCTTATGAATCAGTCCCTTTTGTAGCCCCTTGACTGAGGTTTAGGAGGGAAACAAAATAAGTTGTTTTGAACTATTTTTGTATATTGCTTTGATGCTTTTTCCACACAATTTTCTTTTGCCATTTTGGTGCAATTTTGTGGCTGTTATGATGCAGGTTGGAGCAGACTGCATAGAGCAGTTCTGGACTGGTTTTTTGGACTGTATAGGGCAGCATATATAGGTTTTGTGACAGGTTTGTGGTTCAGCATAGCACAAGGTTTTGTAGGACAACAAATGAACAGATTTTTGGAGTGTTGTGGCAATGCATAGAAGTAACATATCATTTTTTATTCAACCATAATTTGGACAACATAGTTTGCAGCATGAAGCAAGTTTAATTTGTGGAGCAATTTATACACATTGTATCAAAGACAAAGCATTATGGCAAGGTTTTGAGTCAAAGGGAAAAGTCCAAGCAATACAAAGTTTAGGGTTTGTAAACTTGCAAAAATTTCACTTTGTAATAACTTGAATTATTTATAACATCTTGAACTATTTTGAATTGTAGTGACAAGATGTCATGAAGCAATGGATTTAACTTAGAAAAATTTCCAAGTCTTGCAAAAGTTGGATTTTTTGACTTTCTTGATTTTTGATGATCAAATTTCATATTTTGGATGTCTTGATGAAATATGATTTTTGGGACCCAACTTTGGTAAAAAAGTCAAAGTTTGACTTTTTTTAGTGTACAATTGACTTTTCCCACCAGTTGACTGAATTTTGTCTATCAATCCACTGATCTCAGAAGATGAATTGAAATGTGCAATTAGAAAAAAAATGACTCGCTCAGATCCTTGAGATCCTGCTTCCAACCAATAAGCTAGGTATTAGGTCAAAAATCAAAGTTCGATCATTCTCAGTCACAAACCTAGTTGTTGCACCCCAAAATTTGCCCTCCCATATTCTTCAAGAAATTGCCAAGCCAAGTCACAAATTCCCCAAGGGTTACACAGTGCAACAGTCTCCCATACAGTCAAAACTAGGGTTTGGGTTCTGGTCAAGAAAAGGAAGTTTTCAAAGGCCCAATCAAATCTCATATGCCTAAAAATGTGGTCAAGCATCCTCATATCAAGTTTCAAGGCATTCAGCTCAAAATTGCACAGTCAAAACCCTAAATTGCACTACAGTCAACTGTAGGGGCAAAATGGTCATTTGACAGTCAAAAGTTCAAATTTTTGGTCAACATATCATTTTGAAGCCACAAACATCATTTGATCAATGCTTGATCATGATTCTCAAAATTTGGCTCAGAAATCATCAAAGATGCAAAAGTTACTATATTTGGACAGCTGAAAAAGTCAACTGAAATTGACCAGGGCATAACTTTCACATGGATTATCAGAAAAATTCCATCCAAAGCTCATTTTGAAAAGAAAGACATTTCCTACAACTCATCTTCATATTCCAAGTCCAAGAAATGCTCTCACAAAAAGTTATCAATTTCAACATTATAGGTCATTTTCAAAAGTCAACAAAAAGGGACTTTAAGTCAAAGGCCATAACTTGAGATTGGTAAATAAAAATGACATGGGACCAAAGGCATTGGTTAGAGGACTCAAAGACCTTTCCAAAATGTCCAAGAACATGAGAAAAGCTTAAAAATTGAGCAAGTTATGCCTTATGGAAGTTGGGAAATTTTTGGGAATTTTGAAAAGTCAACTTTGATTCAAATGGTCTAGAATTGCTAATGGGCCTATTTTTCTTCCATGATTCATCATTCCAAGCCTATGCACGACCACTTGGCCCAAAGGGAAGCATTTTCTCATTTTTTATTTATTTATTTGAATTTTTATTTATATTAATTCAATTAAATCAATTAAATATGTGAAAAATATCTAAATGAACCAAACAAATCTTTTTGTACACATTCTAGACTCAATATTTCGTGCACATCCCAATATGGCAAGATTTGGTTAGAATTGATCATAATTTGCACAAAAACCATGTGAAAAAGATATGTAAAGATCCTTAAGAAATCAAATATTGAAAACCATTATGGCCATGGATTTTATGCAATTTTCTTAAACTAATATGCTCATTACATAACCAGGAATACAACCCTAAGCCTTACACACTGAATGCTGCGCAGGAAGAGCCCTTACAATCTTGGAACTTTTTGTCAAAAAAGCAAATTCTGAAAAGCACTCTAGAGGTCGATTCAAGTCTTAATCTTGATTCCAATAGCTTCATTGTGGTTCTCTGAACGTGTGCCAATCAAGAACAACAACCAAAGCTCCAAGAATTTGTAGATTAAACTCAGACTGTGTCACGAAATTTTCAAAATCGTATATCATAATCCACGCATCTTTTTGCATTTTTATTTATGGATTCTTGTTCAGTGTGATGTTTCGAAGCTAACCAATACTTTTGATTGAATTATTACGCGTTATACGCGATTTCACCATGTTTAATATTTAGGGTTTGCAGAATGTCAAAATAGGGCTTTTGCAATACAGTAAAATTAGCCCTTAAGACCACCATGGTTGGACTCAGTGCCTAGAGACGAAGAAGAATCCCTACTCGCGCCTAATTTATGTTGAGAGATGAGCTATTCGCTATTTTTCAATAGCCCACCTTCTGCAACGCGTTGAAAACCGTTGCTATTGGGTTTTGTTTTACAGGGGTGGTGGAGACGATGAAGCGTGGCAACCTGTGACTCGTGCGTTTAAATTTCGCGCGCTGAATCACTAATGTTTTTGTTTTTTCCTTTTGTTATTTATTGGTCATAATATATTTGAATAATCCACGTAGCTCAGCTGGCAAACTATCAAAGCATTGACGTCCAAGACCTGGGTTCGAGTCCCAGGTCTGAACAATTTCCATATTATTTTGCTATAATAATTCCCATGCAGTTTCAGTGCTATGGTTCACCATACGCCACCATCATCCAGACATCCACGTGCCCCCTGAGGATTAAACCAATGGCATGGATCTGAAGAACACGTACACTCCAGTCAACATACCATATAATGCATGAAAAAGTCAAACGGACCAACACCTAATTGGGCCAGAATTCCTGGAATCATACCTCCATGTTGGGACAGAAAACCCCCCCTGGTTTGCTTCTCTATACATTTTTTTTTTATTTTCAATAATGATTTTATTTTCTTTATTTGTTAAATTAATTAATTATTTCTTTACAAAATATAAAAATGCACAAAAATCAGAAAAAAGAGAAAAATATAATTTATTATTTTCATAGATAAATTGCATGTAAATATTTAGTATTAAATAGGTTTTAATTTTAATTCTTTTTTTACAACTAAAAATCCAAAATATAGAATTAGGTTTAATAACTTTTTATTCCTTTTTAATTTTCTTTTTTTATCATAATACTTATTTATTTATTATTTTCATAATTAAATTGTACATAAAAATAATTAGGTTTAAATTAGGTCAAATTTCAATATTTTCTTAATAACTAAAAAATAATTAGAATTAGGGTTTGACATTTTATTTTAGTTATAACTAATTCTCTTTTTTCCATTAAATCTTAAAAAACCTAAAAACACCAAAAAACATTTAATTTTAATTTTAATTTTTAATTGATTCCTTATTAATTTTAATTTTTTGCAAAACGGTCCAACGCCCATATTTTTAATTCCTTTAATTTGCGTATTTATTTTATTTCGCTTAAATAGTTATGTATCTCTCCCAAAGCCGTGTAAACAATTGCTCGCACTTTTATTTCTTTCGCTTTATTTACTTTCCGTCAAATCGGGTCCGGTTTAATTTTGGCGATGTGGACCCGCGCCATTTGTAATAGTTGTAGAGTTACTTTCCTCGCAAACTTTTAACTGTTAAACAAGCATGCAAGAATGTATGGCCTTAAAAATAAAATCAAGCGTAGATCACAACAAACATGACAAGACAAATACAATGAAAACAACACACGATTCGCACACACCACCCCTAGGGTACGCCTCACTGTTGCCTTGCCTCGAAAGGTGGTCGTCGAGTAGAGGATGTCTTAGTAAGTCCTCATGATCTGGGAACCTGGCATGAGGGTAGCTTCTAAGGTATCTTCCCATTGCTCTGGTGATCACCATGTCCCTAAAACTCGAATTGACCCGAACACCTCCAACGGTGGTGCTACCTACCTCTCAATGGTGGGATGGCACTACTTTTAAGGACATTTACACAGACGAATTCCTTAGGGTAGGTAGGTTCTCAAGGATACTTGCTCTAATTTCAAACAAATCAAAACATCTTTTCACCAACACTTTTCAAAAGCTTTCAAAGCAAATTTTTCAAACACTCTGACGTACGAGTCGAACTGAAATTTTTCAAAGAAACATTTTTAAACCCACATCGAAAAGCAAACAAACCTTTTGAAAACACAAATGAGCAAGTATCTAAGAGCCCATGGATAACCATGGATAGAAAGGGTGCTAACACCTTCCCTTTCTATAACCTACCTCCCGAACCGAGAGCAATCTCTTTAAGGAATTTTTCTGTGCTTTTGTCCTTTCCATTTGGAGAAAATAAAAGACGGTGGCGACTCTTGCTTCCGCGACATTTCGCGAACCAGCTTAAAAACAGTCAGTTCCAGATCCACCGATCACACTAGTTTTTCCCATTTTGTCCTTGTGAATGTCTTTCTTGGGAAATTGTAGTCCAAGACATGAATTTTGATAGAAGCAAGCCTAAAAGTCTAGGAGGATCCTTTGAGAAATAAGAGGGAAAAATTTGGGGTACAACAGGTGCTAACACCTTCCCTTTTCATAATCTATCCCCCAAACTCAAGAAATAATCTCAAGGGTCTTTCTTGTTCTTTTCATCCTTTCCTTTTGGATAAAAGAAAAATCGGTGGCAACTCTTGCTAACCACAACATTTGCGATCAAACGCAAAACATCCCAAGTCAGTTCTCCCACCGTATCACAGAACTGACGACTCTGCTGGGGAAATACTTAAAAGTGGGGTTACCTTAGGGATATATCACCTTTACTTGCTTTCGTTGTTTGATTTGTTTGCTTTACATTTTGGTTCCTTGTTTGGGCTTGTTCTAATCCTCTACCCGGATTTGGGATACCTTATAGGTAAGTAGCAATACATTGTGGGAACTGTGCAGGGTATACCGACATGGTCTAAGCAATAGCTACGTTAGTGTGACACATTTGTGGGTACCGATAGCCCTTGAGTAGTCAAGGAGAATACAGGGCCACTGTGTGGTGTCATGAAGCACTAACTGACTTTTAGAACCTTTACTTAACCAACTTGTCCATTAGGACATAGTGAGATAACCGACTTTGGTGCAGTCAGAAGTTGGTTGATACTCGATACTACACTCATTGAGGTTTGACTTCTCAGGATATTTCGGTCGCCGTGAAAGAGGCTTGCGTTGAAACAATTCCCGATAAGACAGATCAGTGATATTGAGATCCCTTAGAACCCGATTAATATTTGTAGGACAGGTTTGAGCCAACTAAACTTCAAGAGGGTACTTACCTATGAGACTCAATGCAAGCCTAAACCTAAGAACTTGTTTGCCTTGTTTGTATATACTTACTTATACATGACATCATAAACATCATAACATCATACTCATTCTCACTAACTATTTCAAGGATTATTGGGATTTATCTTTGTTCTCTTTTATAAGACATGGCTTATATCCGTAGGAACACTATCCAAGTCAATCTCGTAAGAATTCCTCCTCAACTCAAAAAGTTAGCATCATGGGTTCCTGAGAATTCTCCATTCACCGAAAGACATGGTCGCCTCCTAAGCTTGGTTACCTCCAACACTGATGAAGATATGATGAAGGTGCTTTTCCAATTCTTTGATCCTCTACACCATTTCTTCACTTTTCTGATTATCAGCTTGTGCTTACTCTGGAAGAATTCTCTCAACTCTTGAGGATTCCCATTCTCGATCAACTACCCTTAAACGGTACGGAAAGAGATCCAAAACCTGAAGAGATTGCCCAAGCATTGCACTTGCAACAATATGATATCACAACTAATTGGGAAACAAGGAGTGGTGTCAAAGGTTTCTTAGCCAAGTTCTTGTTCGAGAAAGCTCAAGATTGTTGGAACTCTTTGGACTTACAAGCTTTTGAAGAAATCTTGGCCCTTATCATCTATAGGATGATTTTGTTTCCAAACCCTTACCAACTCATAGATGTAAATGCTATCAAAATCTTCATGTCTCACAATCCGGTTTTTACTTTGTTGGGAGATATCTTACATTCTTTTCACTCTCGCACTAGGAGAAAGATAGGGATCCTCATGTGTTGCACTCCTCTATTGGAAAGATGGTTTATTTTGCATCTTCCCCGGTCTGTGTTGAAGAATGAGCAAGGTTTGAGATGGTCCCATAGGTTGATGACACATAAACATTCAAATATCCAGTGGTGTTCTCGATCCTTGGAGAACGTTACTATCGTCGACCGTTGTGGGGAATTCCCTAATGTCCCTTTACTTGGAATTAGGGGAGGTATCACTTACAACCCTTTCTTAGCTTTACGACAATTTGGTTATGCCCGAAGGGATGACCCTCATGAGATGCTCATCCAAGGAGTGGTATTCGACTATGAAAGTAACGATCAAAGATGTCGTCAGAGGTTTATACAAGCATGAAGGATGGTAAGCAAAGTGGACAGTAAGACGCTAGGACACAATAATTCCATTCCCCTTGAGCCTTACCTTAGATGGGTACGAGCTCGTGCTCAGAAACTTGTGATGCCTTATCCCTCCATCCTACCAGTTATCATGGAACCTGTGGTTGAAGGAGATGTCCCGTACACTGTCCTCCATCCCGACATGCCAACTTCTCTTGAAGACTTGCAAAAAGGTTGGATTCAGCTAAAGGAAGAATGAGATACTTTTGAAGCTCAATTCTATGCTAGTGAGAAGAGAGTCTTGGAGCTTACAAAGAAGATACATGAAGAGCAAAGTGTGAACGCCTATCTTGCGCCGAAGAGGATGTGTTCAGTCTTTTTATCTTAGAGAGTTATTTTGTAAGCCCAAGAGGCATGATGTATTCATTTTGAACTAATTAATGAAAATTGATGTTTGTTCATTCCTTTGTCTATACAAATTTAAATTTCATAAATCTTTGAAATCATTTGCATATACATTTTCCATGCATCATAACATGACAGGTTTTCACACAACAGGTTTCCTTATCTTTCTACTATTTATTTCAGCAAGATGGATCTAGAGAAAACTGTGAAGGATCTTCAGGCACAAAACTCTCAATTCCAAGAGACTCTACTAGCCCTAGCCAAAGGGCAACAAGATATGATGGCACTGCTGGCAGTTAAGAAGAAACCCAAGAAGAAAGTCCTGGTCAACATGGGCAGAAGGTTCAAAGAGTCGGTTCGTCAGATCCCAGTAGTGGAAGACTCATCTGAAGAAGACGAGAATCAGATTGGTGAGGTTAAGAGTACCCAGACTGACTGTATTAATGATCAAGCGTCTGGCTGAATTAAAACAAGTTCCACCGTATCCTTGCAAATTTCTTTCCCCTTTGAATGGAAAAAATCCTGCAGAACCCGAAAAGAATGATAAGTTCCCTAAGAGAATATATACCTTTGATGTAATAAAATGCGACAAAATATTTGACTTATTGGTAAAGCATGGCCAGATGATAGTGCCACCTGGTGCCAAAATTCCTCCGTTAGACCAACGAAAGAAAATAAGTTTTTGTAAATATCATATCTTTTTCGGACATAAAACCTCACAGTGTTTTCTTTTTAGGGATTTGATTCAGAATGCTATCAAGGAAACAAGATTGAAGTTTGGCGAAAAGAACAGAAGCAAAATGAAAGTTGATTCTGATCCTCTCCATGTAGCAGAAACTAAATATGTCGAACCTGCAGATGTCCACATGCTGGAAGTTGCTGGCTTCAACATTAACCAATGCCCTAAAGACAAGATCATTAAAGATTTTGTTCCAGGCGTCGAAGCAAAGGAGGCTACTGAAGGCCTTTCCAACAACTTGAACAAAATTACTTATGATTTTGTTGTAGGTATTGAAGTGCAAAAGACCAATGAGGGTCTGACTAACCAGGATGTCAAAGGAAATATTACTTATGATGTTGCCACAAATGCTGGAATAGCGAAGGCCACTGAGGGCCTTAGGGTCAAGTTTGAAAAGGTCGGAATTACTGAAGGTCCTAACCTAGAAGTTAACATGGTGGACTTGAATTAGTCTGCTCTTGAGATGGAGGAAGTCGAAAGGCGCCTCATGATGGAAGATGATCAAATGAAAAAAAGGTTACCCAAAGGCTGGAGAAAGTCTGCTAAACTATCTGTTTCGCTGCCACAAGAAGAATTCTGAAGGCTAATGTGTCCCCGATGCAACCTAATCTATGATTGAAAGGTAGTATACACTTATGAAAGAATCTAACATGCTCGAACTGGGGGAAATTGGAGGAAAGATGATCAGATGGAAATTATCTATCCAAAAGCTGGGGAAATTTTTCTAAGTTTCCTTGTCCACTACCGCAAAGCAAAATCAGAGTGCCTAATGTGTCCAAGGTACAATGCGACCTATGATTGAAAAGTGTTAGAAACTTTTGAAAGAATCCCATATGTTCGTTGTTGGGACAACCAAAAGGGAGTTCCCAAGAGACCTGATAATCCTTACCCAAAAGGAAATCAAAGACTTACCCTCAAACCACCTGCAAACATTCCAACTAACAAGTGGATACATCCAAACAAATGGAAGGAAGCAGAAAAAAGGGAAATGGAGGAGTTTTGAAGCAGGAGGAATGACATCAATATGAAGAAGTGAAAAACACAAGAAGGGGGGTTGAATTGTAAAACTTAAAATTAAATGCAGACAACACGTTATTTTTATCCTGGTTCGTTTGATCTTAAACTAATCCATTCCACCCGTCAAGGTGATTTCGCCTCTCTCCAACAAGGTCTTAATCCACTATATTCAACTGAATACACAACTGCTTTAACAACTGTTAAAGCCTTCTTGATTCTAACCACAGACCGGTTTATCTCAAGGGATTTCTCTTACAGATAAATGAGCAAATGTGTGTTTGATGTTTTCTTACAAAGCTATATATCACAACTGTGATAATACACAATATTAAGCTTAAGATGAAACTAGATTGCTAGAGCTATAGAGTAAGCGTGGTTGAAAGCTTTAGCAAAAGTGAGAGCGTGCTTGAGGATGATTAGCTTAGGCGTGTATATGCGTGTAGAGTATTAGCCATTTCTTTTCTCACTGAATTGTTTAAGTAGCCTAGGAATAGATACGTTGCTGTCCATAAATCCATTTCAATGCTCATAACGTTCTTTCCTTTTTGAGAAGATCTTTGTCTTAGAATAAAGACGTTGGTAATTAATCTGTCTTGAATGCATAGTAACGTTGACACTTCAGAATGTTCTGCTAATGATAATCAGAGTGTTCTTGGCTTTAGCTTATTTTGACGCTTCTGAGTGCTGATGACATGGTTAGGATCTTGATCAGAGTCAGAGTATGTTATGCGCAGATTCTGTTCATCAGGTTTCAGCGTAGCACATGTTATTTGATCTTCTGATGCTGACATATCTTCTGATGTTGATGTTGATACTGATATTCTGATGTTGATTCCATCAGAGTTTCTGTAAATACACAACATAATTTTAAGTAGCATATATGTCTTATAAATCTTACAATTTATTTAATCTTGTATTTTGTTATCATCAAAACTCTAACTGAGGGTTGTAGAATCAAACTATGTTCTAACAATCTCCCCCTTTTTGATGATGACAAAAACCATATTTTTTCAATTAAAATAAAATGATAAAAGGTATCAGAGTTTAAGGATAGAGAGGAAACGGTATCAGAGATAGTCAAATAATGAATAAAAGGTATCAGAGATAAGAAGATAAGGAATAAAAAGTATCAGAGTAATGAAGAGAAAAACTCCCCCTGAGTTGATTACTTCCCTTTAATTCCATGAGACCTTGAGCATCAGAATTTTACTTTATCAGATTCTTGTACCTGTAAGCTTTTCAGAAAAAAAGATTCAAATAGATCAGAATGTTAGAATGTTTGAGACTTATGTCTCAGTAATCCGTTATTGAAAAATATCATTCTTTCTCCCCCTTTTTGTCAGTTATCAAAAAGCACAAGTAATCAGAGTTAAAATGATCAGAGCAAAAATAGCGTTTATATAAAAACATAAGCAATGATTAAGTTCAGAACACGAGAAAATAATACAGACAAACATGTAAAGAAAACAGGGAAAACACAATAAGATTCTAAGAAGAAGGAGGAAGTCATGTGAACAGAGCTTCTAACATGCTCTTGATTTGATTGCTGGTTTCCTGTTGCTTAGATACCATGTTTGCTATAGAATCAATCTTGATATCCTGCTTATCCATTCTTTCATTCATCAGCATATCAGATCTTTTCAAATCCTCCAGAGTCTGCCTGTCAAGAGAGGAAGCTTGAGAATCTTCAGATACAGGCTGCTTCTCAGAGCTTTCTGCAATAACTTCTTCTTGACCCAAGTCTTCAGCTGGAATCGTCTGTTCTGTTGCAGGTTGAACTTTAGATGCTGGACGCTTTTCAGACCAAGGCGCAATGTCCAGATGGAGAACTTCTTCCTTAAGCAGCTTTCTCAAGACTGGACCTTCCATTTCCTTCAGTAGATGGCTAAAGTTCTGTTGAGCCTGTCCATAGCTCTGGTCTTGCAACTTAAAGGTTTCAGCACATACCCATTGTTGTACCCCAAAATTTTCCCTCCCATATTCTTCAAAATTTGCCAAGATCAAGGTTCAAAATCTCTCAAGGGTTGCACAGTCCAAATGCCTCCTAACACAGTCAAAATAAGGGTTTTGGTTCTGGCAAAGAAATTGAGGTTTCCAAGGGTCCAATAAAGTTCCACATGCCTATAAACATTGTCAAGCATTCATATGCCAAGTTTCAAGACTCACATCATCAAATTGCACAATCAAAAACCCTAAATGCTCCCCAGTCAACTGCAGGGGCAAAATGGTCATTTGACAGTCAAAAGTCAAAATTTTTGGTCAACATCTTATTTTGAAGCCACAAACATCATTTGATCAATTCTTGATCATGATTTCACAAGCATGGCTCAAAAAGTCTCAAGATGCAAAAGTTTCTATTTTTGGACAGCTGAAAAAGTCAACTGCAAATTGACCAAGGCATAACTTCTTCATGGTTTATCAGAAAAATTCCATCCAAAGCTCATTTTGAAGAGAATGACATTTCCTATAACTCATCTTCACACTTCAACTCCAAGAAATGCTCTCACAAAAAGTTATCAATTTCAACATTATAGGTCATTTTCAAAAGTCAACAAAAAGGCACTTTAAGTCAAAGACCATAACTTGGGATTGGTAAATAGAAATGACATGGGACCAAAGACATTGGTTAGAGGACTTCAAGATCTTTCCAAAATGTCCAAGAACATGATCATATCTTCACAATTGAGCAAGATATGCCTTGTAGAAGTTGGGAAATTTTTGGGAATTTTGAAAAGTCAACTTTGCTTCAAATGCCTCAAAATTGCTAATGGGCCTCAATTTCTTCCATGAATCATTACCTAAAGGCTATGCACGACCCATTAAGCTAAAAGGGAGTTATTTTCTTATTTTTAATTAATTAATTGAATTTTTAATCTTATTAATTCATTTAATTAAATTTAATTATGAGAAAAATACTAAACAATGGTTTTAAATCTTTTTTGTGCAGCAAATCCTTCCATTGTGAACTAAGTATCTCGTGCACCACATCAAGGGAACAAAATCATCCATATTTGGCATAATTGGCATGGAAAAAGATTGAAAAAAGATTTGACAAAATCAAAGATTCAAAACATGAATGCATGGATTTTGGGCTTGTTTTTTTAACCTAATTGGCTTCAGATATATAAGCACAAGCTAACCTAATGCTCACAGACACAAGAGCTGCGCAGAAAAGAGAGAACAACATTGCATTTTTTTTACAAAATATTGAAAACTGAAAACCTAGTTAGAAGGCGTTTCAAAGCTTCAAAAGGGTTCCAAAACATTGCTGAGACACCTAGGAAGCGTTTGCAATCGAAACCAAGTCTCCAGACCTCAAGGATTGGTAGAACGACATCACACTTTTCTTGAAATTGTCCATTATCGTTTTGTAATTTACATGCATTTTTCATATGTTTTGAATGTTGATTTACACTAATATGGTCGTTCTGAAGCTAATGGTACTCTTGAATTGAACTAAGAACGCCTATATCAAGAGTTGCCATTAACGCCCTCTAGGGTTTCAGAAGCTTTGATTTAGGGGTTTACACATATGGTAAAATCAGGCCTTGAAACCTATACCAATGGATTCGTGACATCCAAACGAAGCAAATCCACACCTCGTGCCCTTTTTATATTTGCTTATGTGCTAATCGCTATTTTTCCTGGTCTTGTTTAGTGGGGGTTTAAAACCCCCGCTATTTGTTCATGTTACAGGCAAAAAGATGAAGACGAAGCTGGCGTGTCCATACATGACTGGGTGATTCAAATCTTGGCGCATGATTTTTGCTTTCTACCAATAACGCTTGCTTTTCTCTTATATTAATTATGTTCCATAATACTAACAGATACGCTTTAGCTTGGTTGGTAAATGAGGTGGCTTGCAGATATTGGGACCTGGGTTCGATTCCCAGGTCCCCCACTTCTTCCATAATTTTTTCTTCAATATGTTTCTATGCAGCATGCCATCAACGTCCTACCATACAACTCCACATCCATGCCTGCCACGCGCCCATGAGTTTCAATCTGAAGGTCACCACAGGAAGACTACCATACACGCTAGTCAACCACTCCACATGCAAGCTGGAAAAGTCAAACAGGCCTCTTGTTCAGTGGGCCAAAATGCTTCAATAGACCTCCAAATTGGGCCAGATACCCTCCTTTGTTTGTATTCTTCTTTCTAATTTTCTTCTTTCTTTTCAATTCTTTTTTTAATTTGCTTTAATTATTTTAGTTAATTCTCAAAAATAATTTTTACAATATAAAAACCAGAAATCAAAAAAATTGTAATATATTTAATTATTATTATTTCACCATTAATTTATTTTTGTAAATAAATATTAATGATTAATTTAGTAAATTAGGTTTTCAATTTTAACACTTTTTTCTTAAATAACTAAAATATGTAGAAATTAGGGTTTTTAGCATTTTTATCCTTTTTCTTAATAAATAATTTCTTCTTCTTATTATTATTATTATTAATTATTAATTATTTTGTAAATACCCATGTAATTAATTAACTAGTGTAAATTAGGTTAAACTTGAATATTTTTCATAAATAATTAAAAACAACTTAGAACTAGGGTTTCATTTAACTTCTAATTTTAATTAATTTTCTTTATTCTCATTAAATACAAAAAAACCTCAAAAACATTTATTTTCTTTTATTAAATAAATAATTAACTTTCTTATTTCAATTTAATTCCAAAAGGGTCCAACGCCCTCGAACGTTCCATTTTTATTTCTTTTTGCACATTTATTATTCTTTCAAATATTATGTAACTGTTCAAGCCATGTAATAGTAACTAGGTTTTACTTTCCGCATTTTTATTCAAAACGGGTCTTTGTTAATTTGGCGATGTATAGACCCGCGCCTTGTAATAGCGTAGGACTTTTATTTTCCGAATTTAAATTTCCGCACTTTTAAATTATAATTGCATGAAAGAATGTATGGCCTAAATTAAAAATAAGCGTAGATCACCATGATGCATGTACAAGATAACAATACTTGAAAATAACACACAAATTCACACACCACTCTTAGGGTACGCCTCACTGTTGCCTTGCCCTCGAAACGTGGTCGTCGAGTATAGGACGTCTTAGTAAGTCCTTATGTCCATTGATCAAGTTGGCTCGAAACGGTTACCTCGGAACAGTTGCCTAAAAACGGTTGCCTCGGAATAAAAAAAGATCAATGGCATAAGGGTAGCTTCTAAGGTGTCCTACTGTTGCTCTGGTGACCATAATGTCCCTACAAACGAATTGACCCGAACACCTCCAACGGTGGTGCTACCTACCTCTCAATGGTGGGATGGCACTATTTTAAGGACATCTACACAGCCTAATTCCTTAGGGTAGGTGGATGACTCATAGATACTTGCTCTATTTAAAACAAAACTCTTTTCACACCGACACTTTCAAAAGCTTTCAAAACGATTTTTTCAAACACTCTTGAGGACTGATACAAGAGTCGATCTGAAATCTTTAAACGAAACTTTTTTCAAACCCACTCACAATTGAAAAGCAAACACTTTTGAAAACACAAATGAGCAAGTACCTAAGAGCCCATGGATAACCATGGATAGAAAGGGTGCTAACACCTTCCCTTTCTATAAATCTACCTCCCGAACCGAGAAACTATCTCATAAGGAATTTTGCTGTGCTTTTGTCCTGTCCATGTTGGAGAGAATAAAAGACGGTGGCGACTCTTGCTTCCGCGACATTTCGCGAACCAGCGTTAAACAGTCAGTTCCAGATCCACCGATCACAGAACTGGCGACTCTGCTGGGGAGAATTAAAGTGAGGTGTACTTTAGGATATCTCATACTTGTGTTTTCAATTGCTTTGTTTTGCTTGCTTTAATATTATTGGGCCTGTCTTGGGAGTTCTATAGATCCTAACCCGGATCTGGGGGATACCTTCTTAGAAAGTAGCAACAAGACTGTGAGGGAACTGTGCGGGGTATACCGACACGGTTGAAGTAGTCTGCTACGTTGATGTGGCACTTTGGTGAGTACCGGTAACCCTTGAGTCAAGTCAAGGAGAGTACGGGGCCGCCGCGTGGTGTCGTGAAGCATCAACTGACCTTAGGAACCTTAATTGAACCATCTTGGCCTCTTTAGAGTAGTGAGATAACTAACTTTGGTGCAGTCCAAAGTTGGTTGATACTCGATACTACACTCAGTTGAGGGTTGTTTTCTTGGAATATTTCGGTCGCCAGTTCAGTGGCTAAATCGAAACGATGAACACAGAAAACAATCCAATGATATTGAGACCCTTAGAACCCAGTTACTTCTGATAGGACAGGTTGAGCCCACCAACTTCAAGAGGGTAATACCCAGACCCCATGCTGGCCTAAACTCTAAGGGTTATGGTGTGACTTGTGTGCCTTACCATGTTTGCCTTTGTGAATATTTGTGGTGTGTTTAATCATAGCATCATGACATCATATAACATCATATGCATTGACTAACCATTTCAGGGGTTCGAATCTTCATCTTTGTTCTTGTTTTGTAGGACATGGAAATTGTTCGCAGAAAGACAATTCAGATCAGCCTTGTAAAGATCCCTCCTCAGCTTAAGGAACTTATATCCAAGATTCCTGAGAGCTCTTCTTTCAGTGAGAGACATGGAAGACTCATCAGCTTGGTCAACACCAACATTGAGGAAGATATGATAAAGGTCCTGTTCCAGTTCTTTGACCCTCTGCACCACTGTTTTACCTTCCTGGATTATCAACTGGTGCCTACATTGGAAGAGTTCTCCCGGCTTCTGAAGATCCCTATCCTTAGTCAACTACCCTACAACGGTACGGAAAAGGAACCCAAGCTTGAAGAGATTGCTAAAGCCTTACACCTACAACCCTCTGACATCAAGGGACATTGGGAAGTTAAAAGTGGTATCAAAGGGTTCTTAGCCAGGTTTCTGTTTGAGAAGGCCCAAGAATGTTGGAACTCCCTTGACCTGCAAGCCTTTGAAGAAGTTGTGGCTCTCCTTGTCTATGGATTGGTTTTGTTCCCGAATCCAGATCAGCTTATAGATATCAGTGTTGTCCAGATCTTCATGTCCAGGAATCCTATACCTACGTTGCTTGGGGACATCCTTCACTCATGTTACACTCGAACCATGAGAAAAAGAGGTGTTCTTATGTGCTGTACTCCCCTCCTGGGAAGGTGGTTTATTTCGCACCTTCCACGATCAGTCTTGAAGAACGAGCGGGGTTTGAGATGGTCACAACGATTGATGACTCTTACACATGCAGATATACATTGGTGCTCTCGGTCCAGAGAGGATGTCACTATCATTGATCGTTGCGGGGAGTACCCTAATGTTCCTTTTCTTGGAATCAGAGGAGGTATTACTTACAACCCGTGTCTGGCTTGGAGACAGTTTGGTTATGCTCGGAGGGATGGTCCTCATGACATGTTAATTCCTGACATAGTTTTTGACTTCGACAACGATGCACAAGGACTTCGCCAGAGATTTATCAGAGCTTGGAGGATGCCAAGTAGGATAGACAGCAAGACACTGGGGCACAGAAACTCCATCCCGTTGGAACCTTATCTCAAGTGGGTACGAGCCCGCTCCCAGAAGTTAGTGATGCCTTATCCTCATGTTCTCCCTGTGATCAAAGAGCCAGTCTTGGAAGGAGAGGTGTCCTACACCATTCAGCATCCTGACATGCCTACATCCTGGGAAGAAATGCAGAAGAGCTGGATCCAGCTTAAGGAAGAACGGAATTCTCTTGAGTCCAGTCTACATGCTAGTGAGAAGAAGGTCTTGGAGTTAACCCGCCTACTGCACGAGGAAAAGACTCTCAACACTTACATAGCTCCAAAGAGGATGCGTAGTGTCTTCTGGGATTGATTCACTTTTGTAATATTTTGCCCATGAGGCCTTGATGTACTGAATAATGATTTCTTAATGATAACGTGTGTTCCTTTTTGTCTACAACAAATTTGAACTTTCGAACCCTTGATGCATTACATAAACACATATCATGCATCATGTGCATCACATGTACTCTTCTTTTCAGGTTGCTTAATGTTCTTCGCTGTTTATTTCAGCATCATGAACCCTGAATCATCTACCGAGCAGTCCATCAAGGCCCTTCAGGCTCAGAACGCCCAATTCCAAGAGTTGATCATGAGTTTGGCACAAGGTCAAGAGGAGTTGAAGGCTCTGCTGGTTAAGAAGAAGAAGAGGAAGAGAACTGTTCTATTCAACACGGGCCGAAGGTTTGGTAACACACTGCAGAATGAGGTTGAGCAAGCTGGTTCTTCTGTGGGAAAAAGCAGTCCCCAGGGGGGAAGAGGTCCTAGTCCGGTAGTCTCTGACAACGAGACTGATTTTAATGAGGAGCAGTATCCTCCAGCTGAAGACAGGTACAAGCAGTTGGAAGACCGTCTGAATGCCATGGAAATTCAACAGGTGCCTGGTTTGGATTTCGGAGACTTGGGTTTATCTTCCGGTGTGGTCATCCCACACAAGTTCAAAGCACCATCTTTCGCGAAGTATGACGGGGCGTCCTGCCCCAAGCTACATCTCAGATCTTATGTGCGGAAGATTCAGTCGTATACTGTGGACAAGAACTTGTGGATCCACTTCTTCCAGGAGAGTCTTTCAGGGACTCATCTCGAATGGTTCTATCAGCTGGATGGAACCAAGGTTCGTAACTGGGAGGAGTTGGCTACTGCTTTTTACAAGCAGTATCAATATAATGCCGACCTCGCTCCTACACATACCCAACTCCAGGGTATGTCGCTAGGATCGGGAGAAGGTTTTAAAGAGTATGCGCAGAAGTGGAGGGACCTGGCTGGCAGGGTGCAGCCACCGTTAACCGACCGTGAGCTGGTAGACATGTTCTTGGGGACCCTATCCGAGCCGTTCTTTAATCATCTTATTGGAAATTCATCTGCAGGGTTCACAGATCTCATTCTGACTGGGGAAAGGATCGAGGCTGGTATGAAATCAGGTAAAATTCAGAAGGGTGCATCCTCAAGTTCTGAGAAGAAGCCTTTCAAAAAGGAGGCCAGTGCTGTGTATGGGCCTAGAAGGCAAGACAAACCAGAACGCCGCCAAGCTGTCAACACGGTGGTAATTGCTAAGCCTGCTGCCGCTCCTCGGCAACCCAACCAACCAAGGACTGAGAGATCCAGAAGGGAATACACTCGGCTGAGTATGACCTTGTCACAGATCTTGCTGCAACTGCTATCGACCAACTTGGTAACCTTCAGAGAGGCTCTGAAGGTTGTGAATACTGCATCTCCGAAGTATAATCCAAATGCCCGTTGTGCTTATCATTCCGATAGCCCGGGGCATTCTACTGATGATTGCTGGGCCCTAAGGAATAAGGTTCAAGACCTTATTGATGCGAAGGAGATACAGTTTGAGGCACCTGAGAGGCCTAACGTTGTGACTGCTCATATGCCCCAGCATGGAGTAAATGCCATTGAGGAAGACTTGTATGCCGTTTCTGTGGATGATGTTGCTACCCCTCTATTGACTGTTAAGAGGAACCTGTTGCTAGCCGGTTTATTTCCGGGTTGTAGCAAAGGTTGCCTTCTGTGTGCTGTTTCCCCTACTGGTTGTCCGTTGCTGAAGTCAGGCATCCAAAGCCTGATGGATAGCAGAAAAATTTTGTTCAAGAAGACCGTTGTTCCTTTTGTTCCCTCTGAAGAAGTATCTGTCGTCACAATTTTCAATAATCCTACTAAGGCTCCCCCGAGGAAGCCATTCAAGATCATGTCTGTTGCACCCATCATTATTACTGTTCCGGGGCCTCTCCCATACAAGTCTGACAAGGCAGTCCCATGGCACTATGGGGCAGATGTATATGTGCTTGGGGTGAAGCAGGAGTTCAACACTAGTACCGGTATCAGTAATATCACCGGTCCAGCTAAAGTAACTTGCAGTGGCAGGCTTTTCTCGCCTGACATTGCGCCACCAGTTATTCTAAGACCTCTCATAATTACGCCTGCAAGTGCGCTTGTTCCCACTTCTGATCCAGTTTCTACCCATGTTGCCGAGTCATCTAATACTCGGGGAAAAGGGATTGATGATGAGCCTTCCTGGATGGAGGCACCGAAGACTGTCAATGTTGAAGCCTCCCAGCAAGAGATGGAGGAAATTCTTAAGATAATCAAGAAGAGTGACTTCAATGTCGTTGAACAGCTGGGGCATACACCCTCCAAGATCTCTATGCTATCATTGCTGCTGTGCTCAGAGGCCCATGCCAAGGCCCTGATTTCATTTCTGAAGACGGCCCATGTGCCACAAGAGACATCTGCAGACCAATTTACTGATTGCGTAGCCAATTTGACAGCTGACAATGGTTTGGGTTTCTCAGATGCTGATCTTACCGCCAAGGGAAAGAACCACAATGATGCCCTGCACGTCTCTATAGAATGCAGGGGCACTACTCTCGCACACGTGTTGGTGGACACCGGTTCTTCCCTGAATGTATTGCCCAAAAAGGCCTTAGACAGGCTGGATTGTGAGGGCTTGGAGTTGAAGCCAAGTAACATCATTGTTAGGGCCTTCGACGGTTCTAAGAGGATGGTGCATGGTGAGGTAGACATTCCTATTCGTGTGGGTTCTCAAGTATTTGACTCAACTTTCTATGTGATGGATATCCGTCCATCTTATTCCTGTTTGCTGGGTCGACCTTGGATTCACAAAGCTGGGGCAGTGACCTCCACTCTACACCAGAAGCTCAAGTACCCTGTCAGAGGGAAGATTGTGACAGTGCAGGGAGAGGAAGAATACATGGTTAGTCATCTGAATTCCTTCCGGTATATTGAGATGGACGGGGAGTTTATTGAAACCCCCTTTCAACATTTTGAAGAGGTACCTCCAACATTGGCAGCAGCAGAAGCAGTAACTGAAGAGGGTTCTCCTTTGAAGATGGCCTCCTTAAAGGACGCCCGGGCTGTAATTGAGAAAGGTGAATGTGCTAACTGGGGCAGGCTCCCTGATTTTACTCCTAAGACTGACAAGTTTGGGCTGGGTTTTACTGTAGAGGCTCAGAGGGCTGTACGCAAAGCTAGGGTTGGAAGACCTCCTATGCTCATCACCCATCCAGGAGTGAATGTTATTGGGGATGAAGACGAAGTGGAAGAATCTGAGTTTGACAGCTGGATTTACCCGACGACCGATGATGGACTGACCAATTGGACCGCAAAAGATCACATACCTGTTACTTTTGTTACGCAGTAATGAATTCCTTTGTTTTTAATTTGTAATAAACAATAAACTGAAACTTTATGGCCCGGTGTCTTACCCGGGGCACCGTTGGCTTCATTTGTGAGGGCTTATAACTGTCATTTCCATATATCATGAATAAAGACATTGGACGTTTCTCACATTTTAAATCTTATGCTCTCTTTCTTTCTTTATTTCTTTATATATTGCAAAACAGCTATATTTACACACACTCACCCATACAGGTCTCAATCCACTCTGGATCTCACTGGTAACGACTCTGCTACTGCCAGTTATGGCTTCGAAAATCCGATCAACTTAGCCGAAGACGAAGGTGAAGATGATTGCGAAGTGCCTGGTGAGCTTGCAAGACTCTTACTCCAGGAAGAGAGGGCCATTCATCCACATGAAGAGCCAGTGGAAACGGTAAATCTGGGTACCGAGACAGACAGAAAGGAAGTTAAGATTGGTGTCAATCTGGAGCTCAACGTAAAACAACGGTTGACTCAGATGTTACATGATTATGTGGAGATCTTTGCCTGGTCCTACGAAGACATGCCTGGGTTGGATACCGACATTGTGGTCCATCACTTGCCTACCAAGGAAGACTGCCCTCCGGTAAAGCAAAAGGTCCACCGTATGCGTCCAGAGATATCCGAGAAGATCAAAGCCGAGGTTATGAAACAGTTTGATGCCGGGTTTCTTGCAGTGACTTCTTACCCTCAGTGGGTTGCCAATGTGGTTCCAGTGCCGAAGAAAGATGGTAAGGTCAGAATGTGTGTTGACTACAGGGATTTGAACAGGGCCAGCCCCAAGGATGCTTCCCTCTACCTCACATTGATGTTCTGGTTGACAATACTGCTCAGCACAAGGTATTCTCCTTCATGGATGGCTTTTCAGGTTATAATCAGATCAAGATGGCTCCTGAAGATATGGAAAAGACTACCTTTGTTACTCAGTGGGGCACCTTCTGCTACAAGGTCATGCCATTCGGGTTGAAAAATGCTGGGGCAACCTACCAACGTGCCATGGTCGCTTTATTTCATGACATGATCCACCACGAGATTGAAGTGTATGTCGACGACATGATCGCAAGGTCCCAAACTGAGGAGGAACACCTTGACCACCTGCAAAAGCTGTTTGACCTTCTGAAGTTGTACAAGCTAAGGTTGAACCCAAACAAGTGCACCTTTGGGGTGAGATCTGGAAAGTTGCTAGGCTTCGTTGTAAGTGACAAGGGCATTCAAGTGGACCCTGCCAAGGTTAAAGCCATTCAAGAGATGTCAGTTCCTAAGACAGAGAAAGAAGTCAGAGGCTTTTTAGGACGCCTGAATTACATTGCCCGATTCATCTCGCATCTAACTGCTACTTGTGAACCAATCTTCAAGCTGCTGAAGAAAGATCAGGTAGTACGTTGGAATGATGAATGTCAGGCCGCTTTTGACAGAATCAAAGAATATCTCCAAGAACCACCCATTCTTATGCCACCGGTTGAAGGGAGACCTCTGATACTATACCTGACAGTACTTGACAGCTCAATGGGGTGTGTGCTGGGGCAGCATGACGAGTTTGGCCGAAAAGAGCATGCCATTTATTACCTTAGCAAAAAGTTTACCGACTGTGAGACCCGATACTCACTGCTCGAGAAAACTTGCTGCGCTTTGGTATGGGATGCTCGCCGGCTGAGACAGTATATGCTGACTCACACTACCTTATTGATCTCAAAGATGGATCCAATAAAGTACATATTCGAAAAGCCTGCTCTATCTGGGAGAATAGCAAGATGGCAAATGATCTTGACAGAATACGACATCCAGTACACGACTCAGAAAGCTATCAAGGGAAGTGTATTGGCAGACCATTTGGCACATCAGGCAGTAGACGACTATCAGTCAATGAACTTTGAGTTTCCAGACGAGAACATCATGATTGTGACTGATTGTGAAGTACTTGGACCGGATGAAGGACCTGAGGAAGGATCCCGATGGTCTATGCACTTTGACGGAGCCTCTAACGCTTTGGGTAATGGTATCGGCGCTGTGATCATATCCCCTCAAGGCACTCATACTCCACTCACTGCCCGGCTATGTTTCAACTGCACCAACAACATGGCGGAGTATGAGGCGTGCATCATGGGTCTTCAAGCTGCGATTGACTTAAGGATCAAGTTTTTGAGTGTCTTCGGAGATTCCACTCTCGTGATCAATCAGATCAAAGGCGAATGGGATATGAAACATCCGAACCTTATTCCTTACAAAGAATGTGTGTTGACATTGATCCCCCATTTCACAGAGATAACTTTTGAACATTTCCCAAGAGAGGAGAATCAACTGGCGGACGCGTTAACTACGATGTCTTCTATGTTCAAAGTCAAATGGGACAATGAGGCTCCCCGGGTCATTATCTGGAAACTGGACGAACCGGCATACTTTTGTGATCTTGAGGCTGAGGTAGTGACTGAAAAACCCTGGTACCATGAGGTGAAGAGATACTTGGAAGCTCAGGAATACCCTGAAGGTGCATCTGTCAACGACAAAAAGTTTCTGAGAAGGTTCGCAGCGAAGTTCTTCCTTAGCAATGGCATTCTATACAAGCGAAACCATGATTCGACCTTACTGCGTTGTGTGGATAAGACCGAAGCAGAAAGGATCATGACATAGCTGCATGAAGGTACCTTCGGAACACATTCCAGTGGAAATACCATGGCAAAGAAGATCCTTCGGGCAGGATATTTCTGGTCCACAATGGAAGCTGATTGTTACCAACATTCTCGGACATGTCACAAATGCCAGATTTACGCAGACAAGTTGCACGTTCCTCCAGTTCCTCTGAATGTCTTGACTGCACCTTGGCCTTTTGCAATGTGGGGCATAGATATGATCGGCGAGATTAAACCTATAGCATCCAACGGCCATCGCTTCATCCTGGTGGCAATTGATTACTTTACAAAGTGGGTTGAAGCAGCTTCTTACGCTACAGTAACCAAGAACGTTGTGGCACGGTTCATCCGGCATAACCTGATTTGTCGATACGGCGTCCCGGAAAGGATTATTACGGACAACGGTACCAATCTCAACAACAAAATGATCACTGAGCTCTGCGAGCAGTTCAAAATAAAACACCACAACTCTTCTCCTTACCGACCGAAGATGAATGGGGCTGTAGAAGCAGCTAATAAAAATATCAAAAAGATTGTGCAGAAGATGACAGTGACTTACAAAGATTGGCACGAGATGTTATCGTTCGCTCTTCATGGGTACCGTACCTCAGCAAGAACGTCAACCGGGGCAACTCCTTTTTCCTTGGTCTATGGCATGGAGGCAGTCTTGCCGATTGAAGTCCAGATACCCTCTCTCCGGATAATGAAGGATGCAGATCTGAGCGAAGATGACTGGATCCAGACTCGACTTGATCAGTTAAATCTAATTGACGAAAAGAGACTTACTGCTATATGTCATGGTCAGACGTATCAAAAACGGATGATTAGGGAATTTAACAAGAAGGTCAGGCCACAAGAGTATCAAGTTAGGGATCTGGTAATCAAGCGCATCATTCTTCCTCACAGTGATCCCGGGGGAAAATGGACCCCTACGTACGAAGGGCCATTTGTGGTTAAACATGTGTTCTCAGAAGGAGCCATGATCCTACCTACCATGGATGGTGACGACCTTCCTCACCCCGCCAATGCAGACATAGTAAAAAGATACTACGCATGATAAAAGACCCGCTAGGTTGACATACCTAGGCAAAAATTAGGGCTTCCCGGCGAACCAAAAGGGTTCAGGCAAAATGAGGGATGAAATGAAAAAAATCTGTACACCCGGCAAGTCGAAAACCTGAAAAGGCGGCTTGGGCAAAAATGGGTATCCCGGTGGACTGAAAACCCGAAAGGGCGATCCAGGCAAAAGTTAGGGATTAAAGCGTAATACTATGTCTCATTGGATCACCTTGCATCCAGAATCCGGTATCAACCTCAAGTTCAAACGACATCAATCAATCAGCTTCATCTTCAACCGAGCAGCAAAGTGATGAGACGCTCGGAGATATAAAGGCGATAGCAGAGTTGGAACCCAGTGGGATTATTCTTTTCACATAGCTATTTTGTTTTCCCTTTTTGTACAAATTGTATAAACTCTGTTATTCGGCGGCGTTCTCTTACTAGGACGTCAGCCTCTTGTACATAAACGCCTATTTACAGGCAAATTCAAAAATCAATACAAATTCACTGTTCAGACAAATTGCCAATTGTTTTCCCTTTTTATGTTTTGTTTTGCGAAGAACGTCCAATGTTCAATTTGTGATATATGCATTTGACACTAATTGCTAACTCATAAATATTTGCATGCGAAACAAAGGATTAATTACAGGTAACATTAGAAACAGGGGCAATAATGAGTTGTCTGAGCGATCTAATTGCTCTGTCCACCAAGGTACCGAGGTAAGTTCAGCTGAAGAACATAACCAAGATATCTTAACTCCCTAGAGAGTGAGCCAGCAAGTCAACATACTCTCCCCAAGCAAAGTTATACTGTCAGCCTTAAGGAAGTTGGGTATCCCCAGCAGATCTCAACATTCCTCAGCGCAATATACAAGCATTCTTAACAAGCATCCCCGACAGTCTTGATCTAAGATTGTTCCCCGGCGGTATACCAGACATCCAGTAGAGTCACTTCCCCAATACATCTAAAAAAAATTTCCCCAGGAGAGTCCATTCCAAAAGTTTCTCCAGGAAAGTGGAATCCATCTCCCCAGCAGGAAGCTTATCCCCAGTAGATTCTGGAAGCTTGTCACCCGCATAGCACGAACGCGTCTCCCGGACTTTTTATTCAAAGGTTATTTCCCCACCAGGATATAACTGGGTTATCCTCAGCCAATTACCACGGAAAGATCATCCCCGACGAAGTCTTCCTATCCCCCAGTGGAGTTCATCAGTTCCTTCAACATGACTCAACAATGGTATCCCCAGCGGAGTTATCATCAAATCTCAGCAAAGTATCTCTCTCCCCACAGAGTTCACTCCCCGCAGAGTAATTTATTCGCCAAGTTTATTCCCCAACGGAGTCATCTTCTCCTACCGGTATTCTTGCAACCATCGCCCCAGCGGAAACAAAGAATGCAACTCCTCAACATCAGCCCAGGATTTAACTTCCCGGCACCCGTCAAGGATTTACTTTCCTAGACAAAAACATACCTTCATAAACATCGCATCTTCATACATTATAGCATGCACATACGCATCATAAATATACAATCTCATTACGCATGTCATACATCATGACATCGCATACAACTAACGTTTTGTCTTTTCAGGACAAAAGTTAATACAAAGATAATTGCTATCAACTGTCACAACTAAAGATCTGATTCCTGTATCTTGCCAGGGTGTATCTGTTGACGACTAACATTACCAGACTCGATTCCTGTATCTCGCCAGGGCACGTCTGAAGAGTTTGAGGATCTGATTCCTGTATCTTGCCAGGGTGTATCCGTTGACGACTAACAGTACCAGACTCGATTCCTGTATCTTGCCAGGGCACGTCTGAAGAGTTTGAGGATCCGATTCCTGTATCTTGCCAGGGTGTATCCGTTGACGACTAACAGTACCAGACTCGATTCCTGTATCTTGCCAGGGCACGTCTGAAGAGTTTGAGGATCTGATTCCTGTATCTTGCCAGGGTGTATCCGTTGACGACTAACAGTACCAGACTCGATTCCTGTATCTCGCCAGGGCACGTCTGAAGAGTTTGAAGATCCGATTCCTGTATCTTGCCAAGGTGTATCCGTTGACGACTAACAGTACCAGACTCGATTCCTGTATCTTGCCAGGGCACGTCTGAAGAGTTTGAGGATCCGATTCCTGTATCTTGCCAGGGTGTATCCGTTGACGACTAACAGTACCAGACTCGATTCCTGTATCTCGCCAGGGCACGTCTGAAGAGTTTGAGGATCCGACTCCTGTATCTTGCCAGGGTGTATCCGTTGACGACTAACAGTACCAGACTCGATTCCTGTATCTTGCCAGGGCACGTCTGAAGAGTTTGAGGATCCGATTCCTGTATCTTGCCAGGGTGTATCCGTTGACGACTAACATTACCAGACTCGATTCCTGTATCTCGCCAGGGCACGTCTGAAGAGTTCGAAGATTCGATTCCTGTATCTTGCCAGGGTGTATCTGTTGACGACTATATTCTCCGGACTCGATTCCTGTATCTTGCCAGGGCATGTCCGAAGAATTTTAAAGATTTGATTCCTGTAACCAGCCAGGGTGCATCTACATAAAGGGTTTGAATATCAACTCCTGTAACAGGCCAGGTAATTATCTTTCTTTCTCAGGTACGCAAGTTCTCGCTAAGGAATCTCTTACGCGATCGACAACCTCCAAATGGCATCTATAAGCCCATTCCCGACAAGGTACTGTCATACTTCCAGATGGCATCTATAAGCCCATCCTCCTGTCCATCATCACTCCAACATGGCATCTGTAAGCCCATTCCCGCTATCACACTGCTGATACTCTACTATGTGAGTGCAAATTTCTGGGCACTCTAGTGTTCAATCATCTTCCACCTTCGGATTACGAAAGGCACGCTAGCCAATCTACATCCTCAGGTCTAAGAAGATTGAACAGGGGCAACTGTTGTACCCCAAAATTTTCCCTCCCATATTCTTCAAAATTTGCCAATATCAAGGTTCAAAATCTCTCAAGGGTTGCACAGTCCAAATGCCTCATAACACAGTCAAAATTAGGGTTTTGGTTCTGGCAAAGAAATTGAGGTTTCCAAGGGTCCAATAAAGTTCCACATGCCTATAAACATTGTCAAGCATTCATATGCCAAGTTTCAAGACTCACAGCATCAAATTGCACAGTCAAAAACCCTAAATGCTCCCCAGTCAACTGCAGGGGCAAAATGGTCATTTGACAGTCAAAAGTCAAAATATTTGGTCAACATCTTATTTTGAAGCCACAAACATCATTTGATCAATTCTTGATCATGATTTCACAAGCATGGCTCAAAAAGTCTCAAGATGCAAAAGTTTCTATTTTTGGATAGCTGAAAAAGTCAACTGCAAATTGACCAAGGCATAACTTCTTCATGGTTTATCAGAAAAATTCCATCCAAAGCTCATTTTGAAGAGAATGACATTTCCTATAACTCATCTTCACACTTCAAGTCCAAGAAATGCTCTCACAAAAAGTTATCAATTTCAACATTATAGGTCATTTTCAAAAGTCAACAAAAAGGCACTTTAAGTCAAAGACCATAACTCGGGATTGGTAAATCAAAATGACATGGGACCAAAGACATTGGTTAGAGGACATCAAGATCTTTCCAAAATGTCCAAGAACATGATCATATCTTCAAATTTGAGCAAGATATGCCTTGTAGAAGTTGGGAAATTTTTGGGAATTTTGAAAAGTCAACTTTGCTTCAAATGCCTCAAAATTGCTAATGGGCCTCAATTTCTTCCATGAATCATTACCTAAAGGCTATCCACGACCCATTAAGCTAAAAGGGAGTTATTTTCTTATTTTTAATTAATTAATTGAATTTTTAATCTTATTAATTCATTTAATTAAATTTAATTATGAGAAAAATACTAAACAATGGTTTTAAATATTTTTTGTGCAGCAAATCCTTCCATTATGAACTAAATATCTCGTGCACCACATCAAGGGAACAAAATCATCCATATTTGGCATAATTGGCATGGAAAAAGATTGAAAAAAGATTTGACAAAATCAAAGATTCAAAACATGAATGCATGGATTTTGGGCTTGTTTTTTTAACCTAATTGGCTTCAGATATATAAGCACAAGCTAACCTAATGCTCACAGACACAAGAGCTGCGCAGAAAAGAGAGAACAACATTGCATTTTTTTTACAAAATATTGAAAACTGAAAACCTAGTTAGAAGGCGTTTCAAAGCTTCAAAAGGGTTCCAAAACATTGCTGAGACACCTAGGAAGCGTTTGCAATCGAAACCAAGTCTCCAGACCTCAAGGATTGGTAGAATGACATCACACTTTTCTTGAAATTGTCCATTATCGTTTTGTAATTTACATGCATTTTTCATATGTTTTGAATGTTGATTTACACTAATATGGTTGTTCTGAAGCTAATGGTACTCTTGAATTGAACTAAGAACGCCTATATCAAGAGTTGCCATTAACGCCCCTAGGGTTTCAGAAGCTTTGATTTAGGGGTTTACACATATGGTAAAATCAGGCCTTGAAACCTATACCAATGGATTCGTGACATCCAAACGAAGCAAATCCACACCTCGCGCCCTTTTTATATTTGCTTATGTGCTAATCGCTATTTTTCCTGGTCTTGTTTAGTGGGGGTTTAAAACCCCCGCTATTTGTTCATGTTACAGGCAAAAAGATGAAGACGAAGCTGGCGTGTCCATACATGACTGGGTGATTCAAATCTTGGCGCGTGATTTTTGCTTTCTACCAATAACGCTTGCTTTTCTCTTATATTAATTATGTTCCATAATACTAACAGATACGCTTTAGCTTGGTTGGTAAATGAGGTGGCTTGCAGGTATTGGGACCTGGGTTCGATTCCCAGGTCCCCCACTTCTTCCATAATTTTTTCTTCAATATGTTTCTATGCAGCATGCCATCAACGTCCTACCATACAACTCCACATCCATGCCTGCCACGCGCCCATGAGTTTCAATCTGAAGGTCACCACAGGAAGACTACCATACACGCTAGTCAACCACTCCACATGCAAGCTGGAAAAGTCAAACAGGTCTCTTGTTCAGTGGGCCAAAATGCTTCAATAGACCTCCAAATTGGGCCAGATACCCCCCTTTGTTTGTATTCTTCTTTCTAATTTTCTTCTTTCTTTTCAATTCTTTTTTTAATTTGCTTTAATTATTTTAGTTAATTCACAAAAATAATTTTTACAATATAAAAACCAGAAATAAAAAAAATTGTAATATATTTAATTATTATTATTTCACCATTAATTTATTTTTGTAAATAAATATTAATGATTAATTTAGTAAATTAGGTTTTCAATTTTAACACTTTTTTCTTAAATAACTAAAATATGTAGAAATTAGGGTTTTTAGCATTTTTATCCTTTTTCTTAATAAATAATTTCTTCTTCTTATTATTATTATTAATTATTAATTATTTTGTAAATACCCATGTAATTAATTAACTAATGTAAATTAGGTTAAACTTGAATATTTTTCATAAATAATTAAAAACAACTTAGAACTTGGGTTTCATTTAACTTCTAATTTTAATTAATTTTCTTTATTCTCATTAAATACAAAAAAACCTCAAAAACATTTCTTTTCTTTTATTAAATAAATAATTAACTTTCTTATTCCAATTTAATTCCAAAAGGGTCCAACGCCCTCGAACGTTCCATTTTTAGTTCTTTTCGCACATTTATTTTTCTTTCAAATATTATGTAACTGTTCAAGCCATGTAATAGTAACTAGGTTTTACTTTCCGCATTTTTATTCAAAACGGGTCTTTGTTAATTTGGCGATGTATAGACCCGCGCCTTGTAATAGCGTAGGACTTTTATTTTCCGTATTTAAATTTCCGCACTTTTAAATTATAATTGCATGAAAGAATGTATGGCCTAAATTAAAAATAAGCGTAGATCACCATGATGCATGTACAAGATAACAATACTTGAAAATAACACACAAATTCACACACCACTCTTAGGGTACGCCTCACTGTTGCCTTGCCCTCGAAACGTGGTCGTCGAGTATAGGACGTCTTAGTAAGTCCTTATGTCCATTGATCAAGTTGCCTCGAAACGGTTGCGTCGGAACAGTTGCCTCGAAACGGTTGCCTCGGAATAAAAAAAGATCAATGGCATAAGGGTAGCTTCTAAGGTGTCCTACTGTTGCTCTGGTAACCACAATGTCCCTACAAACGAATTGACCCGAACACCTCCAACGGTGGTGCTACCTACCTCTCAATGGTGGGATGGCACTACTTTAAGGACATCTACACAGCCTAATTCCTTAGGGTAGGTGGATGACTCATAGATACTTGCTCTATTTAAAACAAAACTATTTTCACACCGACACTTTCAAAAGCTTTCAAAACGATTTTTTCAAACACTCTTGAGGACTGATACAAGAGTCGATCTGAAATCTTTAAACGAAACTTTTTTCAAACCCACTCACAATTGAAAAGCAAACACTTTTGAAAACACAAATGAGCAAGTACCTAAGAGCCCATGGATAACCATGGATAGAAAGGGTGCTAACACCTTCCCTTTCTATAAATCTACCTCCCGAACCGAGAAACTATCTGATAAGGAATTTTGCTGTGCTTTTGTCCTGTCCATGTTGGAGAGAATAAAAGACGATGGCGACTCTTGCTTCCGCGAAATTTCGCGAACCAGTGTTAAACAGTCAGTTCCAGATCCACCGATCACACCCATCTTCTGAAATGTGTCCAGAGGAGGTCTGATACAGTAGGATCCACCAGTTCCAGACTTGCCTGTTTCAAAGAAGTGATCCACTTCTGTATATCTGTTTCAAAGTTCAATATGCTGGAACCAACATCTGGTTGTTTTGGTTTAGGGATAGTAGTTTTGTTGTTTATTGCAGCAAGGCGTTCAAAGACTGTTAGATCAATGACAGTCTTGTTGTGGTCATCTGGATTTTTCTTAGGTGAGGGAGTGGGAGAGTCAGAAATTACGATTGGACTAGATGGGGTATTTGGTGGAGTTATTTCTGGTGAAGAGGGGAGTTGAGGAATATTCACAGTGGTACCACATGGCAATTGAATGGCCAAAGGTTGTGGTTCAGGGGATTCAGAGTGTTGAGCCTCAGAGGTTTGAGTCTCAGGTTGTGGAGATTGTTCATGTTGAGGAGAGGGTGGATTAATATCTGGTTGGGGAGATGAAGGTTGTGGGATTTCTGGTTCTGGAGAGAGTGGAATTTCTGGTATTGGTGAGAGGGGAGTTTCTGTGTTTGGATTTGGATTTTCTGGTTCGGGAACAGAAGTATGTTGGTCTATATCAGAAAGAACTTGTGCAAGTTCTGGTTCTGGTATGGTTGCAGTATTTGGATTTTGTGGTTGGGAGCGAGATCTTCTGAGGGTTAATGACTCAGAAGGGTCAAAGTCTAAGTCAAAATCATCGAAAGTTTGAGGAGTTGGGTTTTCAGATGGAGTTGGAATGGGGATAGATGTGGAAACAGCAGTTGAATCTAAAACAGTTACATAAATAGGATTACCTCTTTTCTTTGGAGTCTGTTGAGATGATCCTTCTGCAGCAGCTTTTCTTTTCTTCGTCTTCTTCAGAATAACCTCTGGTGCCTTCTGCTGAAGATCTTGAATATTCAGATTTGGTATTGTACCGTCAGCTTTACAAGCATCCAAATATCTCAGAATGATTTGAGGCTTAGAGTCAATTTCTGTGAACATAGGGAAGTCGTCCAGAGGGACTCTTCTGCTGGAGATTTCAGAAAAGGGAGTGACGCTGGGCTCCTTCTTAATGTTCTCTATCAGCTTCATTTTCTTCAGATTTTTGGCATTCAGCTGCTTGCCAACAGATGGTTCCAGAGTGTTGATTTCTTGTGCCTCTGTCAAATGTTCAATCAGCCTATTCTCTGTAAGAATATCTGATATCAGTCTTCCCAAGGGTATCCAATCCCTTTTTGTACGTTCCTATTCCCTTGTTTCTTTGACACTTATTCTGAGATGGTTGAACAGAAGATGAGCTAGATTTATCTTGACCTTCTGAGAGATGAAATAGAGCAGAAACTGCTGATCAATGTATATGTAATCAGAAGAGCTGGTAGGCTTCCTGTGGTTGAAACAGCCCAGAATGATCTTGGCCCAAATTTTGTGCTTGTCCTTCAAATCCCTTATCTTGTTGGAGGGAAGCCCCAGCGTGAAAATTTCCCTTGCAATTAGGGAAACATCTTGACACCTTTCTGCCATATCAATGCAGCGAATACCACCTCCATTGTACCCTATCAGTCTTGCAATCAGGTCTTCAGTAATCACAATCTTCTTCCCCATGATGTAGGATGTAACTTGGTGATTTGAAGAAGAAGCGTGAATCCAAAATTCCTTTACCAGAATAGGAAATGTTGGACCCACCAGCCTATCAAAGTACTTTTCCCAACCTTGAGCTTTAATCTCTTCAGATAAATCAAAGCCATTCTCCTTGAGACTGTTGAAATCCACTATTATTTTTGACAGAACCTCTAGGTTTTTGATTGGAGTGAGAAGCGTTCTGAGAGGTACTTCATATTGTTCAGAAGAAGCAGTTTTCTGGGAACCTGAAGAAGGATTGCTGGAAGAAGCCATGTTCACACGAGGTTTTTGAAAAAGATTGAAGGGTTTTCTTGAGAAATAAAGAACACAGAAAACAGAAATATTCAGAGAAAACGAAAGTGAAAGTAAAAAGTGTGAATGGTGTGAAGTGTTTAAATAGATTTCTAAAAAGTTTTTGAAAACATAAACGTTTAAGAGAGAGAAATAAATAATGATTATTAGAATTTAATGATAGCTGATTTTAGGGGATTCAGAAAGATATTTGGAACGGTTACCCATGACATGTGTCTCAATGCATCCAATCAGCGCTTTGCCTTTTCAGAAACGTGAACGCGTGTTCAGCCTCGGAAAATAGCTGATGACTGGATGACACTTGTTTGCTTGAGTGAACGGCACTTCTATCCTTGAACTGAAGCGCTCAGATCTTCATGGATAGATTCTGATACAATCTGCATTTCTAAAATTCTGAAAGAGGATTGATCAGAAGTTCACAGAGAAATAAACACAATTCTGAAGGTTAATATATAAAATTAAAACAATTTTATTCTTGCCAGAGCTTCATGCTGAGATGTTTCAGAATGAAGTTGAACCTATCTTCAGAAAGTGGTTTTGTGAAAATATCAGCCCATTGATGGTCTGTGTCAATAAATTTAAAATTTAAAATCCCTTTCTGAATATAGTCCTTAATAAAATGATGTTTTATTTCTATATGCTTAGCCCTAGAATGCAAAATTGGATTTTTACTTAAGCAAATAGCAGAAGTGTTGTCACAGAGGATAGGAATGTTACTCTAAAATATCTGGAAGTCCTTAAGTTGACTTTTCATCCAGAGCATTTGTGTGCTGCATCCAGCTGCTGCTATGTATTCAGCTTCTGTTGTTGATAGAGCAATTGTGGATTGTCTTTTGCTGGACCATGAGATCAGATTTTCTCCCAAAAACTGGCAGCTTCCAGAAGTGCTTTTACGCTCTACTCTGTCTCCAGCAAAGTCAGCATCACAATATCCTACTAAGCTGTAATCACTTGATTTTCTATAAAATAGACCCAGATTAGTAGTACCTTTCAGATACTTGAAAATTTGCTTAACAGCTGTTAAGTGAGATTCTCTAGGATCTGATTGGAATCTTGCACAAATGCATACACTGAATAAAATATCAGGTCTTAAAGCTGTCAGATAAATAAGAGAACCAATCATACCTCTGTAGACCTTCTGTTCTACCTTTTTGCTTACCTCTTCTTTTTCCAGAATGCACGTGGGATGCAATGGAATCTTTGATGGCTTACATTCTGAGAGATCAAATTTCTTCAGAAGTTCTCTGACATATTTGCTCTGATGAATGTAAGTTCCTTCTGGGGTTTGATTGATCTGAATGCCCAGAAAGAATTTCAGTTCCCCCATTAGGCTCATCTCAAATTCTGCCTGCATACACTTAGCGAATTTTCTTCCCAGAGAAGGTTTAGTAGATCCAAAAATGATATCATCAACATAAATCTGACATACCAAGATGTCATTCTTAACTGTCTTACAGAATAAGGTTGTGTCCACTTTCCCTCTGGTGAATTCCTTTTCTAACAGGAAGTTACTCAGTCTTTCATACCAAGCTCTGGGAGCTTGTTTCAGACCATACAGTGACTTCTTTAGTTTGAAAACATATTCTGGATTTTTTGAACTTTCAAAACCAGGGGGTTGGTGCACATATACCTCTTCTTCTATATATCCATTTAAGAATGCACTCTTAACATCCATCTGATACAGAGTGATGCCTTTATTAACTGCAAATGAAATTAAAAGTTTGATAGATTCTAACCTGGCGACTGGAGCAAAGGTTTATGTATAGTCTATCCCCTCTTGCTGACTATAACCTTGTGCTACCAATCGTGCCTTGTTTCTGATGACTTCACCTTGTTCATTCAGTTTGTTTCTGAACACTCATTTTGTTCTAATGACGTTGAATCCTTTTGGTTTGGGAACTAGATCCCATACGTCATTCCTTGTGAATTGATTCAGCTCTTCTTGCATTGCTAGAATCCAGTCATTGTCCAGAAGTGCTTCATCAACTGAAGATGGTTCAATCAGATAGACAAGTCCCATGAGGGATTCTTCAGAGTTTCTGAAGCTAGATCTTGTTCTGATTGGATCTTCCTTTCTTCCTAAGATTGTTTCTTCTGGGTGATCCATGCTGCTTCTGGATGGTCTTTTCTGAAGTTGATCAACAGAAGGTGCTGGATTGCTTGCAGTGCCTCTTTCTGATGTTGAGGGAGTGTCTTTGTTGAGAGCTTCTGATGACTTGTCTTCAGTACCTGTGAATTCAACTTCCATACCTGCAAGTAATTCATTCTGCTTTGACTTTTGAGAGTCAAGCTTATCATCAAAACGAACACTGATTGATTCTTCAACAATCTGTGTTTCTGTATTATATACTATGTACCCTCTTGAGCGTTCAGAGTATCCTAACATAATATACTTTTGTGCTTTAGAGTCAAACTTGTTCAAATAATTTTTTGTATTTAAAATAAAGCAAGTACATCCAAATGGATGAAAATATGAAATGTTGGGCTTTCTGTTCTTCCACAATTCATATGGAGTCTTTTCCAGAATAGGTCTTATAGAGATTCTATTCTGAATGTAGCACGCTGTGTTTATTGCCTCTGCCCAGAAGATCTTAGCAACGTTAGTCTCGTTGATCATGGTTCTGGCCATTTCTTGCAATGTTCTGTTCTTTCGTTCTACAACTCCGTTTTGCTGGGGAGTTCTATGACAAGAGAAATCATGCAGAATGTCTTTGTCATTAAAAAATGATTCAAAATCTTTGTTTTCAAACTCTCCACCATGATCACTTCTGACTTTGACGATTCTAAGATCCTTTTCATTCTGAACTTGGTTGCAGAAGGTGACAAACACAGAGTGTGACTCGTCCTTGTGTCTTAAGAACTTTACCCATGTCCATCTGCTATAGTCATCTACGATTACTAACCCATACTTCTTGCCACTGACTGAAGCAGTTTTAACTGGTCCAAATAAGTCAATGTGCAAAAGTTCTAATGGCTTAGAGGTGGAAACAACGTTTTTAGATTTGAAAGCTGGTTTTGCAAACTTGCCTTTCTGACATGCTTCACACAGAGCATCTGAATTGAACTTCAGGTTAGGAAGTCCTCTAACCATATTGAGTTTGTTAATCTGAGATATTCTTCTCATACTAACATGCCCCAATCTTCTGTGCCAGATCCATTGCTCGTTGTTAACAGACAAAAGACACTTTACATTCTGACTTTTCAGTTCAGAAAGTTTTATTTTATAAATGTTGTTTCTCCTCTTTCCATTAAATAGGATAGTCCCATCTTTCTGACTAACAGCTTTGCATGAATTTTGATTAAAGATTATATCATAACCGTTATCACTTAATTGACTTATGGATAACAGATTATGCATTAATCCATCTACTAATAAAACATTACTTATAGAGGGAAGATTTCCATTACCTACAGTTCCAGAGCCAATGATCTTTCCCCTCTGATTGTCTCCAAAGCCTACGTGGCCTCCGGGCTTAAGTTCCAGGCTTTGGAACATATGCCTTCTTCCCGTCATGTGTCGTGAGCAGCCAGAGTCCAGGTACCATGACTGGTGTTTCTGCTTTGCTGCTAAAGATATCTGCAACATGTATTATTTTATCCTTAGGTACCCATATTTTCTTGGGTCCTGATTTGTTAGTTTTACCAAAACTCTGGTTGAATTTTGGTTTGACAGAATAATTACTACTAGTATATTTGATGTCGTGTGTGTGCCCATATACAAAGTGTGAGTTAAGTGGAGTTCGTTTAATAACTAAATCCATGGCATTATTTGGTGTAGGTACCTTACCTTGATATCCTATTCCTTTTCTGCCATTTCGGCTAACTCCATAGATCATTGAAGCCATTTTGCTTCTATATATGTTTTTAGCTAGAAACTTCTGAAAGCTGTGATCATACTCCTTGATGATCTCATCAGCACTACTGGGAGTTTCAGGAATTGTTTCCTTCTGAGAGTTTTGCAATAGATTTTCTAATTTTTAAACTTTATCTTTTAACTCAGAATTCTCCAATTTGAGACTCTCAGTTTTATCAGAGTCAGAAGCAAGATACCTTTTCAGGTTTCTGAATTTGACTCTGATCTGCTGATATCTTTCCAGAATTTCATTAAGGCTTTCAGCTAGTTCAACCTTAGTAAAGTTAATAGCAAAATCAGGAAATACCTCTTCTGTGTCTGATTCCGAAGCTTCATTGTCTTCTGTTATGTTTGCCATGAGAGCTATGTTTGCTCTCTCATCATCTGATTCTGAGTCAGCTTCAGATGTGTCAGAGTCATCCCATGTAGCCATGAGACTTTTCTTCTTTTCCTTGCCAAACTTCTTTTTGGGCTTTTCCCTCTGAAGCCTTGGGCAATCACTCTTGTAGTGTCCTTGCTCGTTACATTCATAGCAGATGATGTCTTTGTTGTTTGGCTTTCTGCTTCCTGAAGAGCCTTCAAATCTTCTGTATCTGGAGGAAGATTCATTCTGATTTTCTGATCTTCTGGGATTCCTAAACTTTCTTTGCCTCTGCTTCCATAGTTGGTTCACCCTTCTGGAGAGGAGAGATAGTTCATCTTCTTATTATGAGGACCCATCAGAGGTTTCTTCAACAACCTTCAAAACTTTGGAGTCAGATTTTCTATTAGATTTTAAAGCTAATGGCTTACCTTGCTTTTGAGGTTCATCTGCTTCTAGCTCTATCTCGTGACTTCTGAGGGAGCTGACAAGTTCCTCCAGAGAGATTTTGTTGAGATCCTTAGCTAGCTTCAGCGCTGTGACCATTGGCCTCCACTGTTTTGGCAAGCTTCTGATGATCTTCTTAACATGATCAGCAGTAGAATACCCTTTGTCCAGAACTTTGAGACCAGCCACCAGAATTTGAAATCTTGAGAACATCGTTTCAATTGATTCACTTTCTTCCATCTTGAATGCCTCATACTTCTGAATGAGCGCAAGAGCTTTAGTTTCTTTAACTTGAATGTTGCCTTCATGCGTCATTCTCAGAGATTCAACCATATTCTTTGCAGTGTCTCTGTTTGATATCTTTTCATATTCAGAGTAAGAGATGGCGCTGAGAAGAATTGTTCTGGCTTTGTGATGATTTCTGAAATCACGCTTTTGTTGATCAGACATTGCTTTCCTGTCAATCTTCTGACCACTTGCATTCACTGGGTGCGTGTATCCATCAGTCACCATATCCCACAGATCAACATCGTGGGCCAGAAAGAAGCTTTCAATTCTGTCTTTCCAGTCATCAAAGTTCTCTCCATCAAAGACTGGAGGTTTGCCACTGAATCTGTCTCTTTCTTCATTGTTGTCATTGATGATGTTTTGATGTGGTCCTGCCATTGTGTTTTTCTAACGCTGGATCTTGTACTGACACGGTTAAGTGTTATAAGCTCAGAACCAGGCGCTTTGATGCCAATTGAAGAAGTGAAAAACACAAGAAGGGGGGTTGAATTGTAAAACTTAAAATCAAATGCAGACAACACGTTATTTGTATCCTGGTTCGTTTGATCTCAAACTACTCCAGTCCACCCGTCAAGGTGATTTCGCCTCTCTCCAACGAGGTCTTAATCCACTATATTCAACTGAATACACAACTTCTTTAACAACTGTTAAAGCCTTCTTGAGTCTAACCACATACCGGTTTATCTCAAAGGATTTCTCTTACAGATAAATGAGCAGATGTGTGTTTGATGTTTTCTTACAAAACTATATATCACAACTGTGATAATACACAATATTAAGCTTAAGATGAAACTAGATTGCTAGAGCTATAGAGTAAGCGTGGTTGAAAGCTTTAGCAAAAGTGAGAGCGTGCTTGAGGATGATTAGCTTAGGCGTGTATATGCGTGTAGAGTATATGCCATTTCTTTTCTCACTGACTTGTTTAAGTAGCCTAGGAATAGATACATTGTTGTCCATAAATCCATTTCAATGCTCATAACGTTCTTTCCTTTTTGAGAAGATCTTTGTCTTGGAATAAAGCCGTTGGTAATTAATCTGTCTTGAATGCATAGTAACGTTGACACTTCAGAATGTTCTGCTAATGATAATCAGAGTGTTCTTGGCTTTAGCTTATTCTGACGCTTCTGAGTGCTGATGACATGGTTAGGATCTTGATCAGAGTCAGAGTATGTTATGCGCAGATTCTGTTCATCAGGTTTCAGCGTAGCACATGTTATTTGATCTTCTGATGCTGACATATCTTCTGATGCTGATGTTGATACTGATATTCTGATGCTGATTCCATCAGAGTTTCTGTAAATACACAACATAATTTTAAGTAGCATATATGTCTTATAAATCTTACAATTTATTTAATCTTGTATTTTGTTATCATCAAAACTCTAACTGAGGGTTGTAGAATCAAACTATGTTCTAACACAATAGCATATCGAAAACAATTTCAAGTATCAAAACAACAAACATATAGGTTAGAGAATTACAAGGGGAAGAACCCCATGTCCAGATCCCAGTGGCGAAGACACCAAATGACAAAGAAGGCACAAAGAGAATTGGAAAATAAAGAACTGGGAGAGTCCAGGAGTAACTAACTTCCCTCGACTATTATGGTCGAAGAGAAGCCACCTGTGGGGAGAAGACTGCTTTCCCCAAGGAAAGAAGAAGCTGGCGAGTAAGATCAAAATGATCCAAAAAATAAAAAATACATGCTCACTGATGAATTTGCGTCAGACAAAGAGTCCTCCCTCAACATCAACCGCAATGTGGTTTTGGTGCTTCCACATGAATATGATAAAATAACGGAAGTCGAAGAATCAGAAGAAGCTGATGAGATAGAGATGGAAAAACACATACTAGTGTGTTACTATATTCTGAATAACAGAGTTGTTGAAGAACAAAATGAATTCTTTGAATGGCCTAATCAGGGGATTAAGAATCACCTTAAACCTCTATTCATAAGGGGAAAGGTGGAAAGCATAGGAATCAACAAAATTCTGGTTGATGGGGGAGTTGTAGTGAATGTAATGCCCCAATTCATGTTAAAGAGAATTGGCATGTTCGACACTAACATCAAGCCCCACAACATGGTGCTCTCAAACTACGAAGGTAAAATAGGTCACACTCTAGAAGTGGTGCAGGTGGATCTAACAGTGGTGAAGAATCCCATTAGGGGCCATCTGATTCGCCCATTCAAATATTCCTGGGCTCACTCATGCGTGCATTTTTGCATCATCAGATTTTATATTATTGCTTATTATATAATTATTTGTGACTAATGGAATGACAAATAGCGTGTATGGCTCAATTGGTAAGGGGCGTGACTGGAAAAGCAGAGAGCGTGGGTTTGATCCCAGCTCTTATCACTTTTCTTTGTTTTTGCAATTTTTTAACGCAAGTTTGTAACATATTGAGTGCATTCCATTCCTGGACAAACGAAGCAGCATGTGTAGTGGTGAAAGGCACAATCTATGAGGATGAGGGTGTGGGTTTGAGTCCCACTCCCTGTATTTTGTTTTTTTATGTTTACTAACCCTAATTTTATCCCATTTTCAAATTAATCACTCATAAACCCTAATTCTTTTTCTAAAGAAAAATAACCAATTAGAGTTAGGTTTTTGATTAATTAAACTAGACTTTAGGGTTTTTTATTATTATTCAAAAAATCCATTAGACATTAGGGTTTTTATTAACTTAATTATCTTAAAATCGATTAGAATTAGGTTCAATCATTTATTAACATTCAATTCGTTTTCTAAACAAAAATACCCAGAGTTTTTTTTAATACTTAGAATACTTAGAACAATTAATATTTTTCTTTAATATCTTCTTAGTGTTTTCTTTTGCCTTTAAATTTGTAGAACAAATTGTATAGGTCGCATGTTTGGTTTGTAATAGTTAGGTTTATTTTCTCGCATCTCATCATTTTGTAACTGCCCCAAAGTCGTGTAATAGGTTTAGGTTTATCCTTCCTGCTTTTACTTTCTGCACTATTTTACTATTACTGTTAGTAATTAGGATTGTATGACAAGATTAAAATCAAATGGTAGCTAACCCTAATGCAAGATAAACAATAACTAAATCACAACAAACTTTTCACACTTGCACCTCTAGGGTACCCTCTCTTGTTGCCTTACGAATATCAGTCATGTCCCTCGAACGTGGAGACGCTTTAACACAGTCCCTCGATTAAAAAGATCATAGTCCCTCGATGACCCTTTCGAATGTTACCTTCGGTAAACGATCTAGTCTCTTACGAAATTGCTAAAGCTTCCTTACAAGTTACCTTCTATGACTGAACGATGACCCGCGCCTGTCCCTTCATATCCAACGATATGGCTTCCTACTAACTAATGGTAGGATAACATTATCTAAAAGAGGAGGAAAATTACAAGAAAGACTTTGAGTAGGTAGATCACTCGTAATCACTTGCTCACAAACCTTTTCAAAACAAAAACATCTTTTCACAATCACATTTTCAAAAATATTTTTAAAACAAACACTTTGTACGCATTCTCAAGAACAGAAACGAGAGTCATTACAAATTTCGCCTTACAATTGGCATTTTCAAAATATTTTCAAACATGCACAACACAAAGCAATTTTCAAAACAAAATGAGCTAAGCGATTAAGAGCCCATAGATAACTACGGATGAAAAGGGTGTTAACACCTTCCCTTTTCTTAACCTATCCCCCGAACTCAAAAATCTCAAGTTCTTTATTGTTCTTTTCACCATTTCCTTATTGGATAAAAGAAAAGTCAATGGCGACTCTTGCTATCCGCACATTTGTGATAAAACGCAAAAAACAAGCCAGTTCTTCCACCGTATTACACATATATATGGAGATGTGTGAGTGTTGCTCTTCTATGCAAAATAGACTTTATATGATATATTAATTGTTATGGAGTGCTACGATACTTCTAATGATATGTTTTTTTCTTCTCTTTTTGATGTTATCAAAAGGGGAGAAGGACATGCTATATAAATTGGGAAGTACACAATCAGGGGGAGCGCCAAATAAACATGAAATGCAAGCATCATTGCAGTTTTTCCATCATAAAAAAGGGGGAGTATGTAAGTGCAACCTTCATCAAGATACGTTTTGTATGATGTCAAAACTACAATATTATAGCATTTTTGTGTATTGTGATGTATCTCTGAGTTTGGGTGGCACCCTACGCACTTATAGGTCTTAGGAATCATTGGAAACATAGTTGAAACTGGATCAGTTTCAAAAAATTATTTTCTGCACAAAAATTGCACTTACAGGCCGGCACATAAGCCATTTTAGGTCGGCACATATGTTGACCTAGAAAAGATGATTTCTTCTGTTTGCTTCAGGCCAGCTCATAAGCCATTTCAGGTTAGCTCATGTACTGTCCCGGATAACCTTTTTTCTTCTGTTTGGTTCAGGTCGGCTCATAGGCCATTTCGGGCTAGTTCATACTGTTAAAATTAAGACTATGATTCGACACATCCAAGCTACAGGAAGGCTTATATTGTTTCATGAGAAAATATTTTCTTTTCTTTTATTTCCGAATTTCTCTCTTTTGCCATAATATTTCCATAACTATAAATACATCTTTCATGCATCATTCCAACTTGATGTAATCATAAAATTAGCCAACATTTGCTCTTCATCTTCAACCTCCAATCTATGCATACACACTGACAAACCATTGTAACAATTCTTTGTTAGGGTGCCATCTAGACAAGGATTGATAACGTTCGATTAGGTTCTTGTGTAGCCAAGAATATTGGGTTGAGAATTGCAGGGGTCTTCATCTGAAAAAAACGCAGGTTTGTCCTCCAAGATCATTGATTGATTTGGGGATTTTTCTGCAACACTTTCAAAAGATAATTGCGGCCTAGTGAAGTCCTTTGGATATAAAGAATACAAGTAATCTTTTAGAGATAAATAGCACAAAGGAAGTAGCGAGAGAGCGGAGGATCAGAATTGAAGTCTTGTGTTGCAATATGTACAATTGATCGTTCGTGCATGAAAGCTTTAGAGATAAAGAACACAAAGAAATATCAATATCGACAACTCATTTGGGATCTATTTTGTTTTGGTCTTTCTCAAGATCAAAGAAAGATAAGGGTTTGAATCAAAACCAAGCATTAGGGTTTGTGGAGTTTCTCTTGAACACTTATCTTGTATCATCTTTTTCTATAGTAAGAATTATCCTAATTCCATTGGGATTAGGCGCATACGTAACCATACGCGAGGACGAAAGTGGAGAACGGTGAAGACAAATCCATGTGTCTATTTTCTTTATTGCTTTACTTACTTTAATTTTCTTATATCAATTTATCAAATAGTATTGGGTTATCCATCGGCACGTAAGAACATTCTGAAACTGATTTTGGTTTTGAATTGGTTGTTAATTTGCTTATAATCACTTTTTATTATAAGTGTTTTTTCATATCAACAAACTCAAAGGAAATTTATGAAACATTGACTGCACATCAAGTATTTGACAAATTTTGTAGCTTGTTTTTACTCAAAGGAAAACTTTGAAAATTATGTGCACACCAAGTATTTGACAAAATTATTCAGTTTATCTTTTTGCTTGTGATCATTGGAAATAACATTATTAAGTAACTTTCTATAAACGTTGAATAAGATGTTATTTGTTTAAGCATATTAATTCAAATTATCAAGTTCATTCTATTATCATCTTTTATTCAATTTGCATATCTGAGTTCCAATAATGGTTCGTATATACGACTCTTTGAAAAATCTTTCGCTCAAACTCTTTGATAAATAAAATTTTCAAACCCAGAATTTTTTGTAAGTTTTAATTTGGTATCTACTCATCCCCTCTAGATACGTTGTTTTCGTCTAACATTTTTTTCATCTGGGAAGTTAGATGATTTGAATTGATAAGTTATTCAGACTCTGAAAGGTGTGAAGACAGTGTTGATATAAGAAGCATCACATGATACTTGTTTAAGCATCTGGGAGCCTCCATTTCTTGGTGCTCCAAGAAGCAACCCGTGGTTGCATTGTCAACCTATGAAGATGAGTACATAGTTGATGCTTTGTCAGCTTGTCAAGCTGTTTGGTTGATGAATTTGCTACAGGAACTGAAGTTTAAGATTAGCAAATCAGTCAAGCAGATGATAGAAAATAAATCTTCCATAAGCCTTGTAAAGAACTCAGTGTTGTATGGGAAAGCAAGCATATAGAGACAGTTTCATTTTCTGCACAATCAAATTCCGAATGAAGTACTAGAAGTTGTTCACTTTAGCACTCAGAAATTTGTTGATGTTCTGACCAAGGCAATCGAGATTGAACACTTCATCAATTTGAGGGATGAAATTGATGTTGGTGATTTTAATGAGCTGAATATGAAATAAGGAATGATGTTAGTTGTAATTCAAATTCAGTTTCATTTTAACTTACATTTTGATTTGAGTTTAATCTGCATTTAGTTTGCATTTCAGCTGCATTTAAGTTTAGGTGTATAAATACTAAATTTTAGTTATCTGTTTGTAACCGTTTTTCATTTGAGAGAAAGTTAGTTGTAAATTTGTTAAAGTTTCTCTCTCTTTCTCTCTCTGCAATTCTTTCTCACATTTATCTTCTCAATTCTTATGCATCAATGGAGGTTTAACTGCGACATAAATTATTGCAAGGAAAGGATACCCCATAACTTTGAAAGATGGCAGAAAATCCCACCATACCTTGGAAGACTTCAAGAGTTAAAATAGAAAACTCTATGTATGAAAAACTTGGAAAACTTCTCAAAAACAAATCAACTTAGGTATACTTAGGGGTGGTAAAACGAGCCGTGGTCCGCCAGACGGGCCGTGCACCCACCAAAATGGCCGGTTGGGTTGGAATTTTGGACCCGCCGCCCACCAAAGCCCGCCACACTAAAGACCGCCGCCCAGCTAAATCCGCTCCGCCAAAACTCGTCGTCTGCCGCACCTATTCGTTTAGTTTATCCCATTTTAAGCCCACCATTTTTTAGTTAATTCTAGTAGGCCCAATTTTTGATGGTTTTATTTTATACATTTATTTTTGAATAGATGCAATATTTTTTTAAGTAAATTTTGTTAAAAAGATGCTTTATAAAAATTTCTTCTAAAAAATAAGTGAAAAATCTAATTGAAATATCAAAAAAAGCTTTTTAATATATTAAAAAAATGAAAAATAAATAAATAAAAAAAGTAAGCGGGTAAGCCCGCCGCCCGCCAACCTGTCACATTGACAAAGTGAGCTAGATTTTTATGTCCATTTCTATTTGGCGGACTTGCCCGTTCCGCTCTTTCTTTAGCGAGTTTAAGACAGGGTGGGAAGGAGCGGACGGTCCATTTTACTATCCTTAGGTATACCTCTTTTGGTCAACCATATTGGTCTTAACAAATAAGACACAAATATTAGTTGTTGATAGAATTATTATTCTCAAGATTTCCGCAAACAAATGATAAAGTGACCAACAATGAACAACCGAGGACAATTTCATACTAGACATGCCACACGATTTCAACTAATGACAGAGGATTATTTGCCAGCATGAACACAACATCCCCTTGAAAATTCAGGTAAAACCGTTCCAATTTATAATAAAACATCATATACATTTCTAACAGCTCTCAAAAACAAAAGTCCACTTCAACTAAAAAATAACTTGCAAAAATTCAAATTGTAGCTTTAGACATTAAATCTTTCTCAAAACCGTGCCTTTTAGATTTCTTCTTGCAAGGTTCAGAAGCAATAAGCATCTTAACAACATCTCTCATTGTAGGACGCAATGTCGGAAGTTTATTAGTGCACTTAATAGCAATTTTCAACACTTTTATCATATCGTCAACACAATGTGCTGATGCAACCCTCGCATCAAGAATGTTGATTACACTTTCGCGCTCATTCAGATTACTCAGAACCCAATAAACAATGTCTTTTGCGTCTCCGTATTCTTCTTCAACAGCTTTTCTTCCCGATACTAACTCTAACAGTACTACTCCGAAGCTGTACACATCGCTTTTTTCAGTTACTTCAGTTGAATACGCAAGTTCTACATAAAACACAACAGAATATATCACAAACAATGTTGTTAATCCAATTTAATAGGTAGTCTTGTAGAAATATCAGATTACAGGTGTGCCAGTTAAAAGTTGTGACATCCCATTTATTGACCTCTAAAAAATGAAATTTCTGTCATTAGGATACTTGACTAAAATAAAATGTGACAAATAGTGAATGTATAAAACATGAGATAGTTTTGAAACTAAAAACAATGTATTGAAATTTCTGGTTGAAAGCATGATCAAAACATACCTGGAGCAATATAACCATGTGTACCAGCAAAATAGCTAAGACCCGTCTGAGTTTGTTCAGCAAACCTTGCAACACCAAAATCAGCAATTTTCGCCTCATATTCTTGATCAAGCAAGATGTTGCTCGATTTTATATCCCTATGAATAACCGATGGACAACAATCATGGTGCAAATAGCAAATCCCTTTCGCACCTCCCAACGCGATTTTATACCTCTGATTCCAATCCCATGCAACCTTCTCATCTTTTACATTTCTATGAAGAGCTTCAAAAAGATTACCATTTGGCATATACTCAAAAACCAAAAGATTGGTTCCTCCTTTGAGAAAACAAGCATACAGTTTAAGTATATTTCTATGCCTAATCTTCCCTAAAATCTCCATTTCCGCAACTAAAATCCTCATACCGTCGCTTTTCTCTAGCTGCTTCACGGCCACTACCATTCCGTTTTTCTTCAACGCGACTCGATAAACCTTTCCCGTACCACCGTGGCCGATCAAATTATCTTCATTCAAATTACATATTTCATCAGCATCAATATCCACTTTGTGAAAAGATGCTTGTTTCCATTTTCTCTGACTCGCTTCCTTCTGACATTTTAGTATCTTTTTCGCTCTTCGAATCCTCACGCTTCTACATATCAAAACCGCAGCGACGAAGATGACAGCAATGACCAAGAGCAATATATATTTATAACCAAAGAAAGCTCTTCTACGACCACGATCATTACCACAAATCTTCAAAGCCGAATTTATCTTACTGCTCGGAATTTTCTCAACACATAAACCTTTGTTTCCAGCAAAAGCTTTCTCTCCGCCGATGACAAGTATCCCAAACGGAATTCCGCCAGTAAGCAGATTATAAGAAAAATCAACTGAACTTAGTTTCATTTTGTCCAAATTATCAGGAATCGAACCTGTCAACTTGTTTCGAGACAAATTCAACGAATTCAACGAACTCATAAATGAAACCGAGCTCGGAATATTACCTGATAGAGAATTCAATGCAAAATTCAAGTCCACAAGCCTTGAGCAATGGCCTAACTCTTTAGGTATCAAACCAGTTAAGGAATTTTCCTCCAAATGCAAAGTGGATAACTGTTTCAAAAATCCAATTTCATGAGGAATTTCACCAGAGAAATTGTTGTTACTCAAGTAAAGTTTCTCCAAATTCACCAATTTTCCGATTTCCGAGGGAACCTTACCAGAAAACTTGTTGTTCATCAAAACAACCTCAGTTAAATTTGTTGAGTTACCAATCTGAGAAGAAACTTTACCACTGAAATTGTTAAACCCGAGATCAATTATCTTCGCATTCGGAAGCGACCAAACACCATTCGGAATGTTTCCAGACAAAAAATTCCTACTGATCCTCAATCTCTCTAATGATTTGCATGAAGCATAAGATTCTGAAATATTACCAGAGAAATTGTTTTGCAATGCTAGCAGAATTGTCAACTTTTGCTTCTCACACAAGTACTTTGGGAAAAAACCTGAAAACTGATTCTCAGACACGTCGAGGCTTTCGAGCGGAGAAAATCGGCCGAAATTCTCCGGAATCGAACCGGTGAAACTGTTTCTGTAAACCGAAAAGCCTCTGAGATTTTCCATATCACCAAATCCAACAGGAATCTCACCAGAGAAATTGTTATCATAGAGCTGAAAAACAGCCAAATTCACCATATCACCTATTCTCTTAGGCAATTCACCAAACAGGTTGTTTGCAGAAAGATCAATCTCTTGCAAATTGGTTAAATTCGCAACTTCTTCCGGTATTCCTCCGGTCAAATTGTTTGAAAACAACTCGATTTTGTAAACATTCTTCAGCTTCGAAATCGATCTAGAGATTTCGCCAGATAGCTTGTTTCTTGACAAATCCAAAGTCTCTAATGCTTCCAGTTCATACAATGATTCTGGAATCTCTCCAACCAAATGTGCACCACCAAGGTAAAGCCATGTCAAGTTCTTCAAGTTTCCAAGACTCTTGGGAATCACACTTCCCGTGTAAAGATTTTCTCCGAGGCCGAGCGAAACTAGTCCGGTTAGATTCCCTATCCAGCCAGGGATTCGACCGGTGAAAAAGTTCGCAGAAAGATCAAGCACACGAAGGTTTCTTAGTCCAGAAAAATCTGGAATCGAACCAACCAGTTCGTTTCCGGATAAATTCAAGACTCTTAGGTGTGTGAATTCGGTTACTTCTAGTGGAAGTTTTCCGGAAATGGAGTTGGATGGAAGTGAAAGGACTTGCAGGCTGTGAAGAATTGATATTGATTGAAAAATTTCGCCCGAGAGGGAGTTATCATCTAAGGAGATTTCTATGACTTTGAAGGATGATGGATCACATGTGATTCCATGAAAGTTGCATGGAGTGTTTGAATTATTCCATGAAGCTAATGTGTTCAATGAATCGGTTAAATGATCTTTGAATTGAAGAAGTGCTTGTGTTTCGGTTGTTTGAGATTCACATGGAGGGAAAATGAGTAACAAAATTGACATGAAGTTGAAAAGATGGGAGAAATTGGAAGTTTTGGCCATTGGAACAAAGTTGGAAGGACTAAGTTGTTGATGAGGTTTGAAAACTATGGTCGCGCCATGATGATCTTTGATTTTGTGGAGTGAATTGTGGTCTAATGCGGGTGGTTCATACAAAGTTCGAGTACAAGTTGTTAACAAGATTCGAAAAGTGGACGCATGCCACGGAATTGCAGAGAATCGTGGTCAAATGCAACTGATGAAGTGAAAGTTGTCAATAGGGTTTTAGACACGGCCAAAGAATCTTGGCTAAATGGAGATAATACGACTTCAATGGTCGAATGTTGAGGTAAAGAAAACTTTGATGTCAGTAACTTTGATTGTAGTCGTAGTGTAAATATGGATGAAATTTGATATGAAGATTGATGATCAATGAAGCATTATTGAAGGAATGTCACAATCCTAAAAAACATTAACAGATACTATTAAAATACAAAAATCATACATAGTGACCCATTAGTAAATAGTGCAATGCAAAGAAAAAACAGATAATGATTAGGTGAGACAAAAAAAATTTAAAGTTGAAGTTGAAATGTCAATTTTGTTAGTATGTGTAAAGCATGATTGAACTTTCATTATTGTGATTCTAATCAAAGAATTGAAGAAAGAGATAATAATAATAATGCTTTGAAGTCACTCATTTCACACATCTTTTGCAAAAGCACTGTAGTTTCTAATCTAATTTGCTCTAAATGCAAGGCACATATAATAATTGTATACACTTTTTCTTTTTAATCATGAGTTACTTATTACTACTATTATATCAACCATTGACATTGAAAATTTAGAATGAAGCTAACTTTTTTGGATGCTTCTTTTTAATAATAGTATAATAATGATAGTTTGAAATTATGAAAGCTTCAAAGTTAGAATGATGAACACTCTATGAATATTTTTCAATATTAATATTACTCTTTGATTTTGCTTTCAAAGACTAGTTAAAAAAATTCAGAAGAAGGATATGTAGAAAAAGAGTATGAATCAAAGATTGGAATGAGAAGAATTAAAATATGAGATAGTATTAAAATTTGATATTCTAACCTGATTTTTCAGTATGAGGAAGTGTCTCTTCTTCTTTTGCAAAGTGAGAATTTTATGAAGGAAATTATTTGTGAGTGAAAGTGAGAACAGAAAATGGTGTTTTTATAAGAGAAAACTTTATGATTGGAATAACGTGGGAAATTATTACATGTGTGCTTATTAGTCGGTAACCAAGAAGTGAAAAGAAAATAGAATTATTTTGATTGGTGCATTAATGTTAGAAGTGGCCATGGCCATGAAATAAAATAGTGGTATAGACACATTATGTTGTTTTGGATATTTTAGTTGGAAGATTCCAAAAGCTCACACATTAAGGAGATGAGTCACCACAAAGTTGAAACTTAGAAAGACAAATGTGATACTATCTCTATCCATAATAATTATATTGTTTTGTTTAATATATTTATCAAGAAAAATATATATTATAAATTTAGTGTAATTTTTTTTAAAAATAACTATTTAAATATTAATGTGTGTGACTTTATCTGCAAATTTTAACTGCTTAGAGGCCATCATCAAAATTCAAACTCTATTTTTACAATTGTGTGTATTAAATTTTAATAGCTATCATAATTCATCTAAATAAATGCATGTAATTTTAATTTTTATCTTTTAAAATAAATTAATAGTATTAGTAATTTTTTTAAAAAAAATACATCTACATATCACTTGTGTTTATGTTTAATGACAACTTTCTTTGAAAAATTTTGTAAGCTTTTTTCTAGTCAAATTATAAAAATATCTGATTACACTAAAATTGAAAAATAATAATAATAATAGTTCTATATAATTTATTAAAAAATATTTATTTCATTTTTTATTATAAATTTTCATTTCATCATTCTCACAAACATTTATTTCAGACATTAATTTTGATGTTTAAATTTTTGTTTAAGGGTATGAAAATTGAGTTTGTGAAAAGTGCAAGTGAACTGGATAAGTAAGTTTTGAACTTAAATAAACTGAATTTATAATGCAAGTGAATTGAGTTCCTAAAAGTGTAAGTAAACAGAATTTCTGTTAATCTCTGTAGAGAATTATAATTGAGTATTTAATTTCAATTTAATGTTTTAATAATTTTGAGATTTAATAAAAAATTTAAGAGTGTAAAAAAGATTATAAATGAGAACATAAAGAATAATTAGTGGGGGGGGACTACAATTGCCCACTTAACTAAAGAGAGACATGACTAGATACTTTTTAAAGTTATTTATTAAATATAAACTAAAATAATAATAATAATAATAATAATAATAATAATAATAATAATAATAATAATAATAATAATAATAATAATAATAATAATAAATAATAATAAAATAATAATAATAATAATAATAATAATAATAATAATTATAATAATAATAATAATAATAATAATAATAATAATAATAATAATAATAATAATAATAATAATAATAATAATAATAATAATAATAATAATAATAATAATAATAATAATAATAATAATATTTCTTAGACTTAAAAAATAAAACAAATGTCGACAAGTCCAAAAAAAATATAGACTACTTCGTCTATAATTAATGTTATTATTTTTAAATATTCATAGTAAAACTTATGTGAATGAAAATATTATTATATTTTTTATTACTGTGAGAAAATTAAATCAACTTAATCACTTTTAAAGAATGCAAATTATTACTGATCTATTTATTCTATAATTCTATAATAATATACAGTTAAAAATATCATAAAAAAATATTATTTGTTTTTAATTTATCATTTCCCCCCAATTATATCATCTAAATAATATTATAAATATCATTATTCTTATTATATATTTAGAACAATGATAGTATATCATAATTAATATCAATAATTAAGTAAAATCATTTTTTTATTTAATAAAAATAGTCAAATATAATAATTATTGTGTAATAATTTTTATATAATAGACCTTGCCCAAATAGAGTACCTTTTTTGTTGTTAATATATAATTGGTTAACCTGTCATAGTTAATGGTTTTTTAATCTAAATGAAAGATTACTAACATGTCCAATCAATTTATTTTTGAAATTGTAGGTCTAATCATTATTTTTTTTCAAAATTATTATATTTTATATTATATTTTTTGAATCACATTAATTCTATGGAACCATTTGAAGAATAAAATTTATTGATTTTGCTTATTTTCATAAACTTGTTCCACATTTTATCTTTGGCTTGTTAATAAATGGACCACGAAAAAAGAATTATTTTCAGATTCATAAGCCACTAATTTTCTTATAAATTAAAATTACTTGTCCTTTATGTTTTCTTCCTTTTTCATTTCACTGCATGAATAATCACTTTTTAAGGAATAAATCCTATATTACTCAATTAGAAGTTCTAGCTATACTAGAACACTTCCAAAAATGTAAGCAGTGACACTTTCATGTGAACTTTTTTATCATCTGGTTTTGATAAGTCCACGTGAACGTTAAAATTATATAAAAAATTAGAAGATATCGATATCAGCCTAAGTTTTGCTCATATTAAACTTATTTTGGATTATTGCCGGCACCTGTCTCATCGTTGAGGAAGTCCAATCCAGCATCTCTATAGAGGTCCAAAAATATGTAACTCAAATCAATGATCGTTGGATACTTTTCCACATGTCCACTGAAGAAACGTGACTTGCAGATGTCCATAACCGCCATCAACTTGTCCTCTGAGAATAACGGGTTTAACTTTTCTATTTTCTCGAAATAGTTGACTAGAGAGGAGGCCACGTGTTGGACTCCATACACATGCAACTCTGACAGTCTTTGTTATTGGGTCTTATCGTGGCCCAAAACTAAAGACATTGGTCCAGCGTTGGAGCTATAAATACTCTCTCAAATGAGAGGGTCAGATATTCATTCACTCACTCTTACTATAGCACTTGCACTCTGATTGATCTCGTTCTTACTTTGGCATCGGAGTACCTTGCAGGTACACTCCCCTTCCATTTCACTCAACAACTGTCATCAATTCAAGCTCGTGGACTAGTGACGATTTCTTCTGATCAGATACGATCAGTGGCGCCGTCTATAGGAACACTGCTTCCCCGTCTTTCTCTAACTTAAGACCAAAGCAAACTCTTTCAATTTCCCGATCGTCATGACCGACAAAGTCAACAACGGTGATCAAAATGTCAATCTCGTTGATCCTGGAAATAACAACGATGTTGGCGGGAACGAATTCAACATAAGGGACGGGTTAACCACGTCCTCCTCCACCCGCTTGCAACCACGTGAATCCTCAGCAAAACTACGAACCCGCTGTGTATCAGAAGATCCCTGTTCCCGAGAATGTTGATCCTACGACCAAGGCCTTGTTTGGGGAAATCAACCAAACAAACTACATGACCTTCACGCAGGGCGTACGTCTGGTGATGTTGGAACATACCCGTCGGTCCCCTAAAAAACACCGAAGACCTGATTCACGAACTCCTCCTCCTTGAAGATATGAGGACCTCTCTCGATCTCCCTTGCGGAGACGCAGACGGGACGATTCTCAAAGCCCATCTCCCTGCCGCGTTGGGCGAGGCCCTGTATTAGAGAGGACCCAGCCCGAAGCCGTTAAAAAATGCGGTCACACTCCCCCTCACAAGGAATGACAATCCCCTGATTATAAAAGAAACAAGGGCGATGAAGAAAAGAAGACTCGACCGAGGAATCCTCCCGGTGTTCAAGACCGACATAAAGACCGCCCCTACAACCGGCCCCCCTCTCATTCCTTAGAACGAAGCGACGAAGACGACTCCCACGGTCCATTGTCCCAGGCCATTATGAACGCCCATATTCCTAAGGGGATGGAGAAACCTCCCCCTCTGAATAAGTATGATGGCGTCACCAACCCCATCGACCACCTCGACGACTTCGAGGAGATGCTTCATTATCACAACGTCAGGGGTTTCTGTCAAGTACAGGTTGTTCCCCATGACACTGAGGAAAATGGCCATGAACTGGTATAAAAGCCTCCCCCCTAGGTCTATCACCTCGTGGAGGAGTCTGAAGATCCAATTTGCCAGTAGCTTCACAGCATCTCGTCGGCACCCTAAAACCAAGGCCGCCCTTGAGGCAATCATTTAGAGGAGCGACGAGAATCTCAAAGAGTACATCGATCGATCCAACCGCGAGACCATTCAGGTCCCCTACACCGATCACATGAAGAGGTACCTGCTTGAGAGGGGACTCCTCCCAAGCACTAAGTTCAGAAAGGTAATCGGCATCGAGCCTCCCAGGTCTTTTGATGTACTCCTCGATAAAGCCCGGGCCTACATGACCTACGAGGAAAAAGAGGCCACCAATGAAGTGGGCCCTTCTCGACGAACATGGGATAAGAGAAGGGAAGAAAAGCCTCGTGACTCCCGCGAGCATAGAGGACCAGCTCGATGATTCACCGAATACACGCCGTTGACCACTTCATGGAGCGTATCCTTGTGGAGTACGCCAATGCCGAATTCAAGGACAGTGGGGCCAGGCGCCCTCGACCAACTTCTGCTAAGTCTGGGGCCGACCAGATAAAATACTGTGAATACGACAGGAGCCACAGTCACCTGACTGAAGAACGCGCCACTTGAAGGATTCTATCAAGACTCTTATCAAGGCATAGAGACTCAGACACTATAAGAGGAACAACACCCCTCGCCAGGATACCCGCGAGGTGAAAGAAATTGAAGAGGATGCTCGACAATCCAATGAATCTAGCCCCCTCTAGGTCGTATTATGTATCTCTGGGCCCAAGAGCTTCTGCATCCTCTACGGTCTCAAAGACGATGAGCCCTTGTTTACCCATAATAGATGGGAGAAGTTCCTCTTCTCCATGGTCATATCTGGAAAGGGATTTTGTGACGTCTCAATGAAGTCTCAAATAGGAAATTTAGCGAGCTGATAGATACAACCCCGGTCCAGGCTATAACCCTTGAAAATTTCAAGGGAAAATCTGAGCCAATCACCTTTTATCTCAAGGAGCTGCCTGAAGGAGCCCCTAACTCAAGCATGCCTCTACTCGTAAGGGCGAGTGTAAAACGGTGGGAGAACTGACTTTACTAGTTTTGTGTTTTATCGCAAATGTTGAGGTTAGCAAGAGTCTCCACCAGCTTTTCTTTTATCAATAAAGGAAAGGGTGAAAAGAACAGGAAATACCTTTTAAAGATTTTAAGTTCGGGGGGTAGGTTATGGAAAGGGAAGGTGTTAGCACCCTTTCCATCCGTAGTTATCTACGGGCTCTAGTTGCTAGCTCACTTTCGAAAATGCTTTCTTTTTGTGTAAGTGTGTTTGAAAATATTTATGAAAAGACGCCTTATTGCTGCAAACTTTGTAATATTTTTCGTATCGTTGAGAACATACACAAAGTGTTTTTTGTCTTTGAAAATATTTAGAAAAAAAGTTTGTGTATGTGAAAAATTGTTTTGTTTGTTTTTGTGAGCAAGCAACTACTAGTTGTTTACCTACTCGAATGGTCTTTGTTATTTTCCTCTTTTCCTTTGGATACTTCTATCCTACCATTAGTTAGTAGGTAACCATATCATTGGAATTTTTGAGGGACAAGCGCGGGTCATCGTACAGTCATAAAGGCAACTTGTAGGACGCTTCAACAATTTATCGTAAGGGACTAGATCATTTAATGAAAGGCAACATTGAAGTGTCATCGATGGACTATGATCTTTGTATCGAGGGACTTTGTGATTGTGTCCCACGTTCTAGGGACATGACGTTAAAGGTGCGCATGTACAAGTGTATTGTGTTTTAGTTATGTTTATCTTGAGTGTTAGGTTTTCTAATGTTTGTTTTTAAGTTTTTCCATACAAGCCTATTAACATACATCTAGCAGTTAATTGTATATAAGTACGAAAAACAAAGTGCAGAAAATTGAATCTACGCTATTACAAAGTTTCGGGATGAGGGAAATTAAAAACCAAAAATGGGGAAAGAAAAATGTAATGGGTCCTAAATTAAGTTATTACAACCTTTGGACAATTACATACTTTATGAAATTAATGCGAATACAAATAGATGAATGCGCAAAGAAGAAAAGAGAGGAAAGATGTAAAAGCTAAAAATAATCTAAGTGATGAAAAGAAATATTTTTGTTGTTTTTGTTTAGGAAAATAATAATAATTAAATTAATAGAAACCTAATTCTAATTGATTAATTATTTAAAAATAAAGTAATTAAATAATTAAATCAAAATTAATTTAATTAAAAAAAGCCTAAGTGTAATATTTTTGTGATATTTGTTCTGTCAATGGGCCTGTCATGAGATTTCGTTCTGCCACGCCCGTGTTGATCTCCTATGTATTTTTCAAACCACCATGAAGGGTGGAAAACACCATCATCTCCGATGGGGGTTTTTCTTTAAAACCTACAAAATCAATCAAACAAAAAAAAACAAAACTCTAGATCCAGTATATTGGATCCTGAGATCTCAGTGGTGCCATTAGTTTGGGTTAAGAACTCCTGAATCACGAAATCTGAAGCTTCCTACATTCCATGCCCTAACCATGGAATCATGTTGTTTCTGCCTTCATGCTTACATGTAAAACGTCAGATTTACTCACAACATCAATAATAACAAGAATGAATGCATAAAACTGGTTTAAGTTACATGATAAGAGAGTTTGAAATCAAAGTTTTACCAAAACACTGTGGGATGGTTATAAGGATGATCTGAGACACGTTGGGGTTGATTAATGATATGAATCGCCTCCTGGAGATCTCAGAAGGATGAAGGAGTCGTTGTTTTGAATGGGAGAAGCTGAACCTCGGGTTTATGAATTTTGCAACTTTTAAATTTTTGTTTTTCGAGAATTTGAGAGTGCTTTGTTATGCAATAATTTTTTGTGTCCTTTTTGGATTTCCTTGTAGTGCTTTATATAGAGGGGGGGGGGGGGGGGGGGGAGCAAGTATGGCAAGAAATCAAAGTTTTCAAGGCCATGAGACAAAAATCCAACATATTGAAAGTTTGTCATATTTAAGTGGTTCTTGCCAATTCCGTTTTTGCATTAACCTAGACAATTTTTGTTGGTCTTTTCACGAAATATTGGGCTCCATGATGGGTCAAGTTAAGCCCAAGCGCATTATCTCATGTTTTATTGTATTTTTATTTAATTTATTTGGTTTTAAATTAAATAAAATCAAGATAAATATAAATAAAAAAAAATAAAAATCAAGTTCATCAAAAATGGACTTAGAGGTCCTCTAAGATGTTATGGACATGTTTGAAAATAAAAAACTAGGCTTATAGGTTCAAAAATGCAATTTTGCTCAATTTGTCCTTCATGAATTTCTTCAAAATTTCCCAACTTGTGCAACTCATAACTTGCTCAATTTTTATCTTTTAAAAATGATCTTATACTTTTTGGAAAGCCCAGTATGTCCTCTACAGTCTCTATGTTGATCACTTTTTCTTTTTAAGATATTATCTTAATGTAAGTTGCCTTGACAAAAAGTGTCTTTTGTTGACTTTTGAAAATGACCTATAATGTATGAGATCATATCTTCCAAATGAAGCATTTTTCGGACTTGAGAATAAAAGAAAAGTTGTAGAGAAATAAATTTTCTTCAAAATGGGCTTTTGTTGGGGAAAAGTTGATGAAGCATGTGTCGTACGAATTTCTCTATTGTCGTACAATTAGTCATATGCAAACAATGTCATTTAAAAATGCAAAACTTATGTCTTTTTAAAAATGCATTTTTAGTAAACAAACAAAATTTTGTAAGAATATGAATTCAGCTCAGGATTTATAGTAAACCTTACAAGAGTCAGGATACCTTTTGTAACAATATGCTTTCGAACTAACCCATGTTCCAGTTAGGACTTTTAAGGGTTGTAACGTGGCCTAGTTCATGGTTTAAGAAAAAAAGGATAAAGGCTCAAACTTTGTTTGTACCCAACCTGTTCTTCATGATGTTCTTCAGTTCTATATTCAGTTAATTTTTCGTTTAGATCCCAATTGAGTCTGGAATCTTTGCCTTGATATTTCAGTGATGGTTCGGATACCGAAAGTTTATTTGAGAAGGCAGTCATTTTTTTGTAACATTTTTTCTTTTGTTGATGATTTGTAGCGACCTCTTTTTTTTATTTAATTATCCCTACCTTTTGCCTGAACTATTTCTTTTATGATTACAGTCGGCGGGATGCCCAGTTTTTTTCTTAAGTCTCCTTCATGGGTTTTGACTTGACGGGCTTTTCTTTTGAAAAATGATGACTGCCTATTTTAGTGATTACAGGGAACCATCAATGTCTTTTGATTTAGAAGAGCATCTTTGACACTATTCATCGTGTATGAAGGTAGAGCTTGCGACTGAACACACATTTGAATTAACTGAAAAACTTCCCTGCCCTAGGTTATGATTAAAGGTTTCAATTTGCGTAAAAAAGAAAAATCCTACTTCTTAGGCTCAAACGGGTTAACTAGGGATTATCTTCCTTATAACTCAACTGTTTAGGATTTGAAATAACGCATGTACATCGTCAGTAAGGTCTGTTCAAAAGAATATTGTATGAGATTATGGCATTGTTTTCGTCATCCTCCCTCTAAAGGCTTATAACTTTTAATCGATAGTTGAATATCATAAAGAGGAAGTAAAAGCATAGTTTAAATACAGTCAAAACTAAAGGGTTACTACAAGCCAAACATATGCAATGCATTAACGGAATAATAAAATTTTGCCATAAAATAAGTGTTCGAATAATCAAAAGAAATTACAATTTGAAAATTCAAAAGATTAAAAAGCCTCTCTGTCTGAACTTGTCACTTCAGATGGTGTGCCTTTGAGGGATGGCAGAAGAAGTCAGTCTGACTATCTTGTGTGAACTCCAGCACTCCTTCGTCGATCAAGTCCTGCATCTTATTTTTCAATGCCCAACAACTATTAGTGTCATGCCCAGGACTATTAGAATGATAAGCGCATCTCACATTAGGATTGTACCGAGGAGAGGCGGTGTTGGGATTCTAAGGAGGACCCTTCAATATCATCTACCCCATCTTCAACATGTGACGCAATACTTGAGCTGAGGACAAGTTGATTTTGGTGAATTGCCTTTTGGGCGTGTCCTGCTTATGCTGATCACCTTGTCATTATTGTTGCAATGGTGCTGGATTAGAGATTTGCACTGCCCCCACAAATTGGTTGAGATAACTCTTATTACGATCCTTCTGGTCATACATAGTATTGGAATCCTTCTTTCCATTGTATGGCCTCTTCTGAGTACTTGAAGATGCAGTCCCCTTAATTTCACCGCTCATGAGTTTATTTTCAACACGTTCCCGCATGAACATGTCACTTGATTCCTTGTCTACCAAGAGAGGTTGATCATTGATTAGGCCCTAAATCCTAGCAGTTTTCCCCAGACGGCCGTATCTGTCTTGATGAAGCTTGCTGATGAGAATCCTTAACTCTTCTTGTCCCCGAGCTAAATTTTGGATAAGAGACATCTGACTACTCATCTGGATTCTCATCCTTTCCATCTCAGCTTGCAGTTGTTCCAACTGGTCATCCTTGTTATCTTCAGGATTTTTCTTGGTCGTGTTCCCAACGAGGAGTGCTTTTAATTATTCTTGCCCCTTGGATAGATTTAGGAACATTTCCTTGAACTGGGCATCTTGAGTTTGGAAGTCTCTGTCATTCTATTCAAGAGCCATCTTCCTTGCTGAAATAAACAACGAGAAAATGAGAAACCTGTCTTGAGAATAGCTGTTTTGTAATGACATGTATGCAATGTTTTCAAGGATCTCGCAGGGTAAACACAAGAAAATGTTTGAATTTTGATTGTAGCTTTGATTGAAGAGCTTCGTCTTGTTGAATGTCCTTCTACGAGAATCAAGCTCACCATGTCGAGTAGGTCATAGCCTCTAACTCAAGACACCGTGCTTCGTTCTTTGACAACATTTGGTTAGAGGAAAATAAATCCACTTTCCCTTTGCTAGATGTCTGGTTCATCATGCTTTGGAGGCCTTTTGTTAGAGGAAAATAAATCCTCTTGCCCCTTTCTAGGCGTCTAGTTTATGAAAACCTGCATCACATGCCCTTGAGATCCTTGAAATGGTTAACGACATGCTATGGTATGATGTTATGATATGTATTCTATGCATCAAGCAAAAGTATAAGGTTATGTAAATAAGTAAGTCTTGCAACAAATCCAGGTTATTGGATAATGACTACAAACAAGTCCTGCAAGGAGTTCACATCGTTAGATGATAAATACAATTAAAACCCTGCAAGAATTTCAAGTTGTTAAATAATGAAAGCAAACAAATCACACAAGTAGCCTTAGGTTCAGGCTTGCATGGAGTTTGTAGGTAAGTAACCTCTTGAATTTTTAGTTGGTTCAATCAGACCTAAAATAAGTAATCGGGTTCTAGGAGTCTCAATATCATCGATCTTTCTCTTGGGAATTGTTTCAGCACAAGCTTCTTTATTAGTGACCAAAATATCTCAAAAGTCCAATCTCAATGAGTTTACTATCGAGTATCAACCAATAGCTCTCTCACTACTTTCTAATGGCCAAGTTATTCAACTAAGGTTCTACGGTCAGTTAGTGCTTTATAAAACCATACAACAGCCCCGTATTCTTCTTGACTGGACTCAAGGGATACCGGTACCAACAAATATGTCAGACTAACATAGCCATCACTTCAACCATTTTGGTATTACGCCGCACAGTCCCTATGATTTATTGCTACTTACCTAATATGCCCCAGATCCGGGTATAGGATCTATACAAGAATACCTAAACATAACCCAAAATGTAAAGCAAATCAAACAAGTTAAGCATTTAAATGTGAACAATCTCTAAGGTAACCCCACTTTTTTTAGTTTTCCCCAGCAGAGTCGCCAATTCTATAATACAATGGGAGAACTTACTTTATTGGTTTTGCATTTTATCGCAAATGTTGTGGTTAGCAAGAGTCGTCACCAATTTTTCTTTTATCCAATAAAGGAAAGGGTGAGAAGAACGGGAAAGACCTTTTAAAGATTTTGAGTTAGGAGGGTAAGTTATGGAAAGGGAAGGTGTTATCAACCTTTCCATCCGTAGTTATCTACGGGCTCTTAGTTGCTAACTCACTTTCGAAAATGCTTTCTTTTTGTGTAAGTGTGTTTGAAAATATTTTTGAAAAGACACCTTAGTGAGGCAAACTTTGTAATGTTTCTCATATTGTTGAGAACGTATACAAAGTGTTTTTTGTCTTTGAAAATATTTAGAAAAAAAAGTTTGTGTATGTGTGAAAAATTGTTTTGTTGTTTTTGGGAGCAAGCAACTACGAGTTGTATACCTACTCGAATGGCCTTTGTTATTTTCCTCTTTTCCTTTGGATAGTATTATCCTATCATTAATTAGTAGGTATCCCTATCATTGGATGTTTTGAGGGATAGGCACGGGTCATTGTGCAGTCATAAAGGCAACTTGTAGGACGCTTCAACAATTTATCGTAAGGGACTAGATCATTTATCGAAAGGCAAAATTGAAGGGTCATCGAGGGACTATGATCTTTGTATCGGAGGACTTTGCTAAAGTGTCCCACGTTCGAGGGACATGACTGTATTATTTTTCTGAAGGAAACAAGTAGAGGTACCTTAAAGGTGCACGTGTGCGAGTCTGTTATGTTTCAGTTATGTTTATCTTGAGTGTTAGGTTTGCTAACATTTGTTTTTAAGTCTTTCCAAACAAGCCTATTAACATACATCTAGCAGTTAATTCTATATAAGTATGGAAAATAAAATGCGGAAAATTGAATCTATGCTATTACAAAGCTTCGGGATGGGGGAAATTACAAACCAAAAGTGGGGAAAGAAAAATGTAAAGGATCCTAAATTAAGTTATTACAAACTTTGGACAATTACATACTTTATGAAAATAATGCGAATAAAAGTAGATGAACGCGCGAAGAAGAAAAGAGGGGAAGATGTAAAACCTAAAAATAATCTAAGTGATGAAAAGAAATATTTTTGTTGTTTTTTTTTAGGAAAAAATAATAATTAAATTAATAGAAACTTAATTCTAATAAATTAGTTATTTAAAAAGAAAGTGATTAAATAATTAAATCAAAATTAATTTAATTAAAAAAGCCTAAGTCTAGTATTTTTGTGATTTTTTATTTTTATGATTAAAAGAAATTAATTAATTAAAAAAATGTAAATTAAGCAAAAAAATAATAAAAAGAAACAATGGGCCTGTCATGACATTTCGTTCTGCCACGCCTGTGTTGACTTCCTCTGCGTTTTTTAAACCACCATGAAGGGTGGAAAACACCAACATCTCTGATGGGAACCAACTGATAATCGGGGAATGTGAAGCAATGGTGTTTAGGATCAAAGAACTGGAATAGGACGCTCATCATACCCTCGTCAAAACTGGTAGTAATCAAACTGAGCAAGTGACCATGTCTTCTGTTGAATTCGGAACTTTTAGGAACCTTTAAGACCAATTCCCTAAACTTGGAAGATATTCCTACGAAGTTTATCTGAATGGTATTTCTGCAAACGGAATCCATAACCTACAAAATAGAGAAGAGATAAATCCACAGGTCCTTGAAATGGTTAGTACAAATGATATGTTATGATGTTCCTGATGTTATGTTTATACTTAAAACAAAATAGCAAACACAAACAAGTCATACAAATACCTTAGGTTTAAAGGCTTGCATGAGGTCTATAGGTAAGTACCCTTTTGAAGTTTAGTTGGCTCAACCTGTCCTAGCAATAGTAACCGGGTTCTAGGGATCTCATATCATTGATCTTCCTCTCAGTCATTATTTCAGCTCAAGCATCTGAATTGTAGCCGATATATCCCGGAAGTACAATCTCAATGAGTGTAGTATCGAGTATCAACCAACTTCAGTCTGTACCAAAGTCGGCCATCTCACTACTTTCTAATGGATAAGATGAGTCAATTTAAGGTTCTAAAGGCCAGTTAGCGCTTAATGACACTATATGGAAGCCTAATGTTATCCTTTACTGACTCAAGGAACATTAGTACAAGCCAGAGTATCACTCTAACGTAGCTATGATATCATCCATATTGGTCTACACCGTACAACCCCTATGATTTATTGCTACTTACCTAAAAGGTGCCCATATCCAGATATAGGATATTTAATAATAGCCCAAACATAAACCCGAAAGATAAAGCATACAAATCAGACAAGTAAAGAATTTAAAATATGATCTAGCCCTAAGGTAACCCCACTTTTTAAGAGTAATTCTCCCCAGCGGAGTCGCCAGTTTTATAATATGGTGGAAGAACTGACTTTTACTGTTTTTGCATTTTTATTCACAAATGTTGCGGTTAGCAAGAGTCGCCATCGACTTTTCTTTTATCCAACAAAGGAAATTGTGAAAAGAATAGGAAAGACCTTTCAAGCTTTTTATGAGTAAGGGGGGGGGGGTAGGTTATGTAAAATGGAGGTGTTAGCACCCTTTCCATCCGTAGTTATCTACGGGCTCTTAGTTGCTAGCTCATTTCGAAAATGCTTTTTGTGTAAGTCTGTTTTTGAAGATATTTTGAAAATACGCCTTTGTGCGGAGAACTTTATAATGTTTCTCGTTTCGGCGAGAACGTATACAAAGTGTTTTTTGCTTTTGAAAATATTTAGGAAAGAGTTTGTGTATGTGTGAGAATTTGTTTTGTTTGTTTTTATGAGCAAGCAACTATGAGCTATCTACCTACTCAAAAGATTTATTCTTTTCCTTTTTTTCTTTAGACAGTATTATCCTACTATTAGTGAGTAGGTAGCCCTATCGTTGGATGTTTTGAGGAACAGGAGAGGATCATCGTACAGTCACGAAAGCAACTTAGGAAGATACTTTAGTAACTACCCTAAGATTTGGAGATCATATACCGAGGAAATGTCGAAAGGGTCATCGAGGGACTTATGATATTTAAACCAAAGGGTCGTCACTAAAACCTCTTACATTCGAGAGTCGCGACTGTTTATTCTGAAGGCAACAAGTGGAGATAGCCTAGAGGTGCGCGTGTGCGAGTGTGTTGTGTTTCGGTTATTTATCTTAGGATGTTTAAGTTTGCTAGCGTTTGCTTTTAATCTTATCATACAACCCTATTAGCATACAACCAACAGTTAATATCAATGCAAAAATAAAGTGCGAAGTTTTAAAAGCTACACTATTACATGTCTTCGGGGAGGGGGGATTACAAACCAAAGCGGTGAAATAAAAGTAAAGTCCTAAATTTAAACCTATTACATCCTTTTGCAGTTACATCATTAAAAAAATGCGAAAGTAAATAAGTGCGCGGGGGGAAAGCGAGGTAAAAACCCTAAAACTCGTAAACACATAGAATATTTTGTTGTTTTTATTAAGAAAATACTTAAATTAAATTAGAAAAGAAAAACTAAATCTAATATTAATTAATTAAATAAAATAAAAATGATTATTAATTAAAAATTAATTCTAATCAATAAAAGAAAACTAATTCTAATATTTTTGGTATTTTATTTGAGAAAAATACTTGAAGTAATTAAACCTAGTTCTAATTGATTTTAAATTAATTGAAATAAGTCAAAATAATTAAATTAATTAATTTTCAAAAATTAAATTAATTAAAAGAAACCTAAGTCTGTCATTTTGTGATTTTTTTTATTAAAATGGAAAAGAAAATTAATTAAAGAGAAAAGAATTAAAATGAGATATTAAAAAAAACTAAAATAGAAAGGGCTTGCAACAAGCAAACTGGAGGGTGTAATGTTGAAGCCCTTAGGCCCAAAAATAAACTGAACAGACGCTGCAAAAAAAATTAGGGGGTGAGAATAAAAAAACAATAGGCCCAAATCTGTTCAGAGCCCATTCCCTTGCGCTACGTTTGGTGTGAACAACCCTTAAGAGTCCATGATAGGAGTGCACCCTTGAGCCTTTAGATCTGGATTGATTGAGATCAAGTGGCTAGGAACTGTATGTGTATGATGCGTGCGTAGCTTTATTGAGTTCATGATCAGAAATGAAATAATATGAAAAATAAAACTCCCTCACGCCTGGATCAAATCGAGGACATGGGGGAGGTATGCCTTATGCGCCTGTATTCTACCACTGGGCCAGCTGTTCTTTCATTGTCTCAAATACAAACAAATATTAATATTATGAAAGCGCCAATATTCAAATAAATTCAAAACGCACGCGCGAGATATTTGAACGAACCAGTGATGAGAGGACACGCCTGCCACCAGAGTCAGCCACCAGAGTCAACTTTCTGGTTGTCTTCTCCGGTGGCTCAAATATCAAACCTGCAAAAATAGCGAAAATCAAGGGATCAAAACGACCCTACCCCTCTATAACACCCCTTCTAAATAAATCCTGAATTAAACGGTATAAATAAATCATAGAATTAAAAATGCATGGAAGGAGTGTCACAATATCAATTCACATATTCAAGAAAAATGGACATGACATATTCACACTTTAATCATATAATCATAATAAATATTCATGGCATATACTTTCTTTTTCGTGCAAACGCAACGGAATCATAATAAATAATCTTCTTCAAAGGAGGAATCAAAATATAATATGCAAGGCATTAAGCCATATGATTCATACACCAATCATGTTATCAAGTCATAATATACATACATCAACATATAATCAATACAAAGGATTATATACAAGTATAATCCATATACAAATAATGAGTTCGAATGCGGACACTAAACCCCCAGTGTTACAATCAGAGCATCAACTCAAAATCAAAAAGTAGCGAATTACAAGCCTAAGTCATCCACTAACCCGTGCGCCTCGCACTATCATCTTCGGTACCTGAACGATGTCGTATCAAGCATCATTTCAACAGAAGGGTAAGAATTCCAACAAACATAAAGTATGAATTTAAAGCAAAAGAAAAGCATTAAATAAAGGAATCTTACTCTTTTTCCAACTCTTGCATAAACAACATAAGATAGTCATTTAATCAATTTCACATAATTAACAAATCAAGGAAATCAAACACAGACAATTCCATTTACCAATTAACACATAATGCACAATATTCAACAACACATAAACTCGACAAAACGTGTACGTGCGACTCGACACAACGACACGACTCATGCATGTGGTACCAATCATCCATTATCCTTTGGACTTGTTGATGTCTATCCCTCAGACGGATAATCACAAAAGCTCATTCCCTAAGCTTTCAAACCCCCACTCTGAGTTTGGGACAAGCCACTAGCCTCCATGAGACTAACAAACATCACCTCTTGACACGACGTATGATGCGGTGTGCAATTCAACAACAACAATTATGCAAATCAAGACTAACCCAATCTCAATTACAAGCATACATCACTATAATTCAACCCCATGAATCATTCCCACAACATTGCACAACAATCATCAATTATTTCATTTCAACAATTATCACACAATACCAAAATATTTATAAACCAAATATATTATTTCCGGAATCGGCATTTCACAAAATATTTCTAATATTCAACACATCTACAACTTAATTCGTCTTCGGCCGTTTCCAAAATATCGAGTTTTACCGATTAACCGTAACCGGTTATATTAATTAATCACTCTATTAATTAAAATTTTACTAATTAATTAACCTGTTATAATTTATTTCAATATTACAATTTAATTTGTCTCCGATCGTATCCAAAATATCGAGTTTTATCGATTAACCATAATTTTTCCTTTTTCTTATCAGAACAACGACAACAACGAGACACAGAACAACAACAACAAAACATATACTATTTCTCAGAAACATTTTCTTCCCTATTTCAACCTAAATCCTAAACTAATACCAAATCAAATGCAATAAAAACATATCAGGTGTTTAGAGGAAGTCTAACCCTTACCGATTAATCTCTGGAACAAGCTTTTCGGTTTGATTCCAGAAATTTCTCCTCTTCTCTTCAACTCTAAGTTTTTCTTTCTTTTCCTCTTCTGCTACTACTCTTCTGTTTTTCTATCTTACTGGTTATTTTCTTTCTAATATACATATATACTAACTTATATTTATATAATATAAAACTAACATATTATATAAAACTAAGTTATATAATATATATTCTTACTGAAATGTAACATAACATATATATTATACTTACGTATTATTATATATATTATAAAACTAATATATATATATATATATATATATATATATATATATATATATATATATATATATATATATATATATATATATATATATATATATATATATATATATATATATATATATATATATATATATATATATATATATATATATATATATATATATATATATATATATATATATATATATATATATATATATATATATATATATATATATATATATATATATATATATATATATATATATATATATAACTTAATAAAATTAATTTTTTTATTTTAATAAAATTAACTTATATTATTTAATTAAACTAACTTAATAAAATTAAATAAATACTACTATAATTCAATTATCACAAATTAATCAATTAACACACAAAAAATGTATATACACTAAAATACAATATTATCATATAAAAATAATCATTTTCTAGTAAACCGAATAAACCAAAATAATCAACTATCGGATCGAATAACCGACTAAATAATTATTAATTTACCAAAATAAACATCAACCAGTAATTTTTTGGAAATAATAATATAAATACTATTAATTAAATCGGTGTGTTACAACTCTCCCCCACTTAAAAGATTTTCGGCCTCGAAAATTACCTCTAAACGAACAATTCAGAATAGGAATCCCGCATCCGGCCTTCAAGTTCCCAAGTTATGTTTCCATTAGTCGAACCACCCCACACCACCTTTACCAAAACAATTTCTTTTCCTCTAAGTTGTTTCACCTTCTGATCTTTGATCCTTGTCGGCAAAGTCTCAACGGTTAAGTCTTCTCTAACCTCCACATCATCCGCTTGCACTACATGAGACGGATCCACAATATACTTTCGCAATTGCGACACATGAAACACATCATGTAGATTTGAAAGTGATATTGGTAATGAAATCCTATAAGCCATATTACCAATCCTTTCTGAAATTTGATACGGACCAATAAACTGAGGTGTCAACTTCCGCGATTTAAGTGCCCGACCAACACCCGTCATAGGATTCACTCTCAAAAACACATGATCATCCTTCTTGAACTCAAGAGGCTTCTTCCTCTTATCATGGTAGCTCTTTTGGCGACTTTTAGAAATCTTCATCTTCTCTCTAATCAACTTCATCTTATCCGTAGTTTGTTGCACAATTTCCGGTCCAACCACCACACTTTCTCCCGACTCGTACCACATAAAGGTGTTCGACAACGCCTTCTATACAATGCCTCAAAAGGAGCCATACCTATACTAGAATGAAAACTGTTGTTATAGGTAAACTCAATCAATGGAAAGTAACTTTCCCATGAACCTCCTTGTTCCAACACACAAGCACGCAAAAGATCTTCGAGCGATTGAATTCTCCTTTCCGTTTGACCATCCGTCTGTGGATGATAAGAGGAACTCAAACGCAATTTAGTACCCAAAGCTCTTTGCAAACCTTCCCAAAATCTAGAAGTGAACCGTGTATCTCTATCCGAAACGATACACGTCAGAATACCATGCAAACACACAATCCTCTCAACATACAACTTTGCAAGCTTCTGCATAGGATAATCCATTCTAATTGGAATAAAGTGAGCAGATTTCGTCAATCTATCCACAATAACCCAAATGGCCTCATTGTTACTCGGAGTCCTTGGTAATCCCGAAACAAAATCCATAGAGATACTGTCCCACTTCCATTCTGGTATAGACAAAGGTTGTAACAAACCGGAAGGATTTTGATGCTCTATCTTGGACTTTTGACATACCAAACACGAATACACAAATTCCATAATTTCCTTTTTCATACAAGGCCACCAAAATAACTTTCTCAAATCTTGATACATCTTTGTGGCACCGGGATGAATGCTCAACCCACTTCAGTGTCCTTACTCAAGGATTCTCTTTTTCACATCCCCCACATCGGGAACAAAACTCGATTACAACATCTCAACACGCCACTCTCATCAATTCTAAACTCTCCACCTTGACTTTGGTTAACTAAAGTCAACTTGTCAACCAAAACCAAGTCCGGTTTCTGTCCATCTCTTATCTCATCCAAGATCCCACTAGTAAGTCTCAACATACCAAGATTCATACCAAAGTAAGTTTCTTCACAAACCAAACTCAAGTCTCGAAACTGTTCAAGCAACTCCCACTCTTTCACCATTAACATAGACATATGTAATGATTTCCTACTCAACGCATCGACAACCACGTTCGCCTTACCAGGATGGTAATTCAAACTAAAATCATAACCTTTTAGTAACTCCAACCATCTCCTCTGCCTCATATTCAACTCTTTCTGATCAAACAAATATTTCAAATTCTTATGATTACTGAAAACGTTGAATCTCGATCCAAACAAGTAATGTCTCCAAATCTTCAACACAAAAACAACAGCTGCCAACTCTAAGTCATGAGTCGGATAATTCCTCTCATGCACCTTAAGTTGCCTTGAAGCATAAGCCACTACTTGTCCACTTTGCATCAACATACCACCCAATCCCATCAATGAAGCATCACAATAAACCGTAAATGGTTCAGATGGATTAGGTAGAATCAAAACAGGAGCAATAGTTAACCTTCTCTTAAGCTCTTGAAAGTTATCTTCACACTGAATAGTCCACACAAACGCTTGCCCTTTTCTCGTCAATTGTGGCAAAGGTAAAGCTAACTTGGAAAAACCCTCAATGAACTTACGATAGTAACCGGCTAAACCAAGAAAACTTCGAATCTCAAAAATATACTTAGGAGATTCCCATTCAGACACAACTTCAATCTTATATGGATCCATGGAAATACTTCCACGAGATATTACATGACCAAGAAAACTCACTTGCTCCAACCAGAGCTCACACTTAGAAAGTTTATCAAACAACTGATTCTCTTTCAGAATCGACAACACAATTCCTAAGTGCTTGGCATGCTCCACTTCACTCTTCAAATAGATAAGAATGTCATCAATAAATACCACCGCAAACTTATCAAGGAACTCATGAAAGATTTTGTTCATGTACTCCATAAACACACCAGGTGCATTTGTAACACCGAAAGGTATCACCGAATAGTCATAGTGTCCATACCTCGTCCTAAACGCCGTCTTCTGAATATCACCAGCTCTCACACAAATTTGGTGATAACCAGATCTCAAATCAATCTTGCTAAACACACAAGCCCCTACCAACTGGTCCATCAAATCATCAATTCTAGGTAACAGATACTTGTTCTTGATAGTAACTTTATTCAATTGCCTATAATCCACACATAGCCTCATCGTTCCTTCTTTCTTCTTTACTAACAACACCGGTGCACCCCACAGAGATACACTTGTTCGAATGAACTTCTTATCAAGTAACTCTTCAAGTTGGCTCTTTAGTTCAACCAATTCCGGTGGTGACATCCGATACGGAGCCATCGAAACAGGACTAGTACAAGGAACAAAATCAATAGAAAACTCCACTTCACGTTCTGGGGGTAAATTAGTAATCTCCTCCGGAAACACCTCTGGAAAATCATATACCACAAGAACATCCTTTCTCACTCCACTTTCACCAATGCCCATGCTCGCCATCAACACAAACAATTCAGCTCCATCTCTAACACACTTCTTTATTTGTTGAGTAGACAAGAATAAACTGCCTTCTTTCTCGGACTCGAGAAAAAGAACTACTCTAGCAAAAAAATTGATATAGACGTGGTTGACTCTCAACCAGTCCATACCCAGAATGACATCAAGCTGACTCAAAGGAAGACATATGAGATCCACTTCGAAATCTCTACCACACATACGCAAAGGACACCTCAAACAAATAAGTGAAGTAGAAATCGAACCCATCGCAGGCGTATCTATTTCCATACTTCTATCCAAAGTAGATAACACAAGACCCAATCTCATAGCACAATCCAAGGAAATAAATGAATGCGTAGCACCCGTATCAACAATAGCAATCAAAGGCACATTATGGATAAAGCAAGTACCTCTGATCAACCTCTCATCAGCCGAATTCTTGGCACCAAACAATGCAAACACTTTTCCTTGCTCCTTCTTTGGCTTCATGCACTTTGTACTAATGTGCCTTTGCTCACCACAGTTGTAGCAAGTCACATTCGTACCAAACTTGCACTCATTAGATCGGTGACCAATCTTTCCACACTTGAAACATGTAGGCTCAGCTTGGCGACACTCCATAGCACGGTGTCCCTCTTTACCACATCTAAAGCACTTCACCAGAGTAGTAACTCCCCCATTTGGACTCTTGCCCACATTCATCGGTTGCTTCCCTTTTCCTTCATAAGGCTTAGGATGCACTTGACCCTTGCCTCTCTTATCACTCAAGCTATTGTAGTAAGCACTACTATCACAACTATCCTTATCATAAATACGACTTTTGTTCACCAATTCAGAAAAGCGGGTAATTTGTTGGTACCCGATAGCTTTCTTCACATCCGGCCTTAAGCCATTCACAAACTTTAAACGTTTGGATCTCTTGGCATTTGCAGTGCTGTAGTGAGGACAATACTTAATTAATTCTTGAAACTTGGCAGCATATTCAACAACAAAGCCGTTTCCTTGTTTCAATTCAAAAAACTCCACCTCTTTCTTCCCACGGACATCCTCAGGAAAGTAATTCTCCAAGAATGCATCTCGGAAAATGGTCCAAGTCACCACGGTGTTATCCTCATCATATCTATGACTAGCATTAATCCACCAGTCCTTAGCTTCCTTCACTAGCATGTGAGTTCCGAATTGCACCTTCTGAGCATCGGTACAATTCATCACTCGGAAAATCTTTTCTATGGCCTTCAACCATTCTTGAGCTTCTTCAGGTGCATGCTCTCCTTTGAAGGTAGGCGGGTTATTTTTGTGAAACTTCCCAATAGCACAGAATCCATCATCACCTCCACCTTGCTGAATAGGATTAGCTTGTGACATCTTGTTCAAGGATCCCGCGAGTAATCGCAAAGCCTCGACAAATGCATTATCATTCCTTCCAGCAACCATCTTCTTCTGAACAACACAAAAGTATCGATCGCGTCAGACACATAATCAAATACAATGGGATTAGTGAAGTTAAGACCTGACAACTGACCGATAATGCTCTGATACCACTATTATAACACCCCTTCTAAATAAATCCTGAATTAAATGGTATAAATAAATCAGAGAATTAAAAATGCACGGAAGGAGTGTCACAACATCAATTCACATATTCAAGAAAAACGAACATGACATATTCACACTTTAATCACATAATCATAATAAATATTCATGGAATATACTTTCTTTTTCGTGCAAATGCAACAGAATCATAATAAATTATCTTCTCCAAAGGAGGAATCAAAATATAATATGCAAGGCATTAAGCCATATGGTTCATACACCAATTAAGTTATCAAGTCATAATATACATACATCAACATATAATCAATAGAAAGGATTATATACAAGTATAATCCATATACAAAATATCAGTTCGAATGCGGACACTAAACCCCCAATGTTACAATCAGAGCATCGACTCAAAATCAAAAAGTAGCGGATTACAAGCATAAGTCATCCACTAACCCGTGCGCCTTACACTATCGTCTTTGGTACCTGAACGATGTCGTATCAAGCATCATTTCAACAGAAGGGTAAGAATTTCAACAAACATAAAGTATGAATTTAAAGCAAAAGAAAAGCATTAAATAAAGGAATCTTACTCTTTTTCCAACTCTTGCATAAACAACATAAGATAGTCATTTAATCAATTTCACATAATCAACAAATCAAGGAAATCAAACACAGACAATTCCATTTACTAATTAGAACATAATGAATAATATTCAACAACACATAAACTCGACAAAACGTGCACATGTGACTCGACACAATGACACGACTCATGCATGTGGTACCAATCATCCATTATCCTTCGAACTTTCCGATTTCTATCCCTCAGAAGAATAATCACAAAATCCTATTCCCTAAGCTTTCAAACCCCCACTTTGAGTTTGAGACGAGCCACTAGCCTCCATGAGACTAACGGACATCGCCTCTTGACACGACGTATGATGCGGTGTGTAATTCAACAACAACAATTATGCAAATCAAGACTAGCCCAATCTCAATTACAAGCATACATCACCACAATTCAACCCCATGAATCATTCCCACAACATTGCACAACAAGCATCAATTATTTCATTTTCATAATTATCACACAACACCAAAATATTTATAAACTAAACACATTATTTCCGGAATCGGCAGTTCACAAAATATTTCGAATATTCAACACATCAACAACTTAATTCGCCTTCGGTCGTATCCAAAATATCGAGTTTTACCGATTAACCGTAACCAGTTATATTAATTAATCACTCTATTAATTAAATTTTTACTAATTAATTAACCTGTTATAATTTATTTCAATATTACAATTTAATTCGTCTCTGGTCGTATCCAAAATATCGAGTTTTACCGATTAAGCGTAAGTTTTCCTTTCCCTTATCAGAACAACAACAACGAGACACAGAACAACAACAACAAAACATATACTATTTCTCAGAAACATTTTCTTCCCTATTTCAATCTAAATCCTAAACTAATACCAAATCAAATGCAATAAAAACATACCAGATGTTTAGAGGAAGTCTAACCCTTACCAATTAATCTCCAGAACAAGCTTTTCGGTTTGATTCCAGAAATTTCGCCTCTTCTCTTCAACTCTAGGTTTTCCTTTCTTTTCCTCTTCTGCTACTACTCTTCTGTTTTTCTATCTTACTGGTTCTTTTCTTTCTAACGTGTATATATATATATGAAACTAACATAATAAAATTAAATAAATACTATTATAATTCAATTATCACAAATTAATCAATTAAAACACACAAAATATATATACACCAAAATAAAATATTATCATATAAAAATAATCATTTTTCGGTAAACTGAATAAACCAAAATAATTAACTATCGGATCGAATAACCAACTAAATAATTATTAATTTACCAAAATAAACATCAATCGGTAATTTTTTGGAAATAATAATATAAATACTATTAATTAAATCGGGGTGTTACACCCTCTTAAAAAATTGCCCCGAGTCCAAATTCGGTATTGGTTTGGACTGAAAGTGCTTGCATCAACGAAACTGAAGCTCAAACAATCTTACACCCTAACAAAGGTGAGATCTGATTCCTGCACCCAATCTCGCATGTAATACGTTATTTATACTCAAATGATGTATATGAATGTATTTAGCATGTCAGCAATCGTTGAAACCACATAGAAATAAGGATTCGATACCTACCAAAACTTACCAACCGGTGCAACTTGTATAGATAATTCTGGTATGCTTCAAGCTAGGGCGAGGGGTGTAGATGACTCCTGGGGACCTCACGAGTGCAAAGATGGCACGATATTTGCTGGAGGAAGGTTGGAAATCAGGTTTCGAATTTCACAACTTTGGACAATATTTTTGAATTTTTGAGAGCTTCTTTCAGGAAGTAGTCTATTGTACTTGGCTTGTGGTTAGCTTTTATATTTATAGAGGAATGGAATGGTGAATAAACATGGCAAGAATCCACGCATTGATCATGGTTTTGAAAGCAAAATCACAAATTTGAAAAGTTGCCATATTTTGATGATTTCTTGCCCTTCTTGTCATACATTGAATCTGGTCCTTTTCTACATGCCTTGCACGAAATTATGGGCCTTTCAAAAGATAAAAACAAAACCCAAATGTCAAGGCCCATTTTCTTGCATTTTATCTTCATTTATTTAATTTTAAATTAAGTAAAACCAAAATAAACACAAATGAAATCAAGGCCATGCAAAAATGGACTTAGGGGTACTTTAAGGTATTATGGATATGCTTGAAGTCCAAAAAGTAGGCCCATTGGTATAAAAATGCAATTTTGCTCAATGTGTACTTTTTGAAATTCCTCAAAATTCCCCAACTTGTGCAACTCATATCTTGCATAATTTTTATTTTTTGAAGATGATCTTTGACTTTTTGGAAAGCCCAAGATATCCTCTATAATCTCTATGTTGACCATTTTTGCTTTTGAAGACATTATCTTGATGTAAGTTGTCTTGATAAAAAGTGTCTTTTGTTAACTTTTTGAAAATGACCTATAATGTATGAGCTTATATCTTCTAAAAGATGCATTTTATGAACTTGAGAATAAAAACAAAGTTGTAGATGATTGGATTCTCTTCACAGTGAGATTTGGTTGGGGCAAAATGGACGAAGCATGTGAAAGTTATGCCTGGTCAAAGTTCAGTTGACTTTTCCTAGGAAACCCTAATTTAGCAAAATCTTGATTTTTATTATCTGAGGAGTTTCCTTGAGGAATCATGATCAACCCTTGATAAAATTATTAATATCACCTCAAAATGTTAATGTTGACCAAAAATCATGAAGTTTGACTATATATTGACCATAATTGACTTTTGACCTAATACAATTGATTTTCAGTCACCTGAGCAATTGGATGAGCAAACTTGTGATGTAAGGCATGAAACTTGGCATGAGAATTCTTGAGGACATATTAGGAATCATGGAAATCACGTGGGGCCTTTGAAATCCAAACTTCTTTGTGAAAAGTTAAACCCTAGTTGGAAATCCATTGCTTAGGAGGAGAATTTGTCAGGTCAATTCTTGGTCAACCTTGAGAATTTGAGGACCTCTAGGAGTATGTTTTGAATAAAATAAGAGGGAAAATTTTGGGGTACAATAGGCATGTCCCAAAGATGCATTTCCTTTACCTAACATTGACATGCTAATCGACAACTCTATCGGCTACAAAATTTTATCGTTTATGGACGCATATTCAGGCTATAATCAAATTCCCATGGTGATGAGTGATAAACATTGCACTTCCTTCATGACCGAATCAATAAATTACTACTACAACATAATTCCCTTCAGCCTACAAAACACAGGTGTGACATACCAGCGAATGATGAACAAAGTCTTCCATGGTGATATCGGGGATATGCTCGAGGTATACATGGATGAAATTATCATGAAGTCTCGAGCTGAAAACGACCATGTTTCCCACCTAAAAAGAGTTTTCGACCAAGCACGGCGGTGTAGGATGAGGTTTAACCCAGAGAAATTACCCTTTGGGGTCAAGTCATGCAAATTCCTCGGTTTATATCTAACCGACGGGGAATCAAAGCCAACCCTGACAAATGCAGGGAGTTCTCTGAACTCCTCACGCCAAACTCAAAAAAACCCATACAAGTATTGAACAACATGCTCACCTCTCTCTCCCTCTTCATGGTGAAGTCTACACAACATGCACTCCCATTTTTCAAACTCTTACACAAAAAGGCAGCGTTCGAGTGGACCGAGGAGTGCGAGCAAGCGTTCCTCCACCTTAAACAAGCCCTTTCATAACCGCTTGTGTTATCACAGCTAGAAAATTGGGAAACTCTGTTCCTTTACCTGGCCGTCTCCACCAAGGCTGTAGGCGCAACCCTCGTCCGCGAGATACCAAACAGGCAGAAACTAGTGTACTTTACTAGAAAAGTGTTACAAGGCCTCGAGGTCAGATACCAACAAATTGAAAAGGTATCCTTAGCACTCATTAACACAGTGAGGAGACTCATATATTACTTCTTAGCCCACACGGTCATTGTGTGAATAGATCAACCTGTGAGACAACTTCTGGGTTAACCAAACATGGCTGGTCGAATGCTGAAATGGTCTATAGAGCTTTCGGAGTTCTACATTTAGTACGAAAGCAAGAAGTCCCTCAAAGCCTATATGTTAGCATACTTTATTGTAGAGATGATCACTCACCCACGAATCCCCGACGAGCGGGGAACACAAGTGGACCATCTTCGTAGACAGAGCTTCCAGGTTGACTGGGAGTAGAGCAGGTATCCTTCTCGAGAATGAGGAAGACATTATGATCGAGCATTTTCTCACCCTATCATTTCCCATGTTGAATAACCAATCTGAGTATGAGGCCCTGCTCATGGGACTAAGGTTGGCCGAAGACCTAGGTTCCCGAGAATTACAAATCTTCACGGATTCCAACTTGTCCCCTCTCAAGTGCGAGGAGAATATCAAGCCAAGAACAATAGTGTGATACGGTGGTAGAACCGACTTTTATATACTGGTTTTGCATTTTGTATTCGTAAATATGCGGTAAGCAAGAGTCGCCACCGTCTTTTATTTTATCAAAATTAAGGAAAGGGTGAAAAGAAAAGAAAAATACCTTCTCGAGATGTTTTCTGAGTAAGGGAGTAGATTATGGAAAGGGAAGATGCTATCACCCTTTCCATCCGTGGTTTTCCACAGGCTCTTATAGGTTTGCTCATTTTAAAAATACCTTTGTGCTTTGTGTTTGAAGATGTGTTGAAAACGCCTTAGTATGGTGAACTTTGTAATGTTTCTCGGGATAGTTGAGAAAGTATACAAAGTTCTTTGAAATTGTTTTTGAAAATTAGTTTTTTGTGTAAGTGCAAAATGTTTGAGCAAACTTCTAATAGCTATCTACTTTGTTACTCGAAAAGGGGTGTTCTTTTCCTCCTTTCCTTTAGACAATGCTATCCTACTATTAGTGAGTAGGCAGCTTTGTCGTCGAATGTTTGAGGGTCATTCGAAGGGACATTACAATCACAAAGGAAACTTGTGGAGACGCTTTAGCGATTTTCTTTTAGGGACTAGATCATTTACCGAAAGGCAACTGTAGGGTCATCGAGGGACTATGATATTTTTTATTTATTTATGGGTCTTTGCTAAAGCATTCCTGCCTCATGACTGTTTTATTTCTTAAAGGCAACCAAAGTGGGATACCCTAGAGGTGCTTGTGTGCAATTGTGTTCAGTTCAGTTATTTATCTTTTTTTTTTATGTTTGCTAGCATTATTATTAGTCTTATCATACACGCCTAATTACTAGCAGTTAATATATATTGCAGAATATTAAAGTGCAGGAATTTAAATCTACGCTATTACAATGCTTTGGGGAGGGGATTTATACTACACAATAATGAGGGGGATAAAGCAGTAAATGTCCTAGTTTTAATCTATTACATCTAGTGGGCAGGTACATCAATAGTAAAAATACGGAAATAAATAAGCGCGCGTGAAATTGAAAATAACGTCTAATAATATCCTAAGAAATAAAAATCTTTTTGGTTGTTTTTAGTATAAAAGAAAATAAAGCCTAAGTCTATTTAATTTTAATTTTAAGAAAAAAAATGTTAAAATAATTAATTAGTTTATTTGTAAATTAATTTGATTAATAAAAACTATCCTAATATTTTTTTTTTGTGATTTTGATTTAAGATTAATTTAAATAAAAAGGATCAATAAAGAAATAACAAAAGAACAAAAATAAAATATGAAAGAGTGAGGGGATCTTTCGATCTAGGGAGAGGTTGCCTTTCGATTCTATGAAGTGTGTCACCCTTCGATCCAGGGAGATGTTGCCTTTCGATTATATAAAGGGTGTCACCCTTCGATCCAATGGAAAGATGTAGCTAGAGGGCGTTGCTGGAAACTGCTTGATGAATCACTTGTAAGGATGCTACATCTGCAAACATGTTAGCAAAAACGAAAGACATAACTTGGGTGCCAAACCCATGTCCTTCGATTCTGTGCGCGCTGGCCTTATTTATGTTGGATCTGCCACAAGCGTTAGGAGCAGAACAAAGGCAGACCTGGGATCGAACCCAGGTCTTTAGTCTTGAATAACAAATCGAATGAACCAATAAGTGTGGATGTGTTATGCAAATACAAAGTTTGATCTTTAACCCTCTCTTACCAATAGTTGGAACCTTCGATTTGGCACTTTCTGGATGTGGGAACCTTCGATTTGGAACTTCTGGGCGTGGGTACCTTTGTTTAAGGGTTGCTTTGACTTGGATCTCTTATGAAAATTTTGATGACTTTTAGTTGGTTTGTGGGCAGCGTATCTCCAATGTATATGTCTTTTTGGCTTGCAAGCATGCTGCTTATATAGAGTAGGAGGCAGGGGACAAGAAGACAAAAGTTTAACTGCCATTGTGATGTGTTTGAAATCCATGAATGAGAATTTGTAACATTGGCCAAAAACATGGGATCTTGTCCTTTTTTGAATTTGAATGAACCTGGATGTTGTACCCCAAAATTTTCCCTCTCATTTTATCAAGATTCTGCTCACAAAACTTCTTGGACTCAAGACCAGATTAGGGTTTGCTCAACTCAAGACCTCATCTTGCACTGTTGACCTGAAATTAGGGTTTGAGTTTGCACAAGGATTTTTGGACTTCCAATGCCTCATGTGAATTTCATACTTCATGTTGGACCCCTAAGTTTGTTCATACCAAGTTTCAAGCCTTGAATCACATTTTTGCCCAGTCAATTGGACAGTTGACCTAAAAATCAACTGTATTGGGGAAAAAAGTCAACCATGGCCAATTTACAGTCAAACCCCATAATTTTTGATCCAAATCAACATTATAGACTCATATGAACCATTTGATCAAGTTTGGACCACAACTCCTCATGAAATTTGATCAGATCATCAAAAGGGCAAAATAGTCAAAATTAGGGTTTTGACTGGAGAAAGGAAATTTCTGATTTTTTACCTAGCCAATGGAAAATTGGGTTCAAACATGATTTCAAGGACTCAATAGCATCATCTTGACCTAATCACAAGGTTCAAAAGATCTCAAATGCATTGGATTGACAGATGAATTTCCCAGTCAACTGATCAAAAATCAACTATACACTGAAAATTCAAACTTTGACTTTTTGGTCAAAATCAAGTTCCAAGGGTCATATTTCATCAAGATGTGTCAAAACATGAAACTTGTTCACCAAGAAACCTAATTTTGAAAATTCGGGTTTTGATTTGAAATTTTTCATAACTTAGAATTTTTCTAAGTTATGAAAATTTCTTATTTTCCCCCAACTTTCCCCAACTTTTTCACCATGATTCAATTGGATTCAAAGAAACCTTCCAACATGAAAGTTGTAGTCCTCCACAAAATCTACAACTTTTATTCACAAAGTTTTCCCAAAAGATTCTTGGATCACAAGTTATGATTTTGTCAATAGGGGTCCATGAAACTTTTAACTTAGTGAAATTTTGCCCTAGTTTAGGCAGATTTTTGACCTAACTTCATGGAAATGTTTCACATAGTTCCAAGAGCAATCTAAAAATGCATTTCAAATATGGATTATAGAGGATTTTACAAGCTTTCCAAAATGTCCAATAACTCTCCAAGATCATTTATGGTTAGGGAGAATCGAAGAAATGAAAATGACAAATTATCACTTTTGTCCAAGGTATTTTTCAAAATGGTGCAAGTTGCAAATATGTCCTAAGCATGCTTGTACTTGGTTTTACAGGTCCTAATCACTTCTACACTCATTAATTTAATGCAAACTCAATGGATAATGGCATTGTTATGATATTTGAAGCTTTGTATAAAGAATTATTCCAAAAATGGCATAAAGGTAACAATACCATTTCCATAAAGCTTGCTTTTTGCAACTTTGTTTATCTTGAGCCATGGACCTAATCTATTGATGCAAACAAAGTCCACAAATATCAGGCAAAGTTCACCAACTATGTGCAGCTAAGGAACTAGCAAGTACAAGTTTTTGGGCATTGTCATTTCACCTTTCTTCAAAAACAAGCAAACTTGCAAAAGTCAATATAATTTGTGTATATGATAAAACCAAGACTAAGCATCATTTGAATCAAGCTCAGAACATTGTTGCAAGCCTAAGACACGAATTTCTCACCTCTCAAACACCCTCAAATACAAAAAACACCATTTCTTCCCAAAACAGGGCAATCTCTGCAAATCACAAGTCATTTCCATACTGCCTCGTGCGTTTTGCTTGGAATCACTTCAAAAACATTCCATACATCACACCTAAGTTGTCCAGGCCTTTGTTCAGCAACTGTAACCCCTGTTTTGAGCTTCACCATTTCCATTTTCTGAGTTTGCAGGTTGACTTCTACAGGGAGTTTCAAGCAACTTCAAGGCCAGCTGAGCGTTGGGATAACTTGAGGGAACTTCAAGCAAGCTCACACGACCTTCAGGCCTCACTCAAAAATCCTACATTTCCATATCCAAACTCAACTGAACAAGGTATTTGTCAAGTTCCTATCTCTCTATTTAGGCATCCTTAGGCTTAGGTTTGTGAAGCAAAAATGTAGTCCTTAAGTTGCTTGAGCTGTACATATGCATAGTTTGTATTTATATTAACTGAGCTAGGAGTATTTGATAGTTGAAGTTGCTGAAAAAACTAGGTCAGAAATTAGGGCCATTAAAATTCTCTCTGATCTTTGAGAGTTAGGTCATGTTCTTTATATCATTGGAATCGTGTGATGATGAACTACATTTTTCATGTTATAAGTTTTTGATTTTATGCAAAGAATAGCAAGAACAGGATTTGAAGTACAGGGCGCGCGAAGAAGACAAAGGTCAGGGATGAAGTGTTGTCCTGGGCCAGGGCCTTGGGCCTGCTTCAATTCACACCCCCTTTTACTTTTTGCACCCCCCCTGATCAATTTCTTTTATTTTTTATATTTTCTTGTACAATTTGTATTTTCTGACTTTATTTATTTTTTCTAAATATTTAAAATCGCAAAAATATTTTCCTTATTTTTTTTTGCATTTTTATCATATGTTTATTTTAATTTTTTTTCTTCCATAAAAATAGTTTATTAATAATAATATACTTTATTTTCTTAAATAAAACTTGTAAATAATATAATAATATCATATATTTTTATTTTTATTATTCATATACTTAAAATATTATTTTCATGCATATTTTAATTTTTTAACATTTTGTATATATTTTTATTATTTCCTTGTACATAAATGAAATAAATAAATAATATAAAACATATTTTCTATTAAACCAAAAAAATTAGGGTTTTCACCCTTTAAAAAATAATCATTTTATTTTCTTATTTTTAAGACATAAATAAATTTATTTTCTCATACATAAAATTAATATAAAAACATTTCTTGCATATTTACATTTTATTGCATATTTAAATATTTGCTTATTTATTTATTTGTACAATAAATTCAATTTGGTTGTAATAGTTTTAGGGTTTTATTTTGAGCAATATCCCCCTATTCAAAACTTGTATCCCCCTCCCCATAATATTGTTGTAATAGTCTAGATTTATTTTACGCATTTTATTGCTTTCATATACCATGATAGTAAATTAGGGTTTTGTATGCAAAGACCAAAAATCAAAACAAATAGCATGACTTAATACAAGATAAAAATACATGAAAAATGACAACACATTGCACACAAGCACCCCTAGGGTTTCACCCACTTTGTTGCCTTAAAAATGGCCATGGTATGCATGCTAGGTATCTTGGCAAAACAAAACAAAAGAAAAAGATCATAGTCCCTCGATGACGCTATCTTGGTTGCCTAAACAAAAATGATCCAGTCCCTCAAAAACTTGCTAAGATACTTGGAAATATTGTTATCATGGCCATACGATGACCCACGCTCGTCCCGTTTAACATCCAAATATAGGGTTATCTACCAAAACAATGGTAGGTTAACAACATCAAAGGAATAAAAACGTGTAGGAAAGACTTTTGAGTAGGGTAGATAACTCCTAGTTACTTGATCTCTTTCAAACAATCCTTGCTATTTTCAAACAAACACACACAATTTCAAAATATTCTCAAACCACTTTCAAAACATTGAAACATTTTTTTCAAAAGACAAACATCTTTGTATACATTCTTGCAAACAAGAATCATTACAAAGATTGCCAAAACAATGGCCTCTTTTCAAAATACTTTCAAAACCACACAAAGCGCCATTTCAAACAATTGGAAAAGCAAAGCAAGTGATCTAAAACAAGTAACTAAGAGCCCATGGAAAACCATGGATGAAAAGGGTTCTAGCACCTTCCCTTTTCATAATCTACCCCCCGAACCCAAAAACAATCTCAAAGGTCTTTCCTGTGCTTTTTTTACCTTTCCTTTTGGATAAAATAAAAGTCGGTGGCAACTCTTGCTAAACCGAATCATTTGTAAACACAAACACAAAACCTCAAGTCAGTTCTCCCGCCGCATCACAGAACTGGCGACTCTGCTGGGGATAAATATAAAAGTGGGGTTACCTTAGGGTGTTAGATCACCTTTACATGCTTATCTTGCTTGACTTGTATGCTTTACACTTTGGTTCTATTGTTTGGGTTTGAATCCTCTACCCGAATTTGGGAAAAATTCATAGGTAAATAGCAATACATTGTGGAAACTCTGCGGGGTATACCGACATGGTCTAAGCAATAGCTATATTAGTGCGACATATTTATGGGTACCGATAGCCTTTGAGTCAATCAAAGAGAATACGGGGTCGCTGAGTGATGTCATGAAGCACTAATGGACTTTTAGAACCTTTACTTGACCAACTTGGCCTTTTAGGATGTAGTGAGATGACCGACTTTGGTGCAGTCCGAAGTTGGTAGATACTCGATACTACACTCATTGAGGGTTGTTTTCTTGGAATATTTTGGTCGCCAGTAAAGTGGCTAAACTGAAACAATGAATACAGAAAACAATCCAGTGATATTGAGCTCCTTAGAACCCAATTACTATTTCTAGGACAGGTTGAGCCAACTAAACTTCAAGAGGGTACTTACCTATGAAACCCCATGCAAGCCTAAACTAGGAACTTGTGTGATTTTCTTGTACATATATACTTGTGCATAACATCATGGACATCATGAAGCATCATATGCATCCGCTAACCATTTCAAGGATTTTGGATCTTCATCTTTGTTCCTGTTTTGTAGGTTATGGATTCACTTCGCAGGAAAACTATCCAAGTCAACCTTGTAAGAATTCCTCCACAACTCAAGGAGCTAGCTTCAAGGGTTCCTGAGAATTCTCCATTCACTGAGAGGCATGGTCGTCTTCTCAACTTAGTCACTGCCAACACTGAGGAGGATATGCTGAAAGTTCTCTTCCAGTTCTTTGACCCTTTACATCATTGCTTCACATTTCCTGATTACCAACTGGTGCCTACTTTGGAGGAATTTTCTCAACTCTTGAGGATTCATATTCTCCATTAACTACCTTTCAACGGTACAGAAAGAGATCCAAAGCCTGGAGATGTTGCTCAAGCCCTGCACTTGCAACCATCAGATGTCACAGGTCATTGGGAAACTAGAAGTGGTGTCAAGGGTTTCTTGGCAAAGTTCCTGTTTGAGAAGGCCCAAGACTGTTGGAATTCTCTAGACTTACAAGATTTTGAGGAGATTGCAGCTCTTCTCATCTATGGATTGGTCTTGTTCCCCAATCCTGACCAACTCATAAACGTGAGTGCTTTCAAAATCTTCATGGCTCGCAACTCGGTGCCTACGTTGCTTAGGGATATCCTCCACTCTTTTCACACTCAAACAATGAGGAAAAGAGGCGTTCTCATCTGTTGCACTCCTCTACTGGCAAGATGGTTTATTTCTCATCTTCCTCAATCAGTTTTGAAGAATGAGCAAGGCTTGAGGTGGTCACAACGGTTGATGACTCTTACACATTCAGATATCCATTGGTGTTCTCGATCAAAAGAGAATGTTATTATCATTGACCGTTTTGGGGAATTTCCTAATGTCCCTCTACTTGGCATTAGGGGAGGCATCACCTACAACCCTTGTTTGGCTCTGAGACAGTTTGGGTATGCCCGAAGGGATGGCCCACATGACATGCTGATTCCAGACTTGGTTTTTGACTTCGACAACGATGATCAAGGACTTCGACAAAGGTTTATCCGAGCTTGGAGGATGCCCAACAAGGTAGACAGTAAGACCTTGGGAAACAAGAATTCCATCCCCCTTGAGCCTTACCTCAAGTGGGTACGAACCCGCGCCTAAAGTCTTATGATGCCTTATCCCTACATTCTCCCTGTGATTATAGAGCCTGTTATGGAAGGAGAGGTTCCATACACCCTCCTACATCCTGACATGCCAACATCACGTGAAGATATGCAAAGGAGTTGGATACAGCTCAAGGGAGAGCGCGATACTTTCGAAGCCCAATTCTACGCAAGCGAGAAGAAGGTTTTGGAACATACTCGTCAACTTCACGAAGAGCAGACTCTTAACACCTACATTGCACCAAAGAGGATGCACAACGTATTTTTACCTTAGAATTTTGTATTATTTTGCCCATGGGGCATTGATGTACTAACAATTCTATCTTATTAATAAGACGCGTGTTCCTTTTTTGTTTAAAACAAATTTGAATTTCTGAATCCTTGAATGCATTACATGAATACATATCATTCATCATATGCATAAACAGGTCTTCACACTAAGTTTCCTCATCTCTCTGCTATTTATTTCAGCAAGATGGATATTGAACAAACAGTCAAAGATTTGCAAGTGCAGAATTCACAGTTTCAACAGCTACTTCTGACCTTGGCCAAGGGGCAGGAGGAGCTCAAGACCTTGCTAGAGAAGGAAAAAGAGAAAAAGAAGAAGAAGAGAGATGGTGTGGCTACCTTGGGAAGAAGATTTGAAGGTCAAGCCAGAAGGGTCCTAGATTTCCCCTCAACATCTGATGAAGGGGTAAGAAAGGGAAAAGAAACTGCAGTGCCATCTGATTCTGAGGAAGAAGAAGAAGAGGATGAAGACTATTCTGAACAACAGTACCCTCCTGCAGATGACAAATACAAAAACTTGGAGGAACGTCTAGCTGCCATGGAGATACAGAGAGTGCCTGGGCTGGATTTTGAAGAGCTAGGTTTGGTATTTGGAATTGTAATCCCTCCCAAGTTCAAAGTACCTCTGTTTGCTAAGTACAATGGGTTGTCTTGTCCCAAGATGCACCTACGATCTTATGTCAGGAAAATCCAACCACACTCTTTTGACAAAGACCCGTGGGTCCATTTTTTCCAGGACAGTTTATTGGGGACACAACTGGATTGGTTTTACCAGTTGGAGAGGTCTAATGTGCATAATTGGGATGATTTGGAAGCCGCCTTCTATAAGCAGTATCAATATAACACCGACTTGGCGCCAACCCGTACTCAGCTACAGGGTATGGCCATGGCTACCAACGAGGGTTTCAAAGACTATGCCCAGAAATGGAGGGATTTGGCTGGAAGGGTGCAGCCACCTTTATCTGAAAGAGAGGTAGTTGATATGTTCTTGGGGACTCTGTTATGTCCTTTCTTCAATCACATGATTGGAAGCTCCTCTACAGGTTTCACTGAGTTGATTCTGGCTGGCGAGAGAGTGGAGGCCGGTATTAGAAGCGGGAAAATTCAAAAAGATGCATCTGCTTCTGCTGCCATCAAAAAGACTTTTCCAGCGAAGAATGAAGTCTCAGATGTCTACTCCCAATGGGGTCAAGGAAGAGTTGAGCGCCGGCCAGCGGTGGGGGGCCGTAATGATTCAGAAGTCTGCAGCTGATCAGCCCAAAAATAATCAACCAAGAACCAACCAAACAAGGGTGGAAAGGCCTGTACGACAAGTTACCTGGATAAACATGACTCCTGCTCAGGTTCTACCCCATCTCTTGAAGTTAAACCTTGCAAGTTTGAAAGAGGCCCCGAATATTCCGAATATAACTTCTCCATACTACCATTCGAACGCCAAGTGTGCTTATCATTCAGACAACCCGGGGCACGACACCAACCATTGTTGGGCCCTCAAGAATAAGATTCAGGATTTGATAGACGCCAAAGAAGTTGAATTTGACGCCCCTGAAAAGCCGAATGTAATCTCTGCTCCAATGCCAAAGCATGGCCACAATGCCCATGCTGTTGAAGAGGATCTGTTTATTGCTACTATTGATGATTTGATGACTCCGCTATCGATAATCAAGTTGAATTTGCTGAAGGCTGGGATTTTCCCAGGTTGTGAAGAAGATTGCTGCCTTTGTTCATCCTTACCAACCGACTGTCCATTGTTAAAGTTAGGCATCCATCGCCTAATGGATAACCAAGAAATCCTTTTTGAAAAGACTCCTGTTACACCGACTCCTGTCAATGATGTTTCAATAATAACCATATCCGCCAATCTTTCCAAGGTCTCTAAAAGACCTGTTAAGATTACATCCGCTCCAAAGACTGCACCTTTGAAGATAACCATGCCCGGGCCCGTCTCGTACAAGTCCGACAAATCAATGCCGTGGAACTATGGTGGAGAAATCTACTACCACAGTATTAAACAAATTGATTCAACTGAAGAAAATTCTGATGAAGAGACTTCCGACATTGGAAACATTACTGGAACGAGCAAAATCACCCGCAGTGGAAGAATTTTCTCTCCAAAGATTGCCCCTCCAAAGGCAATCTTTGGACCCTCAGCTGCTCCTAAGGTTACCCCTGCACCGGTAAACATATCTGCAAGAACTCCAATTATTGAAGAAGTTGTAACTCATGTGGTTGTCCCCACTGCTGCTGCTGATGATAGACGGAAAGGGATCCAAGAAGAGCCCGTCAGGACGAGGGTTTAACCATTGGTCATCCCTGAAACCTCTCAAAAATAAATGGAATAAATTTTGAAAATAATCAAGAAAATCGATTATGATGTTGTGGAACAACTGGGGCAAACCCCCTCAAAGATCTCTATGTTGGCCCTACTGCTTTGTTCAGAGGCTCATGCTAAAGCTCTGATCATATTTTTGAAGACGGCCCACGTGCCACAGGAAACCTCCTCGGATCAGTTCCAGGAATGTGTAGCTAGCTTAACAGCTGACAATGGTCTAGGATTCTCCGATGCTGATTTAACTTCAAAAGGGAGAAAACATAATGCCGCTTTGCATGTCTCGGTGGAATACATAGGGACTACCCTAGCACACGTCCTGGTAGACATTGGTTCGTCTTTAAATGTCTTGCCAAAGAAAGCCTTAGATAGGTTGGATGATGAAGGCCTAACCCTGAAACCCAGCAATATCATTGTGAGAGCCTTTGATGGTTCTAAAAGGATGGTCCACAGGGAGGTGGACATCCCGATTAAAGTGGGAACTGAAACCTTCAACTCCATATTCTATGTGATGGACATCCGTCCTTTCTACTCTTGCTTGTTGGGAAGACCCTGGATTCACAATGCTGGAGCCGTCACTTCCATTCTGCATCAAATGCTCAAGTACCCTGTCCAAGGGAAAATTATAACTGTTCATGGCGAAGAGGAATACATGATCAGTCATCTGAACTCCTTCCGTTATGTGGAGTTAGATGGCAAATTCATCGAGACTCCTTTCCAACACTTTGAGAAAGTTTCTAAAGAGATAGTGGTGACCAAGGAAGTGTCCTCAACTCCTGTGATTACAAGATCTCCGCCTCGGATGTCGTCTCTCAAAGATGCAAAGGCTGTGATTGAAGAAGGAGGAAGCACAACCTGGGGGCAACTTCCAGACTTTCCCTACAAATTAGATAAATTCGGCTTGGGTTTCACTTCTTCTGCTCAAAAGGCTGTGCGCCGCTCCCGTGCTGGAGGGCCACCAGTGAAGATCACCCATCATGGAGTCAATGCTCTAGAGGACAGTGAAGAAGAGGGAAACTTAGAAGACTGGATTTTCCCTACTATTGACAGAGGACTATGCAACTGGGAAGCAAAAGACTTTGTTCCGATTACTTTCATACCGCAGTAATTTATCTTTCAAACATTTCTGTTGGTTTGTAATAATTCTCAAACATTTCGTACACTTTTAACCCTGTGCCTTACCCAAGGCACATAGGTCCATTTGTAAGGGTTTGATTTTTCATCTTCATATGCCATTTTAATGAATCATGGACGTTTTCACATATATACTTTTGTGTTCATTGTCTTTCTTTTTACATTTTATTTGTTTAAAGGTGGCTATCCCTTACACACACACACACACACACTCACAAATGCAGGTACCCTTCCATTCCGGATTCCATGGGTAACAATTCTGCTATGGCCTTCAGTGACTCTAAAGATCTGGTCTACCATGCTGAATACGAAGGTGAGGAAGATTGTGAGGTGCCAGGAGAATTGGCTAGACTGCTACAACAGGAAGAAAGGGCTATTCTACCTCATGAGGAGCTGTTAGAGACAATCAACTTGGGTACTGAGGAAGACAAAAAAGAAGTCAGAGTGGGTACCAACCTAGAGCCAAGTGTCAAAGAGCACCTAATTCAGCTGTTACATGAATATGTTGAGATCTTTTCCTGGTCATACGAAGAAATGCCGGGACTCGATACAGATACTGTGGTTCACCGTCTACCCACAAGAGAAGACTGTCCGCCAGTCAAACAGAAAGTCCACCGCATGAGGCCCGACATGTCAGAAAAGATCAAAGCAGAAGTTATGAAGCAGTTCAATGCTGGATTTTTGTCTGTTACTTCCTATCCATAATGGGTTGCTAACATTGTGCCCGTGCCTAAGAAAGACGGCAAAGTCAGAATGTGCATGGATTATAGAGACTTAAACAGGGCCAGCCCTAAAGATGACTTTCCACTTCCGCACATTGAAATTTTGGTTGACAACACAACTCAACACAAAGTACTTTCTTTCATGGACGGATTCTCAGGCTATAACCAGATCAAAATGGCACCTGAAGACATGGAGAAAACTACTTTTGTCACACAGTGGGGTACGTTCTGCTACAAAGTGATGCCATTCGGACTGAAGAATGCCGGGGCAACCTATTAACGCGCCATGGTAGCTTTGTTTCATGATATGATACATCATGAGATAGAGGTCTACGTGGATGACATGATAGCCCGTTCACAAACTGAAGAAGAACACCTCGACCATTTGCAAAAGTTGTTTGTCAGGTTGAAGGAGTACAAGTTAAGACTGAACCCGAACAAGTGCACCTTCGGAGTCAGGTCTGGTAAACTCTTGGGTTTCATTGTCAGCAACAAAGGCATCGAGGTTGATCCTGCAAAAGTCAAAGCTATACAAGAAATGCCTGCTCCTCGCACTGAGAAGGAGGTCAGAGGTTTCTTGGGACGCCTAAACTACATTGCAAGGTTCATTTCTCACCTAACATCTACCTGTGAACCAATCTTCAAGCTGTTAAAGAAAGATCAGGTAGTTCAATGGAATGATGAATATCAAATTGCTTTCGATAAAATCAAGGAGTATTTGCTAGAACCTCCTATCTTGATGCCACCCGTCGAAGGAAGACCGCTAATCATGTACCTGACCGTCCTAGAGAATTCAATAGGGTGCGTACTGGGCTAACATGACGAGTCTGGCCGAAAAGAGCATGCCATTTATTACCTTAGCAAAAAGTTTACCGACTGTGAGACCCGATACTCACTGCTTGAGAAAACTTGTTGCGCTTTGGTATGGGCTGCTCGCCGGCTAAGGCAGTATATGTTGACTCATACCACTTTGCTGATATCTAAGATGGATCCGATCAAGTATACTTTGAGAAGCCTGCTCTATCTGGAAGAATAGCTAGATGGAAGATGATCCTAACGGAATACGACATACAATACACAACCCAAAAAGCTATAAAGGGGAGTGTGCTAGACGATCATCTAGCCCATCAAGCTGTCGAAGATTACCAATCCATGAGGTTCGAATTCCCCGACGAAGACATTATGACATTGGACAACGTTAAAGATTTCAGACCATATGACGGACCTAAACAAAGATCCCGATGGACCCTGTACTTTGATGGTGCCTCCAATGCACTTGGCAACAGTATCAGTGATGTGCTTATCTCTCCAGAAGGTTGCCATACTCCTTTCACAACTAGGATTTGCTTTAACTGCATGAACAACATGGCAGAGTATGGAGCTTGCATCTTTGGACTCAAGGCTGCCATAGACTTGGGAATCAAATTGTTGATTGTGTTTGGGGACTCAGCTTTGGTCATCAGTCAGATCAAAGGAGAGTGGGATACTAAACATCCGAACCTCATCCCTTACAAAGAACATGTCCTGACACTGCGACCACATTTCGAGCAGATTACCTTTGAGCACTTCCCGCGAGAAGAAAATCAGCTAGCTGATGCTCTAGCTACAATGTCCTCCATGTTTAAACTTAACTGGGACAATGAGGCTCCCTAAATCACCATTGAACGAATGGATGAACCTGCATATTGTCACAAGATTAATACCGAAGAAGTAGTGGACCGACCTTGGTTTCACGAAGTCAAAAGGTATCTCGAGGCTCAAGAATACCCAGAAAGAGCTTCAGTCAACGACAAAAAGTTCTTGAGGAGATTCTCTGCCAAGTTCTTCCTGAGCAATGGTATCCTGTACAAGTGCAATCATGATTGAATTCTGCTCCGTTGTGTCGACAAGATTGAAGCTGAACAAATCATGGTTGAACTACACAATGGTACCTTTGGCACTCACTCTAGCGGGCATACGATGGCTAAGAAGATCCTACGGGTAGGCTATTACTGGTCTACCATGGAAGCTGACTGCTATCAACATTCCAGGACTTGTCACAAATGTCAAATCTATGCGGACAAGGTACATATACCTCCAGTTCCTCTTAATGTCTTAACAGCTCCTTGGCCATTCGCTATGTGGGGAATCGACATGATTGGAGAGATCAAGCCTACAACATCCAATGGACATTGCTTCATTCTGGTGGCCATTGACTACTTTACCAAGTGGGTCGAAGCAGCTTCCTTCGCATCTGTCACAAAGAATGTTGTTTCCCGGTTCATCAAGCAGAACCTCATTTGCCGATACGGCATCCCCAAAAGGATCATCACTGACAATGGTACAAACCTTACCAACACTATGATCACCACCTTGTGCGAGCAGTTCCAGATTCAACATAACAATTCATCTCCCTATCGGCCAAAGATGAAAGGTGGTGTCGAAGTTGCAAACAAAAATATCAAGAAGATCATACAAAAGATGACAGTCACCTACAAGGAATGGCATGAGATGTTACCGTTTTCTCTTCACGGGTACCATACCACGGCGGGTACGTCAACTGGGGCAACACCCTATTCTTTGGTATACGACATGGAAGCTGTTTTGCCTATCGAGGTTCATATTCCGTCCTTGAGAATCATGAAGGATGCTGGTTTGAGTGAAGACGATTGGATCCAAACCCGACTTGATCAATTGAACTTAATAGACGAGAAGAGACTTACTGTTGTCTGCCATGGTCAGACGTATCAAAAATGGACGATCAAGGCTTTCAACAAGAAAGTCAGATGACAAGTGTATCAAGTCGGGGATCTTGTAATCAAGCAGATCATCTTACCGCAAAGTGATCCCAGGGGCAAATGGACTCCTACTTACGAAGGACCATTTGTAATAAAAAAACATCTTTTTTGGTGGGGCAATGATCTTAACCACCATGGACGGTGACGACTTGCCGCACCCTGCAAACGTAGACATAGTCAAAAGATACTACGCATAAATGACCCACTAGGTTGACACACCTAGGAAAAAAAAGGGGCATCCCGGTGAATCGAAAACCCGAAAGGGAGGTTCAGGCAAAAGTTAGGGATAAACAAAAAAGTCTGTACACCCGGCAAGTTGAAAACCCGAAAGGGCGACTTGGGCAAAAAAGGGTTTCCCGGTGGATCGAAAACCCGAAAGGGAGGTCCAGGAAAAAGTTAGGGAATTAAAGCGTATGACTATGTCTCGTTGGATCACTTTAAGGACAATCTCTTCACAGACAAGCTCCGGGCTTCTGATCAACTCAATCATCTTTGGACAAAGCAATGATTGGACAAGATATTCAGAGTTACGAAGGCTATAGCAGAATGGGAACCCCATGGAATTTTCACACATAGCCATCTTTCTTTGTATAAATTTTTCTCATTTTTTATGACAACGTTCTCTTACTAGGATGTCTATCTCCTTTATACAAAATACTTACACAAAGTTAATACAAAGATACTTCAAAGTGCAGAAAACTATTCGTTTTTTCCGTTCTTACACTTGTGTTTTATTTAAAAACGTCCAATGATTTATTAATGAGCATATGCATTTGAATATAATCACTGCTTACAAATAAACGAAATGGGAAAGAATAATTATTGACAGGTTGAAAGTATAGGAAAACATCTTCAGGCTATTCCAAGAGAAATCCCCTGCAGTACATCATCTAGATCCCCAGCGAAGCTAAAACCTTGAAGTACATATCCCCAGCGGAGTTATAATTTCAAACCTTAATCCACCATCAGAGTTAAAACTTCAAACTCCCAATCCCCAGCGGAGCAAAAACTTTGAGTTACAGACCCTCACCAGAGATGAAACCTTCTTCCCCAGTCAAGTCAAGATTTCTAACTATCTATCCCCAGCAGGAACCATTCAGTTTTCCCCAAATTCCCCAGCAGGTTATCTTAAAAGTCAGAGAATCAATCAGATAACAGTTAACTTTTATTCCCAACCTAGGATAACTCCGCAGTAGAGTGGCATACAACCCAAACTCTCGAACTTTTCCAAACAGGAATAAGCTTTTTCCCCAAGAGTCCTGAACTTACTCTCCAGCAGTAAGCCTTCTTCCCCACAAAGTTTTTACTCCCCAACAGAATGAAGATTCTCATTCCCCAGTAAAATTGTCAGGGTCTTCACCACTCCTCAGCATGAAGTCACCAAAGTTCTCATTACTCCTCAACAGATTGAAGATTCTCATTCTTAATTCCCCACAGAGATCATCATGATTTTCCCTATTCCTCAGCCGAGTAAGGATTCCCCTTGTGTTACCCCCAGTAGAGGTCATCAAGGTTCTCCGGATTTCCCAAGCATATTTGTAAAGCAGTTTGGCATTACTCTCACAACAGATTTTGTCAATACTCAAACTTCAAGACATGAAGGATTCTCACATCCCCACAGAGGTTGTCAGGAATTTTCCATCCCCAACAGTCACCAAGGATTTCTCATCCTCATAAATCAAAGATTTTGAATCTCCAGCAGTGGTCAAGGATTTATTTTCCCCGACAGCAGTCAAGGGTTTTATTATCTCCGTCCATCAAGGATTTATTTTCCTCAACAATACGACAAATCAGCTTACATGCGCATACATTACATTCATATATCATAAACATTGATAAAACACATTTTATTGAATCATACATTTCATGCGACATAACTTTGTGTTTAAGCTAACATTTTACCCTTTTCAGGATAAGATTAACAGCTATCTTTAACAAATATTCAAAGGTTTCAGATACAGTATGGATACACTCCAGACACGAAAGTCATTCTATTACTCATTCAGATCTCTTATTCAGATACAGTACGGATACACTCCAGACACGGAAGTCATTCTATTACTCATTCAGATCTCTTATTCAGATACAATACAGATACACTCCAGACATGGAAGTCATTCTGTTACTCATTCAGAATTCAAAGTCAAGATACAGTACAAATACACTCTAGACACGGAAGTCATTCTGCTACTCATACAGATCTTAACTTCAGATACAGTCCAGATATGCTCCAGACACGGTTGCCATTCAGTCACTTATTCTGATTTCCCCCAGCTCAGATCACTCCAGACACGAAAGTCATTCTGTCACCTATTTAAGATACAGTCCAGATACGCTCCAGACACGGAAGCCATTCTGTCACTTATTCAAATCTCGAGATACAACTCAGATACGTTCCAGATACGGATACCATTCTGATGTTCATTCTCCTGATTTACAACAAACAGTATTGGATGGCATCTTTTAAGCCCATCTCCAAGAAGATTCTATCACATCTCCAAATGGCATATTTAAGCCCATTTCCTCAACTACAATTTGACGAGTGTAAATTTACGAGCACTCTAGTGTCCAATCATCTTTTACCTTCGAGTCACGAAAGACAAACTCGCCAATCTAACTCTCCAGGTTCAAGAAGATTGAACAGGGGCAGCTGTTGTACCCTAAAATTTCCCCTCTCATTTTATCAAGATTCTCCTCAAAATACTTCTTGGACTCAAGACCAGATTAGGGTTTGCTCAGCTCAAGACCTCATCTTGCACTATTGACCTGAAATTAGGATTTGAGTTTGCACATGGATTTTTGGACTTCCAATGCCTCATGTGACTTTCATACTTCATGTTGGACCCCTAAGTTTGTTCATACCAAGTTTCAAGCCTTGAATCACATTTTTGCCCAGTCAATTGGACAGTTGACCTAAAAATCAACTATATTGGGGAAAAAGTCAACCACGGCCAATTTACAGTCAAACCTCATAATTTTTGATCCATATCAACATTATATACCCATATGAACCATTTGATCAAGTTTGGACCACAACTCCTCAAGAAATTTGATCAGATCATCAAAAGGGCAAAATGGTCAAAATTAGGGTTTTGACTGGAGAAAGGCAATTTCTGAATTTTTACCTAGCGAATGGCAAATTGGGTTCAAACATGATTTCAAGGACTCAATATCATCATATTGACCTAATCACAAGGTTCAAAAGATCTCAAATGCATTAGATTGACAGATGAATTTCCCAGTCAACTGATCAAAAATCAACTGTACACTGAAAAATCAAACTTTGACTTTTTGGTCAAAATCAAGTGCCAAGGGTCATATTTCATCAAGATGTGTCAAAACATGAAACTTGTTCACCAAGAAACCTAATTTTGAAAATTAGGGTTTTGATTTGAAATTTTTCATAACTTAGAATTTTTCTAAGTTATGAAAATTTCTTATTTTTTCCCAACTTTCCCCAACTTTTTCACCATGATGCAATTGGATTAAAAGAAAAATTCCAACATGAAAGTTTTAGTCCTCCACAAATTATACAACTTTGATTCACAAAGTTTTCCCAAAAGATGCTTGGATCTCAAGTTATGATTTTGTGAATAGGGGTCCATGAAACTTTTAACTTAGTGAAATTTTGCCCTAGTTTAGGCAAATTTTTGACCTAACTTCATGGCAACTTTTCACATAGTTCCAATAGGAATATCAAAATGAATTTCAAATATGGATTATATATCATGTTAGAAGCTTTCCAAAATGTCCAATAACTCTCCAAGATCATTTATGGTTAGGGAGAATCGAAGAAATGAAAATGGCAAATTTTCACTTTTGTCCAAGGCATTTTTCACAATGGTGCAAGTTGCAAATCTGTCCTAAGCATGCTTGTACTTGGTTTTATAGGTCCTAATCCATTCTACACTCATTAATTTAATGCAAACTCAATGGATAATGTCATTGTTATGATCTTTGAAGCTTTGTACAAAGAATTATTCCACAAATATCAGGCAAAGTTCACCAACTATGTGCAGCTAAGGAACTAGCAAGTACAAGCTTTTGGGCATTGTCATTTCACCTTTCTTCAAAAACAAGCAAACTTGCAAAAGTCAATATAATTTGTGTATCTGATAAAACCAAGACTAAGCATCATTTAAATCAAGCTCAGAACATTGTTGCAAGCCTAAGACACGAATTGCTCACCTCTCAAACACCCTCAAACACAAAAAACACCATTTCTACCCAAAACAGGGAAGTCTCTGAAAATCACAAGTCATTTCCATATTTCCTCGTGCGTTTTGCTTGGAATCACTTCAAACACATTCCATACAACTCACCTAAGCTGTCCAGGCCTTTGTTCAGCAACTGTAACCCCTGTTTTGAGCTTCACCATTTCCATTTTCTGAGTTTGCAGGTTGACTTCTACAGGGAGTTTCAAGCAACTTCAAGGCCAACTGAGTGTTGGGATAGCTTGAGGGAACTTCAAGCAAGCTCACACGACCTTCAGGCCTCACTCAAAAATCCTACATTTCCATATCCAAACTCAACTGAACAAGGTATTTGTCAAGTTTCTATCTCTCTATTTAGGCATCCTTAGGCTTAGGTTTGTGAAGCAAAAATGTAGTCCTTAAGTTGCTTGAGCTGTACATATGCATAGTTTGTATTTATATTAAATGAGCTAGGAGTATTTGATAGTTAAAGTTGCTGAAAAAACTAGGTAAAAAATTAGGGCCATTAAAATTCTCTCTGATCTTTGAGAGTTAGGTCATGTTCTTTATATCATTGGAATCGTGTGATGATGAGCTACATTTTTCATGTTATAAGTTTTTGATTTTATGCAAAGAATAGCAAGAACAAGATTTGAAGTACAGGGCGCGCGAAGGAGACAAAGGTCAGGGATGAAGTGTTGTCCTGGGCCAGGGCCTTGGGCCTGCTTCTATTCACACCCCTTTTACTTTTTGCACCCTCCTGATCAATTTCTTTTATTTTTTATATTTTCTTGTACAATTTGTATTTTCTGACTTTATTTATTTTTTCTAAATATTTAAAATCACAAAAATATTTTCCTTATTTTTTTTTTGCATTTTTATCATATTTTAATTTTTTTTTGCATAAAAATAGTTTATTAATAATAATATACTTTATTTTCTTAAATAAAACTTGTAAATAATATAAAAATATCATATATTTTTATTTTTATTATTCATATACTTAATATATTATTTTCATGCATATTTTAATTTTTTAACATTTTGTATATATTTTTATTATTTCCTTGTACATAAATGAAATAAATAAATAATATAAAACATATTTTCTATTAAACAAAAAAATTAGGGTTTTCACCCTTTCAAAAATAATCATTTTATTTTCTTATTTTTAAGACATAAATAAATTTATTTTCTCATACATAAAATTAATATAAAAACATTTCTTGCATATTTACATTTTATTGCATATTTAAATATTTGCTTATTTATTTATTTGTATAATAAATTCAATTTGGTTGTAATAGTTTTAGGGTTTTATTTTGAGCAATATCCCCCTATTCAAAACTTGTATCCCCCTCCCCATAATATTGTTGTAATAGTCTAGATTTATTTTACGCATTTTATTGTTTTCATATACCATGATAGTAAATTAGGGTTTTGTATGCAAAGACCAAAAATAAAAACAAATAGCATGACTTAATACAAGATAAAAATGCATGAAAAATGACAACACATTGCACACAAGCACCCCTAGGGTTTCACCCACTTTGTTGCCTTAAAAATGGTCATGGTATGCATGCTAGGTATCTTGGCAAAACAAAATAAAACAAAAAGATCATAGTCCCTCGATGATGCTATCTTGGTTGCCTAAACAAAAATGATCTAGTCCCTCAAAAACTTGCTAAGATACTTGGAAATATTGTTATCATGGCCATACGATGACCCACACCCGTCCCGTTTAACATCCAAAGATAGGGTTATCTACCAAAACAATGGTAGGTTAACAACATCAAAGGAATAAAAATGTGTAGGAAAGACTTTTGAGTGGGGTAGATAACTCCTAGTTACTTGATCTCTTTCAAATAATCCTTGCTATTTTCAAACAAACACACACAATTTCAAAACATTCTCAAACAACTTTCAAAACATTGAAACATTTTTTTCAAAAGACAAACATCTTTGTATACATTCTTACAAACAAGAATCATTACAAATATTTCCAAAACGATGGCCTCTTTTCAAAATACTTTCAAAACCACACAAAGCGCCATTTCAAACAATTGGAAAAGCAAATCAAGTGATCTAAAACAAGTAACTAAGAGCCCATGGAAAACCATGGATGAAAAGGGTTCTAGCACCTTCCCTTTTCATAATCTACCCCCCGAACCCAAAAACAATCTCAAAGGTCTTTCCTGTGCTTTTTTACCTTTCCTTTTGGATAAAATAAAAGTCGGTGGCGACTCTTGCTAAACCGAAACATTTGCGAACACAAACGCAAAACCTCAAGTCAGTTCTCCCGCCGTAACATACTGGACGTTTGACTTTCGAATGCTCTCCTTTGAATGGCTCTGATTGCCTCCTTCGAATGGCTCTGATTGCCTCTTTTGAATGGCTCTGATTCAGCTCTTTCGAATAATTCTGATGGCCTCCTTCGAATGGACTTTTTTGAGTGTCTTTAGAATAGTCTTTTGTTGCCTCCCTCGAATGGGCCACCAATCTGTGTCCTTCAAATAGGCCTTTGGAGTACTCTTTTGAAGGAGTCATATTGGGTGTCATAATGCAAAAACTGTGTTGAGAGGTCTTGGCCATGTGCATTGAAGGCAATTATAGAAGAAACCTTTTCCCTTGTGAATCCAAGACAAGTCTGAGGAAGCCTCTTCCTTGTGGATCAAAGGAAAGCCTGAAGTAGCTAATGCACAGTCGAAGCCTTGTGAACCAAGCTTGGTCAAAGGGGGTCCAGTTCCTGATCGAAGGGTTTTAGATGCCCAATCGAATCTCCTTGTCCAGATTTCAATCGAAAGACATCCTGTTCAGATGCCAATCGAAGGATCTTGTTAAAATTCCAATCGAAAGACCTCGTCCCAAGGCCAATCGAAGACTCCTGTCCATATGCCAATCGAAGTTACCTTGCCCCAATGCCAATCGAAGACTCCTTCTTTATCTTCACAATATTTATTTTTCTTTAATCAAGTGTTTGTGACCACCCATGTAAGAGAAAACCTTAGAAAACATGAGAGGGAAAATTTTGGGGTACAACAGCTGCCCCTGTTCAATCTTCTTAAACCTGAAGATATAGACTGGCTTGTTTGTCTTTCGTGATCTGAAAGTGGAAGATGATTGAACACTAGAGTGCCCAGAAATTTGCACTCGCATGAAGTAACATTTATTGTTGATGACAGCGGGAATAGGCTTACAGATGCCATTCGGATAAGATGACAGAGAGTCGTCAGAGACGGGTTTAAAGATGCCATCCAAAGTAGATGCTGATTTCACACATGGTCCCTTTGGTGGTTCCTGTTCCTGCTATTTGAGGAGGAATTCGTTGGGGAGTATGCATTTTAGTTATTCTCCTTCTTGAGGAAAACTTTATGGGGAATAGAGTCTAGGAACTTCGGTTGTCCATTACTCTATTGGGGTGTTATCTCTTGAAAGCGAGCTGTTATCTGGTCGGGATCCAGGCTTCACGTTGACTTGTTGAGGACAAAAAGACAGACTGCTATCTGGTCGTATTCCAGGCTTCACAACGACTTATTAGGGAATATGAAATTAACTGCTGTTGTACCCCAAAATTTTCCCTCTCATTTTTTTTACAAGATCTTCTCTTACATGGGTGGTTACAAATACTTGTTTGAAGAAAAACAAAAAATTTTGAAGTTGGCCAAAGTGCCTTTCGATTAGCCTCTCCAAAGTTCCTTTCGATTGGCCACTCCAAAGTGCCTTTCGATCGGCCACTCCAAAGTGCCTTTCGATTAGCCTCTCCAAAGTGCCTTTCGATTGGCCTCTCCAAAATGCCTTTCGATTGGCATCCCCAAAATGTCTTTTGATTAACATCCATATAGCGACCTTGGATTGGCATAGACAAAGGTCTTTCGATTGACCTTTTAACAAGGTCTTTCGATTGGAATTTCAACAAGGTCTTTTGATTGGCATGATAACAGTGTCCTTTGATTGGTATTTCAACAAGGCCCTTCGATTGGCATTCCAAAGTGTCCAGTCGAAGAACATGCAAAAGTCCATTCGAAGAAGCTTTCAAAGGGTCATTCAAAGGGGGCCATCAGCCCATTCGAAAGGGAGCATTCGAAAGAGGCTATCAGCCCATTTGAAAGGAGGCATTCGAAGGAAGCCATCATCCCATTCAAAAGGGAGCATTCGAAGGAGGCCATCAGCCCTTCGAAGGGGAACATTCAAAGGTCAGTTACATATCATTCAAATTCAACAAAGGGATAAGATCCCTTAACTTTATCCAAGGTTACATTTACATTCATGGCATTCAAATGGCCGTTACCAACATTATTTCTCTTGTCCCCTCACACTCCTATAAATATGAGGCCAAAGACACATTACAAAGGGGGGAAATGAAAAAAAAAATATTGGAGAGAGGCTGCCCACAAAATCCATCAAAGGTTGCCAGAATTTTCCAAGCAAATATCTATCCTTCAACCAAGAGAAGCCACACCCAGAAGCCCCATATCGAAGGTGCTCACCTCCAGCAAACGCCTAAATCGAAGACTCAATCTGTTGGTAAGAAAGGGTAAACTATCCAACCTCATATTTGCATAACACATCATTACTTGTTTTAACCTTCGATTTTCCATCCTAGACAGGATCAAAGGGCCTGGGTTTGGTACCCAGGTCATGTTCTTTGTTTGCTAACATTTACTGCAGATTTAGCCTGAAAAGACCCAGCGCGTGCAGGATCGAAGGGCCTGGGGTTCGATACCCAGGCCCTGCATTTTATTTCGCTAACATAATTTTGTAGGTATAGAATCCCAGATAGAAGGAGACACCTTCTCTGGATTGAAGCCATGGCCTTCTCAATCGAAGAAGACATCTCCTGCCTGGATCGAAGGGCATTCTCTTTCCCCAGGATCGAAGGGCAATCCCCTTCCTGGATCGAAGGCTAGTCATGCCTACTCCTTAGCCCAATCGAAGGAAGGAATTTCTTCTGAATCGAAGAGGCCACAACCTTCCTGGATCAAAAGTATTAGCCTTCTGGATCGAAGCTTGCCTATGGTCCTCCTGAATCGAAGAAGGCAGCTCCTTTCTGGATCGAAGGAGGCATTTTCTTCCTGGATCGAAGGATATCCATATCTCCTGCAATCGAAGGGTGCCCCCCCCCCCTTTGCATTTTTTTCATTTCTTTATTTATCTTTTTTTAATTAAGATTAAAATCAAAACCACACAAATATTAGGATAGTTGTTTTTCCAACTAAATTAATTTTGCAAATAAATTAATTAATTATTTTAACATTTTTTTCCTAAAAATTAAAATTAAATAGACTTAGGCCTTATTTTCTTTTATTCCAAAAACAACAAAAAGATTTTCTTTTACCTTACGCGCGTTTATTTAATTTTTTTTTACTATTATTGTATCTATTTACCGGATGTAATTGATAAAAAATAGGACATTTACTGCTTTATCCCCCATTATCCTTGTATAATGTAAATCCCCTCCCCAAAGTATTGTAATAGCGTAGGACCTATATATTCTGCATTTTACTGTTTTTCTTATTAACTACTAGTAATTAGGATTGTATAATAAGACTAATAATCAAACGCTAGCAAATTTAACAAAAAGACAAAGAATAACTGAAAATAACACAATTGCACACAAGCACCTCTAAGGTACGCCCACTTTGGTTGCCTTTAAAAAACAGTCATGAGGAAGGATTATTTTACCAAAGACCCGCAAAAAATCAAAAAGATCATAGTCCCTCGATGATCCTACGGTTGCCTTCTCAGTAAATGATCTAGTCCCTAAAACATAATTGCTAAAGCATCTTCATAAAATGGCCTTTGTGACTGTAAACGTCCCTTCGATTGTCCCTCAAAACTTCCAACGACAAGGCTACCTACTCACTAATACTAGGATAGCACCGTCTAAAGGAAAAGAGGAAAAGAACACCCTTTTCGAGTACAAAAAGTAGATAGCTGTTAGAAGTTTGCTCAAACTATTTTTGCACTTACACACAAATATTACTTTTCAAAAGACATTTCAAAAACACTTTATACATTTTCTCTACTATACCGAGAAACATTATAAATTTCTCCATACCTAGGCATTTTCAAAACATTTTCAAACACAAAGCACAAAAGCATTTTGAAAAATGAGCAAACCTCTAAGAGCCCGTGGAAAACCACAGATGGAAAGGATGCTAACACCTTCCCTTTCCATAATCTACTCCCTTACTCAGAAAACATCTCGAAAGGTCTTTTTTTGTTCTTTTCACCCTTTCCTTTGTTGGATAAAAGATAAGACAGTGGCGACTCTTGCTTACCGCACATTTGTGAACAAAAAACGCAAAAACCAGTAGTATATAAACAGTCGGTTCTGCCACCGTAAAACAAAACTGGCGACTCTGCTGGGGAGAATATATAAAGTGGGGTTTACCTTAAAGCTAGTTCATATTTAAATTTCTTTTTGCTTGCTTTGTTTGCTTTATCCTTGGAGGGTTGTTTGGGTTGTTACTATGGATCCTACACCCGGATCTGGGGCACCTTTTAAATAAGTAGAAATAGATCGTGGAAACTGTGTGGGGTATATCGACATGGTCGAAGCGATGGCTATGTTGATGCGACACTTTGGTTGGTACCGGTAGCCCTTGAGTTAATCAAGGAGAATACGGGGCCGCTGCGTGGTGTTACAAAGCGTCAACTGACCTTAGAACCTTTAAATTAAAAACTTGGCCATTAGGACGTAGCGAGATGGCCGTCTTTGGTGTATTCCCAAAGTCGGCAGATACTCGATGCTACACTCATTGAGACTTAACTCCTGAGTTTTGTTTGGTTGCGAGTCAATCGCCTATCAAATGAAGCTTGTGGGAAAGGTCAGTGATATTGAGATCCCTTAGAACCCGGTTACTATTTATAGAACAGGTTGAACTAATCCAACTTCAAGATGGAACTACCTTAAGACCCATGCAAGCCTAAACCTAAGGCTTCTTGTGTGACTTGTTTTCTTTCAACTTAAACTACTTACTAGATTTTATTATCTGACAACATGATTTCCTTGCAGGTTTTGTTTACAGTCATTATCCAATATCTTGGATTTCTTGCAGGGTTTACTTGCTTATATAACCTTACACTTTTGCTTAACGCATATCATACGCATCATAACATAATGCCACAACATTTCCTTAACCATTTCAAGGATCTCAAGGGTTTGTGATGCAAGTTATGATGAATCAGACGTCTAGCAAGGGGAAAGGGGATTTATTTTCCTCTAGCCAATGTCGTCAAAAGATCAAAACTCAATAACTTGAGTCAGGGGCTATGACCCACTTGATATGGTGAGCTTGTCTCTTGTAGAAGGACACTCAACGATACGAAGTTCTTCTTCAAGACTACAAATTTCAACTGCTGACATCTTCTTGTTTACCTTGCGAGTCCTTAAAAACATTGCATACACATATCATACATGTTATTGCATATACAAGTTTCAAAGCAGGGTCCTCATCTTATTCGCTGTTTATTTTAGCAAGTAAATAAATGGCTCTCGAACAAACAGTCAAAAACCTTCCATCTCAAAGTGGTTAATTCCCACAAATGTTCCTGACTCTGACTCAGAGGCAAGAAGAGTTAAAAGCACTCCTTGCTGAGCACCTGGCCAAGAAAAGTCCTGAAGACAATAAGGACGAAGGGTTGGAACAACTGCAAGCTGAGGTAGAAGCAATGAGAACCCAGATGCTGGGGCAGATGGATCTCATCCAAGGCCTAGCCCGGGGACAAGAAGAGTTAAGACTCCTTATCATAAAACTTCCTCAAGACAGATACAACTGTATGAAGCAAGCAGTCGAGGTTGGGGACCAAGTCATTGATCAACCTCTGAGAAGAAAAGAGGTTGGTTTGGTGAAGAGTAGACCTTTCCAAATTGCTGCTATGTCACAAGCCCAACCACAACCTCGCTGTGATACGGTGGAAGAACTGGGACGTGTTTCCCTTTTTTAAGGAATTTGCTGGTCTGCGTTTGTGTTTGCAAAATGTCGCGGTAAGCAAGAGTCGCCACCGACTTTTATTTTATCCAACAAGGAAAGGAAAAAAGCACAGAAAAATTCTTTTTTCGAGATATTTTTGAGTACGAGGGGTAGATTATAGAAAGGGAAGGTATTAGCACCCTTTCTATCCGTAGTTATCTACGGGCTCTTAGGTACTTGCTCATCATTTTCAAAATTGTTTTCTTTGTGTTTGTGGGCTTTGAAAAGTTTTTGTTTTAACTTTGATTTAACTATTGCTTCTGTCTTCAAGAGTGTAATGAAGTGTTTTTGAAAACTTTGTTTCTAAAGGAGTGTAAGTGTGAAAAGTTTATTTGGGATGAGCAAGTACTTAAGAGCTAATCTACCTACTCGAAAAAAGAATCGTTCTATGTTCGTTTCCTTTAGATAATTCTATCCCACTATTAGTGAGTAGGTAGCATCATCGTTGGAGTTTTGAGGGCCAATTCGAAAGGGACGTACGGTCACTAAAGCAATGTTAGGACGTCTTAGTAGTAACCCTAATGTCCTAGATCAATTATTCAAGACAACCATTCCGAGGCAAATTTTCCGAATTGGGACTTTGATCTTTGTTTAGACAAAAGGACGACCACTAAAGCATCCTATACTCAATGGCCGTTTACCGAAGGCAACCAAGTGGGAGTGTACCCTAGGAGTGCACATGTGCGAGTGATTCGATTTCAGTTTATTTATCTTTGCACATTTAGGGTGATCTAACTATTTTAAAATTATTCATACATTCTTTTCATGCATCCTATTATCACACATCTAACAGTTAATAATTTGCGGAATTTAAAATGCGGAAATTAAACTACGCTATTACAAGGCTTTAGGTATTTACATAGCCAAAAACAAACCATTTGAAATTAAAGCGATAAATGTAAATAAAGTCCTAATTAAAACTATTACAAACTGTGAGCAGATACAATAATTGGGTAAAGAATAATAAAGCGCGCTATGAAAATTAGATCGACGAGAAACTAGGGTTTTGACCCTCTTAATCAAAAGAAAGATGTTTTTGTTATTTTTAATATTTTTTAAAGAAAATAATTAAGTCTTCTAAATTAAATACAAAAATTAATTAGTGATTAAATTAATTAATGAAAATAATTAAATGACCCATTTTTTTTGGTTATTTTGGTTATTTTAGGAAAAAAATAAAACATAATTAAGTTAGTAATAAAACCTATTTATTCTAATTATTTTTAATTATTTACAAAATAAGAAATTAAAGTTATCTAAATTAACAAACCTAATTAAATTAATTAATTAATTTTTTTAATAAAAATAAAATCTAGACCTAATTTATGAAGAGTAATATTTTTGTGATTTTTTGATAAAAAGAAAATAATTTGATGATTAGTAAAATAAATAGATAAATTAATTAAATGAAATATAAAAAGAAAAAAAAGGATAAGAGATGGGCCTGAAAAGGGGGGCGTGAAAAGCAATTTCTTGGGCCCAAAACAAAAAAAATCCGTTTGGCACGCTGACTATGGCTTTTGGTGTTCCTCCCATCATGGCCTTTAGATCTGGCCTCAAGACACTTGGTATGATAGATGATGAGGGAGCATGGTAGTCATTTGCTTCATACACGTACTGAATTGCCTGAAAGAAAATAGGAAAATAACAAATGCTGGAGGCAGGGGTCGAACCCTTGACCTCAAGCCTTCAATGCCTTAACACCTACCTGGCTACCACTGGGCCATATGTTTTTTGTTGTATGTAATATAAACAAGAAATATTATAAAATAAACAAGCAAAATACACAGATCCTGGCGCGAATTTTCAAACGAACGAATGATGGTTGGCCACGTATTCGTCTTCTTCCTCTCTCCGTGGGTAAAAGTTTTAAACTTTTACCTACGGATGTTTGTCCATAGCTATAAGTAATGCTCATTCAAAAATCCTCCATGGGCCATATAAATGAAACTTAACGCCATGGTTGGATTCGCCTGGTCATTCTGAACCTAAAGGTACCATTCATGAAGGCCAATTTTCCCTGCAAACAAAAACCCTAAAACAGACTCCAAAACCCTAACAATGGCAGTTTACAATTCAGTCCATGAAAATGCAATTGGGTATTATAGAAAGCTTACAAACATGATGGTGATCAAGAATGTACAATTATTTTATGCTATAAGTGCAAGAATAATGCTATTCAAATTCAAGAATATAACAATACCGTGACGGACTTACAGTGTGTTGTAGGGCTTGAAAAAGCTTACTTTCGATTGCTTTAGCTTGCTGAAACTCCCAGGAATCAATTGGGATTGCTAGAAGGCCTTGAGGATGCCTTGAATACTGAATTCGATCTCACACTTTTTCTTGATTTTTTTTTCCAGATTTTGTTCTTGCTCATGCACCTTTTTCTAACCTCTCTTTTAGGTCTGGCTTCGTTCTATATGTATTAGTGAAGGGATTAGGGTTGATAACTGCTCTCAATCTTCCTCCATCAATGATTTGGATCTTTGATTTGACTCACTTTGAAAACTTTCCAAAATTGGCTTATTTCAATCTTTTTGTTCACACCATGCCTTGATACGAATTTGAATGTTTTGCTAGTTTTAATTGGAACCTGAAACCAGCACAAAATCTCTTACTTTCAATATTTTGGATTTTATATGATTTGTTTTGATTTAATTTGAATTAATTCAAATAAAAATCAAAATAAATAATAAACATAAGATATGGACAAGTGGCAAAGGCTAGAGCTCGTGGAATATGTTGCCAACTCAAAACAAGTGAAAAAGATTGGGCCGATTTGGCAAAATTTGATGTTTTGGGCATAGTTGACTTTTGGCAATTTTGCAAAAAAGGTCAACTTCACCAATGCATAACTTCCTCAATTTTGAATCTTTGGAGGTGTTCTTGGACTTTTTAGAGATCTTGATATATCCTCTAAGAAACCCTTTTGGTATCATCTCAATTTGATATTCCATGCTCATGTATGAAGCTTTGACAAAAAAGGTGTTTTTGTTGACTTTTCAAAATGACCTATAATGTCCAAATTCACAATTTCTCGTGAGTGCATATTTTGAACTTGGGAGCTGAAGATGGATTGTAGGAAATTCATCCTCTTCAAAATGAGCTTTGGATGGGTCATTTCTCATAAAGTATGAGAAAGTTATGCTTGGTCAAAGTTGAGTTGACTTTTCCTACAAAACCCTAATTTAGCAACTTTTGAGTCTTGATGAATTATGAGCAATCCTTGATGAATCATGATCAGCCCTTGATCAAATGATGAAATAAACTTCAAAATGAGGATGTTGACCAAAAATCTTGAAGTTTGACTGTATGTGGGCCACAGTTGACTTTTGCCCTAGCATGGTCGATTTTCAGGCCCTTGAGCAATTGACTGAGCAAACTTTCTTTGCAAGGCTTGAAACTTGACATGGATGATCTTGAGAACATATTAGGACAATTTTGAGCATTTGAGGTCCCTTGGGCTCAAATATCTTGATGCAACATGAAACCCTAATTTGGGGTAGACTGCCTTAGGAGAGAGCTTGTCTGGCCAACCTTTGGGCTACCTTGAGCAACATGAGGATCTTCCTTGAAATATTTTGAGAAATATGGGAGGGCAAATTTTTGGGTACAACACTCGCCAACAACAACAGGACAATCGGAATAAGCGAAATACATCTTAAAGATGCTTCACCCAAATCAACATGTTATTGGCTCAAGGATTGCAACACATGTTGGAGGCCGAGCTGATTACGTTAAGGGACCCTTCTCGGAATCCCAACACAGCCTCCCCAAGGTACAATCCAAATGCAAGATGTGCATACCACTCCAACAGTCCTGGACATGGCACCAACAACTATTGGACGTTGAGAAAGGAAATTCATGACCTAATTGATGAAGAAGCGCTGGAATTCACACAAGATGGTCAACTGGAATTCTTCCGCCATTCCTCCAAGGCACACCATCTGAAGTGACATGTTCTGACAAGAAGGATTTTCGCTCATTAGAATTTTCAACTTGTAATTTTCTTTTGATTGTTTTTACATTTATTCATATCAAACCTTGTTATTTTATCAATGCATTGCACATGTTTGTCTTGAATTAATTTGTTTGCACTATACTTGAACTACTTTCTTACTTCCTTTTTGTGATATTCAACTCTCGATCAAAAGCTCTGAGCCTTTAGAGGGAGGATGACGAAAACGATACCACAATATCTACAATATGCTTTTGAATAGACCTTGCTGACGATGTACATGCGTTGTTTCAAATCCCAAACAGTGGAGTTATAAGGAAGATAATCCCTAGTCAACCCCTTTGAGCCAAAGAAGTAGGAGTTTTTCTTTTCACATAAATTAAAACCCTTAATCATAACTTGTGGCAGGGTAGTTTCTCAGTTAATTCAGACACGCATTCAGTCGCAATCTACCGCTTCGTACACAATGAATGGCATCGAAGACGTGCTTCCAAATTAAAAGACAGTGATGGTTCCGCATAATCATCAGGACATGCAGTCTCTCAAAATAAAAGCCTGCTAAGTCAAAACTTATGAAGGAGACTTAAGAAAAAGAAAAAACTGGGGCATCCCACTGACTGTAATTACAAAAGAAACAGTTTAGAAAAAAAAGAAGGGATAACGAAAACCAAAAAAAAGAGGCCCTAAAAATCCTCGACAAAAAAAAAGAGATTACAAGATGCCATCACCAGAACATCATGGACAAGATGCCAAACTCAATTGGGATCTGAATGCATAATTAACTGAGCATAGGACTGAAGAACATCACGAAGAACGGGTGGGTACAAATAAACTTTGAGCCTTTATCCTTTGTTTCTTAAACCATGAACCAGGCCACATTACAACCCTTAAAAGTCCCAGCTGAAGTATGGGTTAGTTCGAGAGCATACTGTTACAAAAGGTATCCTGACTCCTGTAAGATTTGCTATAAATTCTAAGTTGATATCACTTTCTTGCAAATTTTGTTTTACTACAAAAAACACATTTTCAAAAATTTTCAAGACAGACATAAGCTTTGCATTCTTTACATGATATTGTTTGCACATGGTTAATTGTTCAAATGGAAGAGAAATTCACACAATGAATATTCATGGAACAAAAACCTACTCAATTAAAAGGATCACCTCAAGTGGAAAAACACTTCCAACCAAGGGGCATGGCATGGTGTCCAGCTGATCTGGGGCAGTCAAGTCAAGATTCAAGGAGTCTCTCAAAATTGCTGAATAGCCAGGGGAAAATCTCCATCTGAATCACTTGGGGAATTGGACATGAATTCCAGCAGCGAATCCTATACAATCAAACAAACATCTTCTGGCAGTGTGGCAACACTCACTACTATGGACAATGAAAATTCTCCGTACCCAGTGAACATGGATATAGTTAGAAAAGACTACGCATGAACAAAGACCTGCTAGGTTGACAGACCTAGGAAAAAATAAGGGCATCCTGGCAAACCAAAAGAGTTCGAGAAAAAATTAGGGATATATACAAAAAAATATGTACACCCGGCAAGTCGAAAACCTGAAAAGGCAGCTTGGGCAAAAAAGGGTATCCCGGAGGACTGAAAATCTAAAAAGACAGTCCAGGCAAAAGTTAGGGATTAAAGCATATGACTACATCCCGTCATTCTGTCATTTGTTTATCAGTAGAAGGTTTATTACCCTGATCAGCATTCTCTAAGGACTCTAATAGTTGGGATAATACTAAAACCATCTACAAAATCCCCGGTTGATATTATCTACAACAAGTATCGAGACAGGGGAATTCTACTACAAGATCACTGCCATGTTCTTAGCATGCATCCTATTGAGGCCATATGTTATCATACCCTCGGCAGAGCAAAATCTCTAAATTACTGCTCCAACGAAAATTCCCCAATGAAGTCGCCAAGCTTCTAGGGATTCCCCAAGTAGATTACAAAGTTTCCCTTCCCCAACAGAAACATTCTGAATAAAGCCGATCATCATCTCGGAACAGTTCAGGTACGATCCAAGAGACAGATGTCATCCTGACACTTACTCCAGATTTTCATCTAGAAACAGTTCAGGTATGAACCAAAGACGAATGTCATCCTGAAACTTACTCCAGATTCTCATCTCGAAATAGTTTAGGTACGATCCAGAGACAGATATCATCCTGATATTATTCAAATCATCTTCTAGCAACAGTTCAGGTACGATCCAAGATGGATGTTATCTTGATACTTAGTCCAGATTATCTCCTAGCAACAGTTCAGGTACAGTCCAGAGACAAACATTATCTTGATACTTATTCAGATCATCTCCTAGCAACAGTTCAGGTACGATCCAAGATGGATGTCATCCTGATACTTAGTCCAGATTATCTCCTAGCAACAGTTCAAGTACAATGCATATATGATCCAAAGACGAATGTCATTCTGACACTCATTCAATACATGTTCAAGTACAATCACGACATAGATCCATCCATAAGATCTCCAGCAGGTACAGGGGCAGAAACATCCTGATGCAAAGTCATCGTCGTATCCTCAACATATGACCCCGTGACATCTATGTTCCCCCACAGAGCAGAAACAACCATAGTTTTGCCCTATTCTTCCCCATGTGAGGATTACCTTCTCCAACTGAAGTCTGTTTTCCCCAACCGAGTTTTATAATTTCAAACAGTTATAAAACCTCCTCCCGGGTAGAGTTTATTTCTCAAACTGCGGAAGCTCATTTCCCAACAGAGTTTATTTCTCTATACCGACAGAATCTTCCAATAAGCGTCTCCCTCCATAGAGTTATTCTCTAGTATAACCAATTCTCAAGCATAATCAATTCTCAAGCAGAATCAATCCCCGACAGAACATCCTCAAATAGAAAGAGGAAATCCCCAGCGAATCATCTCTATTCATCATCCCCAGTGGAAATGAAGGATTCAGCTTCCCAATACTCTCCAGCAGTAGTCCGAGATTTATTTTCCCTGACTGGGAAATATCCCAATAACATCCCATATTCATACATCATGGCATGTGCATACACATCTCATTTATTTTGAGAACATCATCACAATGCATTTCATACGTCATGCCATTGCATATGACTAACTCTTTACCTTTTTCAGGGAAAGATCAAATCAACAAACACCACTACCTATATGACTTGGTAGTCCTCTCAAAAACTACGTCTAATGAAGGGCTGTTTCAGTAGTTTCCTCAGAAAAATGGCCTCCCAAGACCTTCTCTGGTTCAGTCAGATCGACACTAAGATATCTATGATTTTCATTACAGTTTAAGACACTATGAAGCCTGGATTTCAACCAGATAACAATATAAGGTGATGCGAAGCCTGGAATTCGACCAGATAGTAGTTCACTTCTTCAAAGAAACTGTGAAGCCTGGATTTCGACCAAATAATAGTATAAGGTGCTGCGAATCCTGGAATTCGACCAGATAGTAGTTCACTTCTTCAAAGAAACTATGAAGCCTGGATTTTGACCAGATAACAGTATAAGGTGCTGCGAAGCCTGGAATTTGACCAAATAGTAGTTCACTTCTTCAAAGAAACTGTGAAGCCTGGATTTCGACCAGATAACAGTATAAGGTGCTACGAAGCCTAGAATTCGACCAGATAGTAGTTTACTTCTTCAAAGAAACTGTGAAGCCTGGATTTTGACCAGATAATAGTATAAAGTGCTACAAAGCCTAGAATTCGACCAGATAGTAGTTCACTTCTTCAAAGAAACTGTGAAGCCTGGATTTTGACCAGATAACAGTATAAGGTGTTGCGAAGCCTGGAATTTGACCAGATAGTAGTTCACTTCTTCAAAGAAACTGTGAAGCCTGGATTTCAACCAGATAACAGTATAAAGTGTTGTGAAGCCTGGAATCCGACCAGATAGCAGTTCACTTCTTCAAAGACATTGTGAAGCCTAGATCTCGACCAGATAACAGTATAAGGTGCTTCAAAGCCTAGAATCCGACCAAATAGTGGTTCACTTCTTCAAAGACATTGTGAAGCTTGGACTTCGACCAAATAATGGTATAAAGCATTGCAAAACCTAGAATCCGACTAGATAGCATTTTACCCTGTCAGTTACTATGAAGCGTAGAACCCGACCGGATAATAGTCAACCAATAATTTAAGACGTTGTGAAGCCTGGATTTTGACCAGATAACAGTATAAGGTGATGCGAAGCCTGGAATCCGACCAGATAGTAGTTTACTCTGTCAATTACTATGAAGCCTGGATTCGACCGGATAGTAGTATACCTCAGATTCAAGTTGAAGCCTGGACCCGACCAAATAACAACTTAATTTATTCAAATCACTAAAGCCTGGATACGACCAGATAATGGTACACCTCAGATTCAAGTTGAAGCCTAGACCCGACCAGATAACAACTTAATTTCTTCAAACTGCAAAGCCTGGAGTACGACCAGATAACAATTTAATCTCATTTCTCCACTAAGTCGTTGTGAAGCCTAGAGCACGACCCGATAGCAGTCAGCCTTATCATCCTCAGCAAGTCACCATGAGGTCTGGATCCTGACCAGATAGCAGTTCACTTCCATCTCTTCAATCAAGAGATGACTCCCCAATAGAGTAACAGACGACTAAAGCTCCCTAAACTCTATGTTCCAAGACAAAGATCAACATTCCTCAACGGAGTTCTCTCTAACAGGAAGAGCAAGAATTCTCACAAAGGAATATCCCATGAAATCAACATTCATCTGGATGACATCTTTAAGACCATCTCTGATGACTCTCGGTCATGTTCCGTGGATGGCATCTTTAAGCCCATCTCCGACGGTCTCCTGTCACCTTTTCCAAATGGCATTTGTAAGCCTATTCATGATATTATCCACCAACACTATCACTTCAGACGGGTGCAAATTTCTGGGCACTCTAGTGTTCAATCATCTTCTACCTTCAGATTACGAATGGTAGACAAGCCAATCTACATCTTCAGGTTTAAAAAGATTGAACAGGGGCAGCTGTTGTACCCTAAAATTTTCCCTCTCATTTTTTTACAAGATCTTCTCTTACATGGGTGGTTACAAACACTTGTTTGAATAAAAACAACAAATTTTGAAGTTGTCCAAAGTGCCTTTCAATTGGCCTCTCCAAAGTTCCTTTCGATTGGCCACTCCAAAGTGCCTTTCGATTCGCCTCTCCAAAGTGCCTTTCGATTGACCTCTCCAAAATGCCTTTCGATTGGAATCCCCAAAATGTATTTCAATTGGAATCCACATAGCGCCCTTCGATTGGCATAGACAAAGGTATTTCGATTGACCTTTTAACAAGGTCTTTCAATTGGCATTTCAACAAGGTCTTTCGATTGGCATGATAACAGTGTCCTTCGATTGGTATTTCAACAAGGCCCTTAGATTGGCATTTCAAAGTGTCCAGTTGAAGAACATGCAAAAGTCCATTCGAAGAAGCTTTCAAAGGGTCATTCGAAGGGGGCCATCAACCCATTTGAAAGGGAGAATTCGAAGGAGGACATCAACCCATTTGAAAGGGGGCATTTGAAGGAAGCCATCAGCCTATTCGAAAGGGAGCATTCGAAGGAGGCCATCAGCCCTTCGAAGGGGAACATTCGAAGGTCAGTTACATATCATTCAAATTCAACAAAGGGACAAGATCCCTTAACTTTGGCCAAGGTTACGTTTTACATTCATGGAATTCAAATGGCCGTTACCAACATTATTTCTCTCGTCTCCTCACACTCCTATAAATATAAGGCCAAGGACACATTACAAATGGGGGGGGGGGGGGGGGGGCAAAAAAAAACATTGGAGAGAGGCTGCCCACAAAATCCATCAAAGGTTTCCAGAATTTTCCAAGCAAAAAGTCATCCTTCAACCAAGAGCAGCCACGCCCAGAAGCCCCAGATCGAAGGTGCTCACCTCCAACAAACGCCCAAATCGTAGACTTAATCTGTTGGTAAGAAAGGGTAAACTATCCAACCTCATATTTGCATAACACATCATTACTTATTGTTACCTTCGATTTGCCATCCTAGACAGGATCAAAGGGCCTGGGTTTGGTACCCAGGTCATGTTCTTAATTTGCTAACATTTGCTGCAGATTTAGCCTGAAAAGACCCAGCGCGCACAGGATCGAAGGGCCTGGGGTTCGATACCCAGGCCCTTCATTTTATTTCGCTAACATACTTTTGCAGGTATAGCATCCCAAATCGAAGGAGACACCTTTTCTGGATCGAAGCCATGGCCTTCTCAATCGAAGAAGACATCTCCTGCCTGGATCGAAGGGCATTCCCTTTCCCCGGGATCGAAGGGCAATCCCCTTCCCGAATCGAAGGCTAGTCATGCATACTCCTTAGCCCAATCGAAGGAAGGAATTTCTTCTAAATCGAAGAGGCCACATCCTTCCTGGATCGAAAGTATTAGCCTTCTAGATTGAAGCTTGCCTATGGTCCTCCTGAATCGAAGAAGGCAACTCCTTTCTGGATCGAAGGAGGCGTTTCCTTCCAGGATCGAAGGATATCCATATCTCCTGCAATCGAAGGGTGCCCCCCCCCCCCCCTTTGTATTTTTTTTCATTTCTTTATTTATCTTTTTTTAATTAACATTAAAATCAAAACCACAAAAATATTAGGATAGTTGTTTTTCCAACTAAATTAATTTTGCAAATAAATTAATTAATTATTTTAACATTTTTTCCTAAAAATTAAAATTAAATAGACTTAGGCCTTATTTTCTTTTATTCCAAAAACAACAAAATGATTTTCTTTTACCTTACGCGCGTTTATTTTATTACGTTTTTTTTACTATTATTGTATCTGTTTACCAGATGTAATAGATAGAAATTAGGACATTTACTGCTTTATCCCTCATTATCCTTGTATAATGTAAATTCCCTCCTCGAAGCATTGTAATAGCGTAAGACCTCTATATTCTACATTTTACTGCTTTTCTTATTAACTACTAGTAATTAGGATTGTATGATAATACTAATAATCAAACGCTAGTAAATTTAACAAAAAGACAAAAAAAACTAAACATAACACAATTGCACACAAGAACCTCTAAGGTACGCCCACTTTGGTTGCCTTTAAAAAACAGTCATGAGGCAGGATTGTTTTAGCAAAGACCCATAAAAAATAAAAAAGATCATAGTCCCTCGATGACCCTATGGTTGCCTTCTCGGTAAATGATCTAGTCCCTAAAACAGAATTGTTAAAGCATCTCCATAAAATTGCCTTCGTGACTGTAAATGTCCCTTCGATTGTCCCTCAAAACATCCAACGACAAGGCTACCTACTCACTAATAGTAGGATAGCACTTTCTAAAGGAAAAGAGGAAAAGAACACCCTTTTCGAGTACAAAAAGTAGATAGCTATTAGAAGTTTGCTCAAACTATTTTTGCACTTACACACAAATACTTCTTTTCAAAAGACATTTCAAAAACACTTTGTATATTTTCTCTACTATACCGAGAAACCTTATAAAGTTCGTCGTACCAAGGCATTTTCAAACACAAAGCAAAAAAGCATTTTGAAAAATGAGCAAACCTCTAAGAGCCCGTGGAAAACCATAGATGGAAAGAGTGCTAACACCTTCCCTTTCCATAATCTACCCCCCTTACTTAGAAAATATCTTGAACAGTTCTTTTTATGTTCTTTTCACCCTTTCCTTTGTTAGATAAAAGAAAAGACGGTAGAGACTCTTGCTTACCGCACATTTGCGAACAAAAAACACAAAAACCAGTAGTATATAAGTAGTCGGTTCTTCCACCGTAAAACAACTACGATCTGGTCGGTTCCAGGATTTGCAGTAATTGTAGATATTGAACTATTATCTGGTCATATCCAGGCTTCAACGATTTGAAGAAATTAAGCTGCTATCTGGTCGGGTCCAGGCTTCAACTTGAATATGAGGTATACTGTTATGTGGTCGAGTCCAGGCTTCGGTGTCATAGGTTATACTATCATCTAGTCGGGTCCAGGCTTCATAATAATTAATAAACTGCTATATGGTCGGACTCCAGACTTTACAATATCTTTAACTGGATAAGAATAAGAAAATATTAGGGTCGATTTAACTGAACCAGAGAAAGTATCTACCAGAAAATAATCAGTTATAAATCAATGGTCGATTTGAACTGAACCAACAGAGGTCTTGATTTATCTTTGACTGGATAAGAATCAGAAAATCTTAGGGTCGATTTAACTAAACCAGAGAAAAGTATTGGATTATCTTCAACTGGAATAGAAATAAGAGATATCTTAGTACTGATCTAACTGAACCAGATAAGGTCTTAAATTAACTTTGACTGGAATGGGAATCAGAAAAATCTTAGTATCGATCTAACTAAACCAGATAAAAGTCTTGAGTCATCTTCAACTAGAATAGAAATCAGTAAAATCTTAGGGTCAATTTAACTAAACCAGAGAAAAGTCTTGGATTATCTTCAACTGGAATAGAAATCAGGAAGATCTTAGTATCGATCTAACTGAACCAGAGGAAAATCTTGAGACCATTTTTTTAAAGGATAATGCTGAAGTAGCCTTTCGTCAGACGTAGCCTTTGAGAAGACTACGAGGTCATGTAATTAGCCAACGATGTATGTTGATTTGATCTTTTTTAAAAACAGTAAAGAGTTAGTCGTATGCAATGTCATGACGTATGAAATGCAATGTGATGACGGTCTCAAAATATATGAGATTATGCTATATGCAATGTGTATGCGCATGCCATGATGTATGAATATGGGATGTTGTGGAGATATTTCTTAGTCTAGGAAAGCAAATCCATGACTGCTGCTGAAGAGTATTGGGAAGCTGAATCCTTCATTTCCGCTGGGGATGATGAACAGAGATGATTTTCCAGGGATTTCCTCTTTTCGTTTGAGAGTATTCTGTCGGGGATCCCTGACTCCTGCTTGAGAAGGACTTTATGGAGAGAGATGATGTTTTATTGGAATACTCTACCGATGTAGAGAAATAAACACTGTTGGGGAATAAACTTCCACATTTATAGAAATAAAATCTACTGGGTATAAGGCTTTATAAACTGTTCGAGATTATAAAAACTCAACTAGGGAGTACAGATTTCAGTTCTCTGAGGGAACTTTTGCTGGAGGAGGTGATTCCTGCTTGGGGAAGAAGAGATCAGAACCTTGGTTGTTTCTACTTTGTGGGGAACATAGACGTCACGAGGTCGTATGCTAAGGATGTAGTGGTGACTTTGTCCCAAGACGTCTTTGCTCCTGTACCTATTGTAAAGAGTAATTGTTGGAACTATAAATTGCTTTTTTAGACTTTGCCCCCTTTCTTAAAGTCATTAGTAACTGTCTTTCTGTTTCTTATGCAAGTATTTGTGAACAATAATAATATTCAAATGCATATGTAAAAAATAATCACTGGACGTTTTTGCACAACAAAACAGAAGAATGGAAAACAAATAGTTTTATACTTTCAAAGAAATTACTTGCATTAATTTTGAAGTTTGCCTATAACAGACATTTTTGTACAAAGAGATTGACATTCTAGTAGGATAACGCCGCCGTGAAAATAAAAACTATACAAAATAGTGTACAAAGAGAAAACAGTTATGTGTAATAGTCCCATTGAGCTTCAATTCTGCTACTGTCCCTATGTCTTTGAGCGTCTCATCACTTTGCTACTTGTCCTAAGCCGACTGGATTGATCGGTACCGTTTGAGCTTGATAGTTGATACAAAAGTTTGGTCATAAGGTGATTAAATGGGACATAGTTGTAAGCTTCAAATCTCTAACTTTTTCCTGGACCGCCCCTTTCGGGTTTTCAGTCCACCGGGATACCCTTTTTTGCCCAAGCCGCCTTTTCAGGTTTTCAACTTGCCGGGTGTATAGATTTTTGTATTTATACCTAATTTTTGCCCAAACCCTTTTGGTTCGACGGGATGCCCCTATTTTTGCCTAGGCCAGTCTACCTAGCGGGTCTTTATTCATGCATAGTATCTTTTCACTATGTCTGCATTCATAGGGTGAGGAAGGTCATCACCAGCCATGGTGGTTAGAATCATGGCTCCACCAAAAAATATGATTTTGATTAAAAATGGACCTTTGTACGTGGGAGTCCATTTTCCCCTGGGATCACCTTGTGGCAGTATGATGTGTTTGATTACTAGATCACCCACTTGATATGCCTGACGTCTGACTCTTTTGTTGAAAGCCTTGATCATATGCTTCTGGTACATCTGACCGTGACAAATAGTCGCTAACCTTTTCTCATCAATCAGATTCATTTGGTCAAGTCGAGTTTGGATCTAATCATCTTCGTCCAAACTTGCATCCTTCATGATTCTCAAAGAAGGGATCTGGACCTTAATAGGTAGGACAACCTCCATGCCATACACTAGAGAATAAGGTGTTGCCCCTGCTAACGTTCATGCTGAGGTGCGGTAACCACGAAGAGAAAATGGTAACATCTCATGCCAATCTTTGTATGTCACCGTCATCTTCTGTATGATTTTCTTAATGTTCTTGTTAGCAACCTCCACAGCACCATTCATCTTCGGCCGATAAGGGGAAGAATTGTGATGCTGGATTTTGAATTGTTTACAGAGTTCAGTGATCATAGTATTGTTGAGATTTGTACCACTGTCTGTGATGATTCTATCTGGAACACCATATCGACAGGTAAGGTTATGCTTGATGAACTGCGCCACAACATTCTGGGTAACAATAGCAAAAGAGGCAGCCTCAACCTACTTCGTGAAGTAATCAATAGCCACTAGGATGAAGCAATGTCCATCAGAAGCGTTTGGTCTATTATCTCTGATCATGTCAATTCCCCACATTTCAAAGGTCCATGGAGCCTTCAAGACATTCAAGGGAACCAGAGGTACATGTACTTTATCAGCATATATCTGGTGTTTTGTGACAGATTCAGGAATGCTGATAACAGTCTGCTTCCATAGTGGACCAGTAATATCATGCCCGTAGGATCTTTTTAGCCATGGTGTGTCCACTAGAATCGGTGACAAAGGTACCTTCGTGTAAATCTACATGATCCTCTCTGCTTCACTCTTGTCTACACATTGAAGTAAAGTCGTGTTTGCGCTTGTAGAGGATTCCATTACTGAGGAAGAACTTTGCGGCAAACCTTCTCAGAAACTTTTTATCATTGACAAATTCCCCCTCAGGATATTCTTGAGCCTCGAGATACCTTTTCACTTCAGGGAACCAAGGTTTTTCTGCTACTTCTTCAGTATCAATCTCATAGCAGTATGCTGGTTCATCCAATCTCTCAATAGTGATCTGAGGAGCTTCGTTGTCCCATCTGAACTTGAACATAGATGACATAGTAGCTAGCGTGTCCGCTAACTGATTTTATTCTCGTGGAAAATGTTCAAATGTGACTGTTGTACCCCAAAATTTTCCCTCTCACTTATCAATTATTTTCTCACAAAGATCTCTCTTGGTTCAAGACTACACTAGGGTTGATAAACTCAAGACACCTCCTTAAGCACTGATGACTGAAATTAGGGTTTGAGATTGCTCAAGTATAATTGAACTTGAAATGCTTCATATGACTTTCATGGATCATTGTGGACCCCTAAGATTACTCATGTCAAGTTTCAAGCCTTGGATCACATTTTTACTCAGTCAAATGAGCAGTTTACCTAAAAATCAACCGTGTTGGGGAAACGTCAACTGTGCCCAATTTATAGTCAAACTTCATATTTTTTATCCACATAAACATTATAAACTCATATGTATCATTTGATCAAGTTTGGACCATAATTCCTCAATAAATTTGATCTAATCATCAAAAGGGCAAAATGGTCAAAATTAGGGTTTTGTCTGAGAAAGGGCAATTTCTGACTTTTGACTTAGCAAATGGTTAATTGGTTGGAGGCATAATCTCAAGAGTTCAATTGCATCATTTTTACCTAATGGCATGACTCAAAACATTTCTCAAGATCAATTGGATTGATAGTGGATTTTCAGTCAACTGATCAAATATCAACTGTACAATGAAAAGTCAAACTTTGACTTTTTGGTCAAAATCAAGTGTCAAAGATAACAATTCATCAAAACATGTAAAAATATGAAACTTATTCATCAAGAAATCAAAAATTCAAGATTTCATTTTGAAAAGTCAAAGTTTTCAAACTTAGAAAGTTTTCTAAGTGTTGAAAACTTCATGTTTTTTCATAACTTTGAGCAAATTTTTCACCATGATGCAAGATGATTCAAAAGAAACTTTCAACATGAAAGTTGTATATCTCCATGATATCTAAAATATTTATTTACACAACTTCTTCCAAAATTGCTTGGATCTCAAGTTATTAACTCATAAAGTCATGGTCTTGAAATTAAACACAGTGAAATTTTTCCCTAGTTTAAGCAGGATTTTGACCGAACTTCATGGCACTTTTTCATATAGTTCCAAGGGGAGTTTTAAAAATTTATTCAAAGGGGGTTGTATAGCACATTACAAGCTTTCCAAAATATCAAAGAAATCCTTGATATCATTCTTGATCAGGGAGAATCAGAGAGAGGAAGTTAAGGTTTCAAACTAAAATTATAGGTCATTTTCATGATGAATAATGATGCAATTTCAATGTTAGGCTGAATAATCTTGCTTTGCAGGCCTTCTAACTTGTGTATCTATCCATTATTAATGGATTACACAAACTTTTGAGCTTTAATCCAAGTGGTTTAAGCTTTATCCAATCCACATTTCCCTTAATGGCACAAAGTGAATACTTCCATTTTAGAAAAGCAAGCTTTTTGCGCAAAGTCAATTCTTGAGCCTCTAACTTGTTCCCTCTGATCACACTCCATCTACAAAGTAAAAAGCAAGTGTGTTTAAAGCATAACCTTTCTATCTTAGCCAGTACACAAGGCATTGAAATTTGATTTCTAAAAAAATCACATGTTGAGCTTAAACATGTGATTTTGAATTCTGATCAGATACAAGCCTCCATATTTGTTGCTTATAAATAGAGGCACTATTTGTGAGCTAGAGAACGAGCTTAAGCACCCTAAAATACACCAAAACTCTCTCAAATCAGAAATTTCCCAAAAACACCATTATTGCACAATTTCTAACCTTGAACAATAAACTCATATTTCCCTCGTGCATTTCTTGGCCTTTTGGTTCCTAAGGCTTCCTTACATCATGTGTAACTTATCCCTGTCCCTGTTTCATTACTATAACATCATTTACCATATCCTCCATAACCAAAAACAGAGCACTGCACATTGACTTCTCCAAGCCATTTCAGCCACTCTCAACTCAAGCTAACCATTGCATTAGCTTCCTGGGAACTTGAGGAAGCTAACCTGATCATTGCAGCACCTTGAATAAAGTTCATTTGCATTTCGCGATTTCCAATTTTTAGGTATTTTTCTTGAACTTCTATCTCATTACTTAGGCATTGTTAGGCTTGTATTTGTGAAAATAAAATGTAGACATCATTGCCCTGAAGCTGTACATGCCCATAGATTTAATTTATATTGATTGATCTAGGAGAATTTTAGGATTGAATATCTGAAAATAATTAGGTCAGAATTTGGTACTTTCAAAAATTCTTATTCATCTTTGATTTATAGTTCATGATATTTATATGGTTGGATTCGTATGAAAAAATGAAGCACTTTTCATGTTTACATTTTTGCAAATGGTTGAGAAATGAACAAGTTGCAGGGCTTCTGGCTGGAGGTTGAAGATGAAGTGTGTTCAACACTTGTTTTGCCTTACATATTTATCATTTCAGTTATATTAACGGATGTATAGCCACCCCAGTGGTAAGGCAGCGCGCTGGTAATCAAGAGGTCATGGGTTCGAACCTCAGCGCACTGCCTTTTGCTTTTTTCACATTTTGACATATTTTTTGGTTTCAGGAAAAGCGCTTGGGCCTCTATCCTTTGGGCTTGACTTTTTTTCCTCACAATACCCCATGTTTCACTTATCAACCTCCATGACTTTATTTTTATTTTATTTTATTTTTTACTTTATTATCTTTTATTTATTATTATTATTAATACTATTATCATTATTACTATTATTATTATTTTCATTAATCATGAAAATCCAAAATATTTATATTTTTTATTTTTTTATTTTATTTTTCTTTACAAAAATAAAAGAACAAAAACCTTTTCTTTAATTAACTTTTTTTCTTTTTTTTACTTAGATAATTTAATGTTTATTATTATTATACTATTTATTTTTCTTGTATAATTAAAACTAATTCAGAACTTAGGGTTTTTATTTAATTATTTTTATTTACTAGTTTAATTAAATTAACACAAAAACCCTAAAAAAACTTGTTTTCTTTATATTAATTTATTCTACTAATTTAATCTTAATTTTCTTATTTTTAGTTAATTATTTTATTTTAATTAATTAGGTTAGAAAACCCTTTTCATAAAAAACTAAACAAAAATTACATTTTCTTTATTACATTTGCATTCTTGCACTTTATTTATTTATTTTGTACATTTATTCAAAATTGAATATGGTTGCAATATTATTTAGATTTAATTTCTTGCAATATTCCCCATTTGTAATTTGTATACCCCCTCCCCTAAATGATGTAATAGCGTAGTAATTTTAAATTCCGCAATTATCGCTTTATATACAAAATGCTAGTAATTAAGGTTTTGTATGGAAAGACTAAAACCAATCAATAGAAAACCCTAATCAAAGACAAATCAAGCATGAAAATCAATCCACTTGCGCACAAAAACTCCTAGGGTAAATCCACTTGGTTACCTTACAAAAATGGCCATATTATGCATGTGAGGCATCTTAGCAAAAACAAGCAAAATACAAGATCATAGTCCCTCGATGACGCTATCTATGTTGCCTTTTCAAAATGATCTTAGTCCCTAAAGAAAAATGCTAAGATACCATGCAACATTGCTAATCATGGTTATACGATGACCCACACGTGTCCCTTTTACATCCAACGATAGGGTAACTTACTAAATCAATGGTAATATAACAATGTCAAAGGAAAGAGGAAATGAACATGAAAGACTTTTGAGTAGGTAGAATGTTCCTAGTTACTTGCTCAATGTCAAGACAAAAACATCCTTTCTATTTTCAAAAACAAACACCTACACTTTCAAAACACCTTTCAAACTTGAAAACATTTTCAAAAGATCAACACCTTTGTATACATTTTTACGAACGAGAATCATTACAAAGTTTGCCTAAATAATGGCCTCTTTACAAAATACTTTCAAACACTACACAAAGCACATTTTCAAACAAAAGCAAGTGATCTAGAAAGTAACTAAGAGCCCATGGAAAACCATGGATGAAAAGGGTGCTAATACCTTCCCTTTTCATAATCTACCCCCGAACTCAAGAAACAATCTCAAAGGTATTTCCTGTGCTTTTTCACCTTTCCTTTTGGATAAAAGAAAAGTCGGTGGCGACTCTTGCTAACCGCAATATTTGCGATCAAACGTAAAACACCCAAGTCAGTTCTCCCACCGTATCACAGAACTGGCGATTCTACTGGGGATAAATTCTTAAAGTGGGGTTACCTTAGGGTTAAATCACATTTACTTGCTTTCATTGTTTGACTTGTATGTTTTACATTATGGCTCTTTGTTTGGGTTTGAATCCTTTACCCGGATTTGGGATACCTTATAGGTAAGTAGCAATACATTGTGGAAACTATGCGGGGTACACCGACATGGTCTAAGCAATAGCTATGTCAGTACGACATATTTGTTGGTACCGGTAGCCCTTGAGTAGTCAAGGAGAATACGGGGCCGTTGAGTGATGTCATGAAGCACTAATGAACTTTTAGAACCTTTACTTGAGCAACTTGGCCATTAGGATGTAGTGAGACGACCGACTTTGGTGCAGTACGAAGTTGGTAGATACTCGATACTACACTCATTGAGGTTTGCTTTTTTGGGATATTTTGGTCGCCATTAAAGAGGCTTGCGCTGAAACAATGCCCAAAGAAACAAACTGGTGATATTGAGCTCCTTAGAACTCAGTTACTATTACTAGGACAGGTTTGAGCCAACTAAACTTCAAGAGGGTACTTACCTATGAGACTCCATGCAAGCCTAAACCTAAGGAGTTGTTTGCTTTATTTGTATATATAAACTTGTACATAACTTCATAAACATCATAACATCATACTCATATTCACTAACCATTTCAAGGTTCTTGGGATTTATCTTTGTTCTGTTTTGTAGGACATGGATTCTATTCGCAGGAAAACCATTCAAGTCAACCTTGTAAGGATCCCTCCTCAAATAAAAGAGCTAGCATCAAGGATTCCTGAAAATTCTCCATTTACCAAGAGATATGGTTGCCTCTAAACTTGGTCACCTCCAACACTGATGAAGACACGATGAAGGTGTTCTTTCAGTTCTTTGATCCTTTACACCATTGCTTCACATTTCCTGATTATCAACTTGTGCCAACTTTGGAAGAATTCTCCCAACTATTGAGGATTCCCATCCTTAATCAACTACTTTTCAACGGTACGGAAAGAGATCTAAAGCCAAAAGATATTTCTCAAGCTCTACACTTGCAATCATCTGATATCACAACTAATTGGGAAACAAGGAGTGGTGTCAAGGGTTTTATAAGAAAGTTCTTGTTTGAGAAAGCCCAAAACTGTTGGAACTCTTTGGTTTTGCAAGCTTTTGAGGAAATTGTGGCTCTCCTCATCTATGGGATTGTTTCGTTTCCAAATCCTGACCAACTCATAGATGTGAACGTCGTCAAGATCTTCATGTCTCGCAACCCGGTGCCTACTTTGCTAGGAGACATCCTACATTCCTTTCACACTCGCACTATGAGGAAAAGAGGTATCCTTATGTGTTGTACTCCTCTTTTGGCAAGATTCTTTATTTTGCATCTTCCTCAATCTATATTGAAGAATGAGCAAGGTTCAAGGTGGTCACATAGGTTGATGACGCTCAAACATTCAGACATTCATTGGTGTTCCTGATCTATAGAGAATGTTACTATTATCAACCGTTATGGAGAATTCCCTAATGTCCCCTTACTTGGCATTAGAGGAGGTATCACCTACAACCCCTGCTTAGCCTTAAGATAGTTTGGTTATGCCCGAAGGGATGGCCCACATGAGATGCTCATTCAAGGTTTGGTATTTGACTACGAGAACGACGATCAAGGTCATCGCCAGAGATTTATCCGAGCTTGGAGGATGTTGAACAAGGTAGATAGTAAGACATTGGGGCATAAGAATTCCATCCCTCTTGAGCCTTACCTCAAATGGGTACGAGCTTGTTCCCAAAGTTTTATAATGCCTTACCCCTCCATTCTCCCAGTAATCATAGAGCCTGTTGTGGAAGGAGATGTTCCATACACTATCCTGCATCCTGACATGCCCACCTCTCTTGAAGACTTACAAAGGGATTGGATACAGCTTAAGGGGGAGCGAGACACTTTCGAGGCCCAATTCTATGCCAACGAGAAGAAGGTTTTTGAACTCACTAGGAAACTTCATGAGGAGCAGATCCTGAATGCCTACATCCCAACAAAGAGGACGCAAACAACTTTTTTATCTTAGAGTTTTTGTATTTCTTTGTAAGCCCAAAAGAGGCATGATGTACTCAAGCTTTAATTTATTAATATAACGTGTGTTCCTTTTTGGTCTAAAGCAAATTTAAATCTCTAATTTCCTTGGAATCATTGCATATGCATTTATCATTCATCATAACATAAGCAGGTTTCTTACAACAAGTCTCCTCATCTTTCTACTATTTATTTCAGTAAGATGGATCTCGAGAAGACAATAAAAGACCTCCAGGCGCCGAATGCTCAATTTCAACAGATGTTCTTGACTCTAGCCAAAGGAAAAGAGGATTTGAAGACTTCACTGGTTGAAGAAAAGAAGAAGAAAGCAAAGAAAATAACCGGAGTTCTGAATATGAGAATAAGGTTCCAAGGACAAGGAAGACGGACCCTAGAATTTGCAACATCATCTGGTGAAAAGGATAATTAAGAAGTGAAAGGCAAGGAAGCGGTTGCCCAGCCAGAATCTGAAGAAGAAGAAGAAGAAGAAGATTACTCTGAAGAGAAATATCCCCCGGCTGACGATAAATATAAACATCTAGAAGAACGTCTAAGCGCAATGGAGATTCAGAAAGTGCCTGGGATGGACTTTGAAGAGTTGGGTTTGGTATCTGGGATTGTTATTCCACCAAAATTCAAGGCACCAGTGTTCGCTAAGTGCGATGGAGTTTTGTGTCCCAAGATGTATCTCCGATCTTATGTGAGGAAGATACAGCCTCACACTGCTGACAGAGATTTGTGGGTCCACTTCTTTCAAGATAGTCTATCCGGGACTCAACTAGATTGGTTCTATCAACTGGAAATGGCCAATATTCATAACTGGGAGGACCTTGTCGCTGCTTTCTATAAACAATATTAGTACAATGCAGATATTCTCTCACCTATACTCAACTCCAGAGTATGGCTATGGTTTCAAGTGTAGGTTTCAAAGACTACGCTTAGAAATGGAGGGATTTAGCAGGGAGAGTCCAACCTCCCCTTTCTGAAAGAGAACTAGTAGACATGTTTCTGGGCACCCTTCCCGATCCTTTCTTTAATCATTTAATTGGAAGCTCCTCAGCAGGCTTCACTGAATTAAACTTGACTGGGGAAAGAGTGGAAGCTGGGATTAAGAGTGGGAAGATTCAAAAAGGAGCATCCTCTGCTGCTGTAAGAAAACCATTTATCGGGAAGAAATAAGTTGGTGTTGTGTATCCTCAAAGGAATCAAGAAAGAACTGAACGTCGTCCAATGGAGGGGGCTGTCATGATCCCAAAACCTGCACCTACTTAACAAAGAAGCAACCAACCTAGAACAGAAATACCAGTAAAACAATTTACCTGGATTAATATGACACTATCTCAAGTCCTGCCACATTTGTTGAGATCTAATCTAGTAACTCTGAAAGAAGATCCGAATAATCCTAACATAACCTCCCCTCATTACCATCCTAATGCTCGTTGTGCATACCATTCAGAATGTCCAGGCCATGATACCAACAACTGTTGGGCTTTAAAAAATAAGGTGCAAGACCTTCTTGAAGCAAAATAAATTGAATTTGATGCTTCTGAAATCCCGAATGTTATCACCGCTCTTATGCACAAGCATGGCCGTGATGTTAACATTGTTGAAGATGATATGTTTGTTACTTTTGTTAATGAACTTGTTACTCCTCTCCTGACTATCAAGAGGAACCTGTTAAATGTCGGTTTATTTCCGGGCTGTGACAAAAGTTGCCACCTCTGTTTATCCCTACCAACTGGCTATCATTTATTGAAAGCAGGTGTTCAACGCGTAATGTATGACAAAGAGATTTTATTTAAGAAGACTCCCGTTACAACCATTTCTTACAATGATGTTTCAATAGTAACAATTTACGCTAATTCTTCTAGGGTCTCCACCAAAAGACCCGTTAGGATTACATCCGTTCCCAAAGTAGCTCCACTGATAATTACTATGCCTGGACCAATCCCGTACTCATCAGATTAAACTGTCCCATGGAACTATAGGGGCGACGTCTACTATCACGACATCAAGCAGGATTGGTCGGCTTTTGAAGACTCAATTTTTGAGAAGGCTAACCTAGACATCAACAACATTGCGGGAACCAGCAAGATAACCCAAAGTGGAAGAGTATTCTCCCCAGAGATTTATCCTTCAAAGACTGTTATTGGTCCTGTGATCATCCATGTTCCTATTCCTGTTGACACTACTACTACTATAGTTCCTATAGTTACACCTACTGATACTCCTACCATCGAGTCGACCGAGGCTCGGGGCAAAGGCATTCTGGTTGAGCCTGTCCGAATGAAGGCGCAATCAATATCTATCCCTGAGGCCTCCCAAAAGGAGATGGAAGAAATTGTGAAAATTATAAAGAGAAGAGACTACAACATAGTCGAACAACTAGGGCAGACTCCGTCAAAGATCTCTATGCTAGCTTTATTGTTGTGCTCTGAGGCTTATGCGAAGGCCTTGGTGAAATTTCGTAAAACTGCCCATATACCACAAGAAACCTCTGCTGATCAGTTCCAAGACTGTGTGGCCAGCTTGATCGCGGATAGTGGTTTATGCGTTTCTGATGCTGACCTGACACCTAGGGGGAAGAATAACAATGAGGCATTTCATGTCTCTGTCGAATGAAGGGGTACAACTTTGGCCCATGTCTTGGTTGATACCGGTTCGTCTTTAAATGTGCTGCCTAAGAAGGCTCTTGATAGACTCGACTGTGAAGTTTTGACCTTAAAACCCAGTAATATAGTGGTAAGGGCCTTCGATGGTTCAAAAAGGATGGTGCATGGGGAGGTGGACATCCCCATAAAAGTTGGAACTCAAACCTTTGATTCAACTTTTTACATGATAGACATTCACCCTTCCTATCACTGCTTATTGGGCCGACCATGGATTCACAACACTGGTGCCGTCGCCTCTACATTACATCAAATGCTAAAATATCCAATCGAGGGGAAAATCATTACTGTCCATGGATAAGAGAAATATATGGTCAGTCACTTAAACTCCTTCCGATACGTGGAATTGGAGGGTGAATTCATTAAAACTCCCTTTTAGCATTTCGAGGAAGTCCCACAAACCGTGGCAGAAAACAAGACTGTTTCCCAAGTCCCAAAGATTACAAGACCTCCGCTAAAGATGTCTTCTCTGAAATATGCCAAGGCAGTGATCAAAGAAGGTGGGTGTACTATTTAGGGCCAACTCCCGGATATCCCATATAAATCTGACAAATTCGGTTTGGGTTTCACTTCAGGAGCCCAGAAAGCTGTGCCTCGTGCTCGTGTCGGGGGACCACCCTTGAAGATCAGCAACCACAAAGTCAATGCAGTGGGGGATGATGATGAGGATAGATATGACATGGAGGATTGGATTTTCCCAACTGTCAGTGGGGACTCAGCAACTGGGAAGCTAAAGATTTTGTCCCAATTACTTTTATCCAACAATAATTGTCTTTGAATTTTGTCGGACCTGTAATAATTAAATAATTCAGACTTTTCAAAACCATGTGTCTTACCCGAGGCACAACGGTCCATTTGTAAGGGTTGTTACCTCATTTTCACATGTCATCAATGAATCATGGACGTTTTTGCATACAAACTTTGTGCTCTTTATCTTTCTTTTTACATTTTTATTTCTTTCAGAGATAGCTATAATCTTACACACACTCACATTCAAAATATAGATCTACATCCATTCGGGATCCCATGGGTAACGGTTCTGCTATGGCTTTTTGTGACTCTGAAAATCTAATCTACCAAGCCGAAGACGAAGGTGAGGAAGATTGTGAAGTTCCAGGGGGACTTGCCGGGTTATTACAACAAGAAGAAAGAACCATACATCCCCACGAAGAACCAGTGGACACAGTTAACCTAGGTACCGAACAGGACAAGAAAGAAGTCAAGGTGGGCGACAATCTGGAACCCAGTGTCAAGAAGCGTCTGATTCAGTTGCTACATGATTATGTTGAGGTCTTTGCCTGGTCGTATGAAGACATGTCAGGACTTGATGCTGATATCGTGGTACATCATCTACCAACAAAAGAAGACTGCCCTCCGGTAAAACAAAAGATCTGTCGCATGCGATCAGACATGTCAGTGAAGATCAAGGTTGAAGTCATGAAACGATTCAATGCCGGATTCTTGGCCGTCACCTCCTATCCGCAATGGGTCTCCAATGTTGTTCCTGGGCCTAGGAAGGATGGAAAAGTACGCATGTGCGTGGAATATAGAGATCTGAATAGGGCAAGCCCTAAGGACGATTTCCCACTTCCCCACATCGATATTCTGGTTAATAATACAACACAACATAAGGTGGTTTCCTTCATGGATGGTTTCTCAGGTTACAATCAAATCAAAATGGCGCTTGAGGACATGGAGAAAACAACCTTTGTGATATAATGGGGCATATTCTGTTACAAAGTCATGCAATCCGGGTTGAAGAACGTTGGGGCAACCTATCAGCATGCCATGGTAGCTCTATTTTACGACATGATACATCACGAAATAGAGGTCTATATGGACGACATGATAGCCAGATCTCAAACTGAAGAGGAACATCTTGATCATTTACAGAAACTGTTTGAGAGGTTAAAGAAGTACAATCTGAGGTTAAACCCGAATAAGTGCACATTTGGGGTGAGGTCCGATAAACTCCTAGGCTTTGTCGTCAGCGGTAAAGGTATCGAAGTGGATCCTGGCAAGGTGAAAGAAATACGAGAAATGCTCGCTCCTCGTACTGAGAAGGAAGTCAGAGGATTCTTAGGAAGACTAAATTACATTGCCCGATTCATTTCTCACTTAACAACCACTTGTAAACCAATCTTCAAATTATTGAAGAAAGATCAAGTGGTCAAATGGAATGATGAATGCCAAACTTCCTTCGACAAGATCAAAGAGTACCTGCAAGAGCCTCTTATTTTAATGCCACCAGTCGAGGGAAGACCCTTGATCATTTATCTAACTGTTTTGGAAAATTTAATGGGGTGTGTGCTGGGGCAGCATGACGAGTCTGGCCGAAAAGAGCATGTTTTTTATTACCTGAGCAAAAAGTTTACCGACTGTGAAACAAGATATTCACTGCTCGAGAAAACTTGCTGCACTCTGGCATGGGCTGCTCGCTGGCTAAGAAAGTATACCAAAAAAATACATATTCGAGAAGCCTGCCCTCTCTGGGAGAACAGCAAGATGGTAGATGATCCTGATGGAATATGACATTCAGTACACTACCCAAAAAGCAATAAAGGGTAGTATACTAGCCGATCACCTTGCTCATCAAGCTTTGGATGACTACCAGTTCATGAAGTTCGAATTCCCAGATGAAGACATCATGATGGTAAACAACTGTGAAGAACTCAGACCATATGACAGACCTGAACAAGGATCCCGATGGACCCTGGTTTTTGATGGGGTATCTAACGCACTCTGCAATGGCATTGGTGCTTTACTCATATGCCCTGAAGGATGTCACACTCCCTTCACTGCAAGACTCTGCTTCAACTGTACATATAACATGGCGGAATACAAAGCGTGTATTTTTGGTCTCAAAGCTGCCATAGATTTAGGGATCAAGTCCTTAAATGTATTCGGAGATTCAGCCTTTGTCATCAGTCAGATCAAGGGAGAATGGGACATGAAGCACCCTAACCTCATCCCTTACAAAGAACATGTGTTGACATTAATCCCACATTTTGAGAAGATTACCTTCGAGCATTTCTCATGAGAAGAAAATCAACTAGCAGATGCACTAGCCACAATGTCATCCATGTTTAAACTCAAATAGGATAACGAGGTTCCCCTGATCACCATTGAACAAATGGATGAACCAACACACTGTCATAAGATCAACACTGAAGAAGTAGTGGACCGGCCTTGGTTCCACGAAGTTAAGAGGTATCTAGAGGCTCAAGAATATCCGGAAGGAGCGCCAGTCAGTGATAAGAAGTTCTTAAGGAGATTCTCTGCTAAGTTCTTCATCAGTAATGGTATTCTCTACAAACGCAACCATGGCTCTGTATTACTTCTTTGTGTAAATAAGGTTGAGGCAGAGAAGATAATTAATGATCTACATGAAGGCACTTTTGGAACCCATTCCAGTGGGAATACGATGGCAAAGAAGACCCTACAGGCAGGTTATTACTGGTCTACCGTGGAATCAGATTGCTATCAACACTCTTGAACCTGCCACAAGTGTCAGATCTATGCTGACAAGGTGCATGTACCTCCAGTTCCTCTGAATGTCCTGACGACTCCTTGGCCCTTTGCTATGTGGGGCATCGATATGATTGGAGAAATTAAGCCCACAACTTCTAATAGACACCGCTTCATCTTGGCGGCCATCGACTATTTCACGAAGTGGGTTGAGGCGGCTTCTTTCGTTTCCGTCACCAAGAATGTTGTAGCCCGGTTCATCAAATATAATCTCATCTGTCGATACAGTATCCCAGAGAGGATCATCACATACAATGGTACAAATCTCAACAACACTATGATCACCACACTGTATGTTCAATTCAAGATCCAGCACCACAATTCTCCCCCTTACCGGCCAAAGATGAATGGTGTTGTCGAAGCCGCAAATAAGAACATCAAAAATATCATACAGAAAATGACATTAACCTACAAGGACTGGCATGAGATGCTACCATTCGTTCTCCACGGTTACCGTACCACGACGCGCACATCAACCCGGGAAACAACTTACTCTCTAGTATACAACATGGAGGCTATCTTGCCTATTGAGGTCTAGATCCCCTCTCTGAGAATTATGAATTAAGAGAGGGACATTAGGGAATTCCCCACAGTGATCAACGATGGTAACATTCTCCAAGGATCAAGAACACCAATTAATATCCGAATGTGTGAGGGACATCAACCTATGAGACCATCTCATACCCTTCTCATTCTTTAAAATAGGCCGAGGTAGGTGCGAAATAAACCACCTAGCCAATAGAGGAGTGCATCACAGAAGGGTCCCTCTTCTCTTTACAGTGCGAGTATGCAGAGAGTGTAGAATATCTCCAAGTAAAGTAGGCACCGTATTATGAAACAGAAAAACCTTGACCATATTCACATCTATGAGTTGGTCGGGATTAGGAAATAACACCATCCCATAGATGAGAAGAGCAAACACTTCTTCAAAATCTTGTAAATCCAGGGTATCCCAAAAATGGTGAGCTTTCTCAAACAGAAACTTAGCTAGAAATACCTTGATGCCTCTTCTAGTTTCCCAATTTGCCACTACATTTGCCCGTTGTAAAGACAGAGCTTGAGCAATCTCTTCAAGCTTTGGATCTCTTTCCATACCGTTGAATGGTAACTGGTTAAGGATAGGTACCCCCAATAATTGAGAAAACTCCTCTATAGTAGGCACTAACTGGTAATCAGGAAAAGTGAAGCAGTGATGTAGCGGGTCAAAGAACTGAAAGAGCACTTTTATCATTTCTTCATCAGGGTTTGAGGTGACTAATTTGAGAAGTTGACTATGTATTTCAATGAATGGTGAGCTTTCAGGGACCCTTGATGCCAAGTCCTTGAGTTGAGGAGGTACCCTTACGAGGTTGACTTGTATAGTATTCCTGCAAGTGGATGCCATGTCCTACAAGACAAGACAAAGATAAGCCCTAGAAAATCCTTGTAATGGTTAGTATGATATTCCATGTTATGATGTCATGGTTATGCTAAGAAATCATAGATATAGAAAGCACAAGAATATCACACAAAGACCTTAGGTTTAAGGCTCGCATGGGTTTTAAGGTAATACCCTCTTGAAGTTTTGATTGGTTCAACCTGTCCTATAAATAGTAACCGGGTTCTAAGGGATCTTAATATCATAGATCCTCCCCACAAGTTTCGTTCTGATAGACAACTGACTTCCCACCAAATAAAACTCGGGAGTCGGATCTCAATGAGTGTAGCATCGAGTATCAACCGACTTTGGGGATACACCAAAGACGGCTATCTCACTATGTTCTAATAGCCATATTGGTAAATTAAAGGTTCTAAGGTCAATTGATGTTTTATTATACCATGCAGCGGCCCCGTATTCTACTTGATTACTCAAGGGCTACCGGTACCAACCAAAGTGTCGCATCAATGTAGCTATCGCTTCGACCGTGTTGGTATACCCCGCACAGTTTCCATAATCTATTGCTACTTACCTAAAAGGTGCCCCAGATCCGGGTGTAGGATCTATAGTAACCCAAACAAAACCCTCAAAAGTAAAGCAATCAAAGCACATAAAGTAGTTAAATAATGAACTAACTCTAAGGTAACCCCAATTTTTATTTTTCCCGGCAGAGTCGCCAGTTCCGTGATACGATCGCAGAACCGACTGTTATATACTAGTTTTGCATTTTGCATTCACAAATGTGTAGTAAGCAAGAGTCTCCACCGTCTTTTCTTTTATCCAAATTAAGGAAAGGGTGAAAAGAATAGAAAAAGACCTTCTCGAGATGTTTTCTGAGTAAGGGGGTAGATTATGGAAAGGGAATGTGCTAGCACCCTTTCCATCTGTGGTTTTCCACGGGCTCTTAGAGGTTTGATCATTTTAAAAATACCTTTGTTCTTTGTGTTTGAAGATGTTTTGAAAACGCCTTAGTACGACGAACTTTATAATGTTTCTCGGGATAGTAGAGAAAGTATACAAAGTGTTTTTGAAAAGTAGTTTTTTGTGTAAGTGCAAAATGTTTGAGCAAACTTCTAACAACTATCTACTTTGTTACTCGAAAAGGGGTGTTATTTTCCTCCTTTCCTTTAGATAATTCTATCCTAATGTTAGTGATTAGGCAACTTTGTCGTTGGATGTTTGAGGGTCATTCGAAGGGACGTTACATTCACAAAGGCAACTTGTGGAGACGCTTTAGCAATTTTCTTTTAGGGACTAGATCATTTACCGAAAGGCAACTGTAGAGTTATCGAGGGACTATGATCTTTTTATTTATTTATGGGTCTTTGCTAAAGCATTTCTGCCTCATGACTATTTTATTTCTTAAAGGCAACCAAAGTGGGATACCCTAGAGGTGCTTGTGTGCAATTGTGTTCAGTTCAGTTATTTATCTTTTTGTTAAGTTTGCTAGCGTTTGTTTATTATTCTTATCATACATGCTTAATTAATAGCAGTTAATATATATTGCAGAATATTAAAGTGCAAGAATTTAAATCTACGCTATTATAATGCTTTGGGGAGGGGATTTACACTGCACAATAATGAGGGAGATAAAGCAGTAAACGTCCTAGTTTTAATCTATTACATCCAGTGGGCAGGTACATCAATAGTAAAAATACGAAATTAAATAAACGCGCGTGAAATTGAAAATAACGTCTAACAATATCCTAAGAAATAAAAATCTTTTTGGTTGTTTTTAGTATAAAAGAAAATAAATCCTAAGTCTATTTTATTTTAATTTTAAGAAAAAATGTTAAAATAATTAATTAGTTTATTTGTAAATTATTTTGATTAATAAAAACTATCCTAATATTTTTTTATGATTTGTATTTAAGATTAATTTAAATAAAAAGAATCAATAAAGAAATAACAAAAAGAACAAAAATAAAATATGAAAGAGTGAGGGGATCCTTCGATCCAGGGAGAGGTTACCTTTCGATTCTATGAAGGGTGTCACCCTTGGATCCAGAGAGATGTTTCCTTTCGATTTTATAAAGGGTGTCACCCTTCGATCCAATGGCAAGATGTAGCTAGAGGGCGTTGCCGGAACTGCTTGATGAATCACTTGTGAGGATGCTACATCTGCAAACATGTTAGCAAAAATGTCCTTAGATTCTATGCGAGCTGGCCTTTTTTATGCTGGATCTTACACAAGCGTTAGAGAAAACCCATGTAAGACACTACCTTGGAAAACATGAGAGGGAAAATTTTAGGGGTACAACAGATAGCCTCATCGAATACCTAAACCTAGTTAAAGATAGAATGAAGAGATTCACCCTTGCAAAAATAGAGCATGTACCCCACAAACAAAATACTCGGGCAGACATACTTTCAAAACTCGCGAGCACCAAGAAGAAAGGTGGAAACAAATATGTCATTCAAGAGCCCCTTTCTCCCTCGAGCATTGAAAGATCTTCCCTGTCGCCCAAAGTGAACACCATCAGGGACATTACGTGTTGGATGACCCCAATATTCAATTATCTCACCAAGGGATAGTTACTAGCTGACCAAAAAGAGGCCAATGAACTCAAACGACGAACCTGCTCTTACGTAGTAGTCGAGCATAAACTCTATAGACGGGGATTCTCCATCTCATCCTGAAACGCGTCGAGGAATCTAAATTCCCCGAGATCTTACAGGAAGTCCACGAAGGAATCAATTCCCAACACTTGGGTGAGAGATCCCTGGAAGGAAAGGCACTGCAGGCGGGGTATTACGGGCCCATCATGCAGCAGGACGCGAAGGAGCACATCAAAAAATGCGACAGATGTCACCGACACACGAGTATGCACCTAGAGCCCCCACACGAGCTCAAACCATTGTCGTCTCCATGGCTGTTTTCCTAGTAGGGAATGGACATCCTCAGGCCTTTCACCCAAGGGTCATACCAAAATAAATTCCTGATAGTGACCGTCGACTATTTCACAAAATGGATAGAGGCTGAAGCCCTCGCCAAAATCACATCACACAACATTCTTCGTTTCTACAAACAAAATGTGCTTTCCCAATTCGACATACCACAATCACTCATCACTGACAATGGGACACAGTTCACCGACCAAAGGTTCTAAGAGTTCATCGCCAAGATCGACACCAAACAACACTTCACCTCCGTCGAGCATCCTCAAATGAACATGCAAGCTGAGGTTGCAAACAAAGTCATATTACGAGGACTCAATTGCAGGCAGGGAGAAGCCAAAAATAGATTGGTCGAATAGCTACACAGTGTGTTATATGCTTACAGGACGACACCTTACTCGATGACCAAAGCAGTCATCCCCATAAAAATCATAGAGCCATCTAGACAAACTGAAGTTCCTTTAGACGAGGAACTAAATGATGAAGTTATAAAATGCAAATTCTAGGTTAGCAGCCTAGTCCTGCAGAGAAACCAGAAAGATTCTTGTGAAGGAAAGTTGGCCGCCAACTGGGAAGTCCCTTAATGTGTTTGTGGGGAGACGAGAAATGGAGCCTACCACCTCGAACACCTAAGTGGAGAACCACTACCTCTACCATAGAATGCTACAAAGCTAAAAAATATTACAGCTAAATCCCAGATAAATGCCAAGGCCTAGTTGTCAGTGTGCCCTCTCCGACAAATGACGGGGCTCGCTCGACAACGGAAGCATGTTGAGGTATAAACATTGCCTCCAACCAATAAGAAAAGGCAGGTTTTCGCTCATTGGTCGAGTGGAACCTTAGCCCGACGGGGACACCTTGACTGAGTTCCACCATCAAAGTACCTAATATGAAGAACACCTAGCACGCGATGGGAAGTTCATGCCACAAAGTCAAGACCCTAACCACGATCTTGGCCTCATCCACGCGTACCCCGAATATGTATCCTCGACATATCTCCACATGTGTCGACAATAACTAAGGTCGAACAAAAATTTCCACTTGCCAAAATTTCCACTTACCGAAATAAACATGTTGAACACAATGACGAAATATCTAAACACATCATATAGGAGCAAAACAAAAGCAATCAAAATCCGACCACGAAGGTTGATGTTGTATGTATAATAAAAAAGTGGGGCATGCAGACCCAAATTAAAAGCAGTCATTCAAAAAACGGGAAGAGCCCCTTGTCCAAAACATTTAGAAAATGTTGGCGCGCATGCCAGGTAAACATACGAGCATGCAAGCCTAGAAACTTCTAATCTTGGCGCCCATCCTCCTTGCCATCCCATTCTTCCTTGGAATGATCATCGGGAGGATAAATTATCTTCCCGTCTTCCGCTTGATTAAAAGGCCTAAAACCTTTGATCACAAGCTCGACCCCATTGTTGATGAGTTTAAGCTGATCCACAATAATGTTGAATCCATAACTTAGAGTATCCACGACATCTTGCTCGAGCACACGATTTTAAGCAATCAGATCTTTCCTAGTCTCAAGGGCCTTCTTTGCATTAGTTTTTTCATCAGCGAGCACCACAATCTCCTCCAACTACTTTATCCGACCAACCAGTCGCTCGTTCTCCTTAGTCGTAGCTTCTAGTTGAGGCGTTAGCTCGTTCAAATCCTTGAGGAGCTTAACCTTCAATTCATACTTTGCCTCATGGTTGATAATGTCATTCTTCAACTTTTCATTATGCTCCTGCAGCTTGGAGATTTGGGCATTCACTTTATTGAGAGTGTCCTATGAACATGTCTCCACATCATTCAAGATCAAAGCAGTTTTAAGAACCCCCATCACAGCGACCGCATCCTATGACAGATTTTTTCGTCGTGCTTCTTTGTGTGCAAACAAAATAGCTTCCCACTCCTCTTCATGGAGACATAAGGAGTTTTCCCTATTAAAGATACATCGGTGGAGATAATAGGGGTGAAACACGAAGGTCTCCCTAACACCCTCGTCTCTATCGACAACAACCACATGCTCGGGGTCTTCTACGCACTTTTCGCCCGTTTCTTAGGAGGGGATATCTAGGCCCCTTGAGGAGAAGAAGAACCACTGGGGAGGGCATCAACTTTGGCTTGATCATGGAGTTGATCGACCCGACTTTTGGGAATCATGTGCTCAAATTGAGGACAAGTTTAGGGAATGTCGCCATCCGGTTTACAATAACAAGGAAACAGTTAGTCGCCGAGACAAACAGGAAAAAATAAACTACGGGCATGCTCCCTATCTATAAGTCTCAAAGCTTCCTCGTCAGAAGAGCACTCAAGGAGCACTTTTGTATTTATCAATTGGGGGAAAAAGAGATGTTTCCCATCATCATCAAAAATGAATTTATTGTCTAGGTCCACGCACTTTTCCAGAGATAAGCACTTGACATAGGCCGCTAGCTTGTCATAAGCAAGCCTATCTTGGGCGTCTAACTCCTCGGGCTTTACTGCATAACATTCGGGATTTTTCTCAAAATGTTTCTGATCTTACTGGTTGGTCAAAACCTGTAAGGTGGTCGTATGATGATCTTCTGTCGGGTTGGAATGTCGAGGAGAAAAAAGGGGGTTGTACTTGCAATGCACGCTGACGATCAAGAAAGTGTGGGAGCAAAGAAATACAAGTAAAGTGTTAGGGTTTTAGTGCTGAATAGTGAATATTCGATACCTGGCCCTCACATGTGTGAGGGTTTATATAGTGCCCCTGGTGCATGACCATTGGTTCCTATGTTTGGCCCTAGATATACGGGTCTGAAAAAATAGGTAACTGTTAGGACTTGGTCATATCGGGTAGGTGTCCACAACTAATCATTGGTTTCGAGGAGGAGGTAAGTTACCAGCAGCGGTCTGATCGGTTCTTGGTTATCTGGCTGACTTGAGGTCGGGAAGACTGAGAGGTGCTCGTTAATCATTGTAGGTTAGTGCCAGTCCACGGGGAAAAGGAAATATGGTGCCCGATGGATGGCGGGAGAGTCTGGGCCACGGTTGTACGGGTGATAAGTGCAAATTATAGCTATTTTTGTATATACTTTTTGTTGCACTTATCGACTTTTTGTTGTTAATATTGTTGAATAAACCCGACTTTTATGTAAATATGTTTAGTTTCTGTTTATTTGTGTTTTTATGTACATTGTATACCGTTTGATGTTTTTCCATTCATTTTGTAGGTATTTGTTGCATTTTGGAGCGTCGAGGAATAAGTTGTCAAAGGCACGACTCCGAATGCGTGTGTGGTACGGTGGGAGAACTGACTTGAGGGTTTTGCGTTTGATCGCAAATGTTGCGGTTAGCAAGAGTCACCACCGACTTTTCTTTTATCCAAAAGGAATGGTGGAAAAGCACACGAAAGACCTTTGAGATTGTTTCTTGAGTTCGGGGGGTAGATTATGAAAATAGAAGGTATTAGCACCCTTTTCATCCATGGTTTTCCATGGGCTCTTAGTTACTTGCTAGATCACTTGCTTTTGTTTGAAATTGTGCTTTGTGTGGTTTTTTTTAAAGTATTTTGAAAAGGCGCCATCGTTTTGGAAAACTTTCTAATGATTCTCGTTCGTAATAATGTATACAAAGTGTTGATCTTTTGAAAATATTTTCAAGTTTGAAAGGTGTTTTTGAAAGTGTAGGTGATTCTTTATGAAAATAGCAAGGATGTTTGTTTTGAAATGGAGTAAGTAATTAGGAGCAATCTACCTACTCGAATTTCTTTCTTGTTCATTTTCTTTTCCTTTGACATTGTTGTCTTACCATTGATTTGGTAAGTAACCCTATCTTTGGATGTAAGCGGGACGGGCGTGGGTCATCGTATAGCCATGATTAGCAATGTTGCAAGGTATCTTAGCATTCTTTTTTTGAGGGACAAAGATCATTTGTAAGGCAACTTAGATAGCGTCATAGAGGGACTATGATCTTGTATTTGCTTGTTTTTGCTAAGATACCTTACATGCGTAATATGGCCATTTTGTATAAGGCAACCAAGTGGAGTTTACCCTAGGGGTGCTTGGGTGCAAGTGTATTGATTTACATGCATTGTTTTTGTCTTTGATTAGGGTTTTCTATTGATTGGTTTTAGTCTTTCCATATAAAACTCTAATTACTAGCATTTGTATTTGAAAGCATTAAATTGCAGAAATGTAAAGTCCTACGCTATTACATCATTTAGGAGATGAGGGTACAATTTACAAATGGGGATGAAGTAGGAACTTAAATATTACAACCATATCGAATAACCATGAAGGAAAGGTAAAAACAATGTAAAAAGAACGAAAAAATGCATTTTGAACTATTATGTGTCGACACAAGCTCACATGTATCGACATATAACGTTCCTCGCCCCTGTATTGCCAAATCAACTCAGTATGAGTCGATACATAATGGTATGTTTCAACTCATACACCGCATGTGTCGACTCATACGTGCTTTGTGTCGACTCATACATTGTTTTTCCTTCTATTTTGGCCATGTAGAGCAGTATGTATCGACTCATAAGGCTATGTGTCGACTCATACTGTCATTTTTTCTACTTCAACATTGTTTTGCTGCATACATGGGTTAGTTCTCCACACATAATGAAAAGAACGGAAGATAAACAAAAGGTTATCTTTAAGGACAATGGTTACTATATTTTTGTCTTCAAGAATGAATTACTAAAGTCAAGAAACTTACCTTGGAGTTGGATCTTTATAATCTGAATTTGAGTTGTTGTCTTGACTGTTATTGAAATTGGAAGAGAAAACAAAGGTGTTGTAGAAGCTTGTTCTTGAGTTTAAACAATTTCTAGGTGATGTAGGTGAGGTGCTTAGATGATTAGACATAGCTTGCAAGGTGTGAGAGTTCCAAATATTTGGACTTTAAAACTCAAGAGTGGAAGCTTTTTTGGACAGTTATGGTTTTTGATGGCTAGTTTGCAACAAGACTTCTGGCTTTTCTCTCTATTTTTCTAACCTTTTCCAACCTCTTTCTCTTGCAAATGCTTCTTCTATTTATAGGCAACGGGTTTGTGCATATGATCTGATTAGGTTTATAAGACAACATGTTATGTTTGGTTGGATTACAAAGATCAAACTAAGTTAAGTACTCCATAGTCCCAAGATGAAGTACCAAAGTTGCTGGTATTGAGGAGATACTTCCCATGATTTATGGTGAAGTATAATCAGCAACGGGAAAGATATGGGCTCAAGACAAACTTTGTACAAAAAGCTTGCTTTTCAAGAATAGCAATAGTGCCTTTACGCCATAAATGGAAATATCTTTTGGACAATGGTTTAAAAACATGGGTAATAGCTCAAGAGTGGGTGTAAGCATTAAACTATGATGAGATTTTCAAGCAAAGAAGCCTGCAACATAAGATTATGCAGCAAATCATGAGAGTTTTGTTATGTGTTCTTCACTTAGAAAGACTTGCAATTCAAAGATGGATGGCCAACTTCAAGCCCTTGAATCTCCTAGCTCAAGTATGATAAATTTATGCTCTTGGATGTTTTGGAAAGCTTGAAACATCCTCTATAACTTTCATGTTGTCCATTTTGACAAAATCATCTTGGAACTATGTGAAAAAATGCCAAGAAGTTGGGGTAAAATCCTGACCAAAATCTGTTGAAAATTTCTCTACGTGTTAAATGAAAATGTCATGACTTCATGAATTTGTAACTTGAGATCCCATCAAATTTAGGAGAAGTTGTGTAAAGCAATTTTGTAGATATCATGGAGATCTACAACTTTTATATTGAAAGTTTCTTTTGAATCATCTTGCATCATGATGAAATAATGGCATGAAGTGATGAATTTATCATGTATAAAAACACTTGGAAAATTTCTATGTCTTGGAAATCTTGACTTTTCAAGTTGACTTTTGACTTTCTTGACTTTCTTGATGATTAAGCTTGATATTATTGCATGTCTTGATGAGATTTGATCTTTGGAATGTAATGTTGACCAAAAAGTCAAAGTTTGACTTTCTAATATGCAATTGACCATTTTGCCCTTGTGCCAATTCCAAGCCTAAATTGATGTGTGAGTGCTGCAAACTTGACGTCATATAAGATCTTGTGAGAGAATCCTTGAGAAATGAAAGGGCAAATTTTAGCGTACAACAGCGCGTTTTCGGAATAAAAGACCAGCTTTGCCTAAGAGAGCCCGCTTAGCGCTGCGCTAAGTGCATTTTTTAACACGCTTCTTGAATTTGACAATTTGGCAGAACCAATGTTTTGAAGCCTGCTTAGCGTGGTTTAGGTCGGTTTGACGTGTAAAATAAGGAAGCCGCGCTTAGCGCGCCAGACCCACTTAGCGCGGTCTTTTGAGTTGAGTTTTATAAAAACCAATTTAGTTCATTTTTAGGTTATGGTTTTGGGGAAGTTTTTGCTCCCAACACCATAAACCTTCAATTTTGTTAGGATTATCTTAGATAATAACTATAGAGCTTGCATACGGATGATCCGAGTGGATTACTCTTTGATCGGTGCTGACAAACCGGTAGATTTGCGGTTCATTTCTCTTTTTCTTTTATGTGTTCTCTATTGGTTGGGTTTGTATGTATATTTTCTTTGAACTAATGTATATTTGTCGCACTTGGCATTATATTAAACTTGTTTTACGATTCTTTATGGATTGTTATCCTGGATTTTTGCTTTGTGCCAGGGATTTGAATTGTTATAGACATATACTACTTAGATTCTTATCTAGGCTGATTATCTATTAGTTTCTCAACTCTAGAGATAGATTTAGAGCTGACATCTACTTAGGTATCAGAGCTTAATGCCTCTATCTTGTTTGTATCGCTCTGAGATATCGTTGATGCAAGCGAGCCTAGTTGACTTTTGTGTTGTTGAGGTGGTTGAGAGATTTCTACCAAGGCAATGCAATCGACCTCTCAATTTAGGTTAGAAATGACTTAGGTTGTGAGTGATATGTAGTGACATTGATGAATATTGTAGGTTGAGTATAACAGGTCGATATGTTTAAGTTTGTGAGAAGTAGTATAAATGCATGCTTGATAAGTTCTTCCTTTTTCCTTTTTATGCATTTATTTTTTGTTGATACCTTTTCCATACAACCCATTTATCCCCAAACTCATTAACGATAAATTTTTCGAAAGGTGAATCAATAACCAATCTCTGTGGACATGATATGATATAACCTATATATCACACGGCAAATTAATACTTACTTTTCACTTGACGCTTTAACAAAGCAACAGCGGGTCGTATCAAAGGAGGAGGTTAGATTGGGTCCGCTCTAGCTATCGGGTCAGTCCAGAATAGTAGCCCCCCAAGTCGTTGCTTCTGGACATATGAGTGATGACTTTAACAGCTGCTCGTGGGATGAGGCGCTTCCTACGGGGAGCGTAAGCGTTTCCCATTGCACCTTTCTCACAGGGAGATGATGAGTTGGTCGTTCTGAGCTTCGAACTTGAAGAGGTAGCATGTTGCGGGTAGTGCACTGGCGAAGCAGCACGATGATGTCCTAGGGGTTATGGTGAAATGATGGCGACACAAGGGTTCCCTAGGCGTGTATCTCTCAGATGTGAGCAGTCCCAGCTATAAATATGAGAGGGGTAGGGCATTCTTTATTTTTCATTCTTCTCTCATACTGCTTGTTACTGCTCGTCTGTTCAACCACCGTTGTTTCTTAGAGATTTACTGCTCACCGTCGCCCTTTTTAGCCTTCTTTCTTCTCCAACTGGTAAGATTTCAATTCTTCGTTGTCATTAGGCTTTTGTAGTTCATATATTCATGATTTTAGCTGTAGAGATACATGCAGTTAGGGGTAGGATCTTGACACATGGAATGTTTTTATATGAGTGTTGGTGGCGGACGTTGGTTCTGCATTTTAGAGATGCCGGAGCCGCCGCGAGTTTTCTCCTTATTTTTGTGACGCACCGTGGGTGACCCTTGAGGACTTAGGCTATTTTCATTGACTGGGGCTTGTCTTGTTGAAGAAGTGTTCCTTCATTTAGATGCCTTAATGAGGGTTCTGGTCGGGGACATAGTCCTTGTTTATCGGCGCTCTTTCACTTGATTAATGGTGGAAGGGTGGTTTTGGCAATGTTGTCGAACTCACCTCTATCCTTTGCTTTCCAAGTATTATGGCCGACAATACCAAGGATAATTTTTTAGATGGATGAACTGAATCCTCTCAGAGCTCTACAGAGGATACTTGTAGTACGTCGAGCATCTAAGAGATTTCTTGGGATGAACCAAACAAGTATGATCAGCAGTTAGGGGGAGAGGACATGGAGATGGCACCCGTCGATCAGGGTGGTCTGTTTCCACCTGATGATGATGAGGACCCGCGGTCCTAAGTCGCCCAAGTCCCTTGGGGTTGGGTTTCTTATTTCTTCTAACATCGTGATGAGGTTTTCACCGAAGTATACGCGCATGACGAATGAGTTCGAGGGGACTGGTCGCTTTGGATACCCGGGAAAGACAATTGTATATTCTCCAAATATGATAAGAGGCAGATCCCTATGTACGACATCATGTTTCAAGAGATGGGCATCCGACTCCCCTTCTCATATTTTGAAGTGGACGTTTTCCATCATCTTCGACTGTCTCCTCCCCAGTTGCATCTAAACGGGGTCGCTTTCATGCAGGAGTTCGAGATTGTTTGTGATACTTGAAGATTAGGGCCACCATCCCTATATTCTTTTACTGTTTCCATCTCCCGAGGAGCATGATTAGTTGTAAGTGGGGATGGGTTGCTCTGAAGCAAGGCAACGGGAAACTGTTCAAAGCTTACATGGAGTTTGTCTGACATTTCAAGGACAAATATATTCTGGTGCAGCCTCTTTCGAGCGGGGTGATGTTGAACGTTTTTAGGACTGCGTCGGTATATGATTAGAATGAGGGCCCCATTTTGAACGAGCTGGGAGAGCACGTGAACAAGCTGGTTTATAAGTTCCCTTTCCATTGACGAGAACGCATTTTGAAAATAAATTGGGTTCCTATATCTGAAAGGAGGGGGAGCTCGGTGTTGAGGACAAGGAGATCTTTGTTGTATTAACCGCTTTCGTGGCGTGGATTCATTGTGTCCAGTAAGTGGGTCGGGGAGGTCAACCAGTGACAGACAAGAACGGGGAGGTCGTATACGAGCCTAGTTTAATAGTTGTTAAGGAGCTTCTCGAGAACGAGGATCCTTTCAAATACTTGAGTATTTAGTTTTATGTTTTGAATAGTTACATGTGGTCGATGCTTTTCGGTTCCTTGATTGCTAACTCTGATTTTTTGTTTGTTTTGTAGATAGCATGAATCATGCTCAAGAGCATATAGCCAGGAATGTTTCTGCTAAAGCAAAGAAAGCCTTGAAGGATGCTCAAACTAGTTCAGGGACAACTCCCACATCAGGTTCGGGCAATTCATCTTTGAGCCAAGCTACAGTTTCCCTCTCTCTCTCTCCTTCTCTAGTGTCCTCGAAGGCGAAGAGGCTGCGTGTCGAGGGAAGTGTCGATCTGACTGGGGAGAAGGGGAAAGGGAAGTACGACCTACCCCCTACTGGCTGGAGAGGGCTTTCTTCGAGGGCGCAACTCTTTAACTTCCTCGGGTTGAGTCTCTTCACCTTGAGGGTTTGGATCACATGGAAAAGAGGGCGGTGTTGGCGCAGGATGCTGGCGCCCTAATGAGGATATTGGATATGTTGTTGCTTACACCAAGGGGATTTCTTTGCAAGAGGCTGATCTGAAGAAGCTATAGGTTAAGCTGGCCGCGACTGGGAAGGGGATGAGTGATAAGGAGAAGACTCAGAAGTTACCCGAGGAGGACTTGGGGAGGCTCTTTGAGGAGCGTAGAACCCTGTTTCTTGAAAAGAAGGCTTTGGAGGAAAAGGTAGCGATCCTGACCACCACTGTTGCACTCGCAGAAGACGAACCGAAAGACACAAAGGATTTGAAGACTCAGGCCGATCTGGTTGGTCATTTTCAATTAGTGATGGATGACGCGTATGCCGCCTCCGATGGGAGTTTTGAGAATGTGGTGAAGTAGCTACGCGTGCTGAATCCCGGGGGTTTAGCTCAACACCTCTGGTATGGGGGTTAATTATTATGTGGCTGCTGGTAAAATCCTGGTCTCAGACTAACTTGAAGAGCTTTTTGACCAACCCGCCGGGGGACCTTCTCAACTATCGCTTATTGTCGATGAAAGAACAGAAGAATTATGTTTTGATGATTTTATTAGTATGCTCTTGCCTGTGTGTCGTTATTTTGCAATCTTGTTTTTTGGCATGTGCTTGTTTATGTAAATTTTGAACAGATGTGGTTCTCGTGACCATGATTTCGCTTTTGATGTGGGGCCAAGGCCTCCTTTTTGTAATAAATTCGTACAATGGCGGCCTTAACGGTCGTTTATTTCAATTTTAAATATTTGTGTTTGCATGTTTGTTGTGATGCTTGTCTGCTCAAGACATATTCTACTTTTCTATGGGTTTTTAATGGGGACCTGATCGTTTAGTTTGTGTGTTTGCCGGTATGGGGTAACTAGACAAACATCCATGACAAATGTCGGGCGTGGGCCGGAACTCAGGTTTCATTTCGAGGACCTGAGCTCGGCAACGTGAACTTCCAGTCACGAGTCAGGTGCTCTGCCTTCATGGTACAGGGACGATGGAGCTCGATTGAGTTATCCATGTCGGGCTGAGGTCTCAATCGTTAAGGAGCAGAGTCTTGCCCCTTCAATATAATTTGGGTGATATGCTTGTACCTAGGCATGCACGCGTGGTCGGGCCTGGATGAGTTTGTCTTTTTGATGAGACTCTCCGACTGCTTAGTGTTTTAATTGTAATATTGTTTTAGCTTTTTAGATTTTCATGGTCGAGCAAGTTATTCCCCTTGTAGATTTTCTAAGCCTCGGTCCTTGTTTTTTCATAGACATGATATGGGCCTTCCTAGTTCGCTGCGATCTTGCCTTCGTGAGATTCTTTGCGATTTCTCTTTAAGACAAGTTTTCCAACCTCGAACTCTCGTCGCACAACTTCGGTGTCATAGAACATGGCAATTTTTTGTTTGAGAGAGGCCTCTCGTAGGGCCGCTTCTGTTTAGATTTTTTTGACCAGATTTAATTCCTCTTGGAGGGAGACATCTGGAGGGTTTTTCAATCTCTACGAGAATGACGACTTCTAATCCATAAGCTAGTCAGAAAGGAGTCTCCCCAGTCGACGAGTGCGTCGTTGCTCGGTATCCCCATAGTACACTGTGTAAATCCTCGACCCACCTTTTCTTGGTCTCGTATAATCTTCGTCTGAGGCCTCTGAGTATCACCTTGTTTGCAGATTCGGCCAGACCGTTTGTTTAGGGATGCTCGACCGATGCAAACTGTTGGGTGGTTCCCAACTTGGTGATGAATTCTTGAAAGGTGTGATCTGTGAATTGGGTCATGTTGTCGGTGACTATTGCTTGTAGGATGCCGAACGGAGCAAGGATGTTTATTTTGTAGAAGCGAAGGATGTTTTGAGCAGTGATTTTGGATAATGCTTTGACTTCTATCCATTTGGTGAAGTAGTCGACGACTACTATCAAATATTTATTTTGATTGGTCCCTACCACAAATGGACCGAGGAGATCTAATCCCCACCGGGCGAAAGGCCATGGAGAGGAGAGGGTCTTGAGCTTGTTTGGGGGAGCTAAATGCATGTCCCTATATCACTGGCATTTGTCGCATATTTTCATGTTTTCTTTTGCGTCGTGTTGCATGGTGGGCTAATAACACCTTGCTCGTAGAGCTCTCCCAGCGAGGGATCTTTCGCCTAGATGTTCGCCGCTAATCCCCTCGTGGATTTCGAGTAGGATACGATCTGCGCCACTTCGGTCCACACATTTGAGGAGGGGAATTTAAAATCCTCTCCTGTAAAGTTTACCCTCGACCAAGACATACGATCAAGCTCTACGTCTGACAACGACCGCTTCTTTCCAGTTGGCGGGTAACTTTCCTTTTGTGAGGTAGTCGTGTACGGGGGTTATCCAGAAGTCGTTGTCCCCTATGGAGAATACTTCCAAAGTTGATTGGGGTTTCTAGTTGCTTGGTTGAGGAAGGATTTCCTGTATCACTTACTTTTTCCATGCTTTCCTCTTCGTGCTCGCCAGTTTGGATATGATATCTATGTGGGCGTTATGCTTCTGGGGAACATGTTGCACGTCCATGGATTTGAATATCGTT